>OY804610.1:10964173-11384173 GCA_963680895.1 Fragum sueziense
TGAAGGAAAAAAAATAAGAAAAGAATGTTATATCGCTTGATCATAATTATGTGACCCGCCAAGCTTAACAGTACCTTATGGAAAGTGTGAAAAATATCAAACCTAGCCAGTCTGTGCAAACTAACTAGGATCAATTTTTTTCATTCTAAGGCAATTTCTTGGATATATATATATATTTCGTTTCCTTGTTTGTTTTACATGTTCAATAAAATTCCAAATATGACATCTGGTTGATATCTGCTGAATCTCATGTATCTCAAGATTTGGTTAAATGGAAAAACCAGAAGGTCCCTTTCAGTGTGACAGGTCACATATCTTTGTGTCCACCTTTCTGCACCTATAGTGGCCACCCATACCTATATGAACCACCAGCTTTGTCTGCTGAAATAGCAGACAAAGCAAAAAACAATGACGGGTGAGATTTCAAACTGACCTCTTTCATTCAAAATAATATGTAAACTTGTCATTAGCTTCACACAACTCAATATTAATGATTTTTTTTTTAAACTTTATGAAAGATTGACACTGTGATTTGGCACAGCAGAATACACCATCGAATGATCAGACCAGACACATTCTATGACATCAGTGAGAATCAGTGGTATATTACTGTAAATATGATCAATTAAGGAGCCAGAATAATGGGTTGTTTTTGACACTTGTTGACTGCAGTTGAAGAAATCCTGCATAAACCTCTGGATAGTTGTATTCATATCCAATAAATCAATGTTGATATCACCTTGAATAATGAGGTGCTTCCCTTTGAAATGCTTTAAATTTTCAGTTAGAAATTTCTTCAGGTCAGTCACCGAAGATTTAGGAGAGTTGTACAATGTTGCAATGAATATTTCTTTATCTTGCACCAAGAGTTCTACAACAATCATTTCTATGTTTTTCTTTACCACAGAAAAGCTATGAGAAATATGAATGTTGTCCCGCACATAAACGATAATTCCTCTGTGAGGACGAGCATTGCTTACTTGTTTCCCATCTGCTCTAACAATTTGATATCCAGTTCTCTGCACTAAATCGATGGAATCATCTGCAGTTAACCATGTTTCTAATAAGCATAAACAATCTGCAGCTTTGACATTGGGATCTGAAAACAATTCATCCTTATGGCTTCTGTAAGACTGCATATTGTTGAAAAGGCATGTGAAATGAGTGTCACTAGTCATGTAAACTGGAGTGTAACATAGTTTCAATTTCTGTGATTCTCTTAAACGTATCATTTCTTCTTGAACTTTAGTTGACACAGAAATCTTGCTTTCATTCAAGTTTAGAATGTAAAGGCCTTTCAGGGATCTTGATCTACTTATTGCGACATAATGGGCATGGGAAAATACACGTTTTCCATCCATATCTATTACAACCTGACTCAACGTGTCTCCTTGAGATTTATGTACAGTTTTTGCTGTTGACTGGCGCAGAGGGATTTGTATTCTCACAAAAGTTTTTCTCAAATACACAAAGTTCCTCTTTGAATCAAAGATAGGTGTCCATAATGGATTAATAGCACTATGATACAAATGTCTGTACTTTGAACGCCATGATGTTCCGATTTTATCATCATTGAAAGAAACCCACACAATACTTGGTCTAGTAGTATTTTTCTGTCTGTATTCAATTTTATTTATCATACAAGAAGACCCATTTACTAATCCATCATCTACATCAAGGTTAAGACATAGGTCATAAATCATTCCAATAGCTATTCCTACCATCTGACTAAGCCCTGCAGTGTGTGTGGAATCATGTGGCAACTTTGATATTAGTTGTTGTTTAACTGTCACATTGTCATCTCCTAATACATGATCAAGAGCAGGAATGTTTACTTTTTCATTAGTATTATTAAGAAAGCTCCTGACATTGAAATTGTTCACTTTCTCATTGGTATTGAATAAATGTGTTGTATTTTGTGGATAGTCTGTACTAGCAGTATCAGTCAATCTCTTTTTTAGATTTTCAATGTCAACTTGTGTATGATTTCCTTCTCGTAATCTGTTCAAAAGTTCAGCAAATTGCTTGTCTTCCTTTTGCCTCATGATCTCATCCAATTCATGCATTACAATAAAATCCTGCCATAAGTTTGTAGCTAAAGGTCCAAAATTTGTTTTCAAATTCTCAAATATCCAACCATCCATCACTGGTTTCAACTGGAAAAGGTCTCCAATGAATATCATATGCAAGCCACCAAATGGAACATTACTGCCCTTTATTTGTTTTAATCTTTCATTTATGAGTTTAAGCATGTTATTTCCAACCATGGACACTTCATCAATCATAACAACAGACAAGTCTTTATATTTTGTTCGAAGGGTGTTTAAAGTGTCACTATTAAGTGGAGTACAATCATAACCCTGGCTTGCTGGAATGCGGAAAGCTGAATGTAATGTTACCCCATTTATATGAAAAGCAGCTTTACCTGTTGGTGCACAGAGAAGAACTCTACAGTTCTCAGGATTATCACCAGGATTAGATGTCAAGTAACGCTGCAAAGCTTCAAACAATGCACTTACAAGAACAGATTTTCCAACGCCTGCACCACCAGTTAAAAAAACTTTCAACTTTTGTTCATCACGCTTAACAGATTGGAAAACATGAATAAAAAATTCTCTCTGTTTCGTATTCAATGATTTTATCAATTGCCTGTAATCTATGTCTGACATTGTTTTCCTGCGTACACTAATATCTACAGAAGCAACACTTAAACCAACATCTCCAGCAATATCACCTTGTCTCTGATTTTCAGGTCTATCAGGATCAAAGAATATGAAACTTTCACTTTCTTTTGCACCAATATTTGAGTCATCCTGCTCAGACTGCTCTGTGCCTGGGGCAACATCATCAAAATCTTCCTCATTGTGAGCACGCTCCATTGCATCATCTAGTTCATCAGCATTCTTTTCATACTGCAAGGCTTTGTGCTCTATGAAATTTTTAATGGATCTGTACCTTGATAGGTAAGAGTCATGACCTTGTTTCAAATCAATACTTTCATCTCTCCATGAAGTAAATAGAAGCAATCTTTCTCTACAGAACTGTTCGATGTCAATTTTTTTCGAAAATCTTACATATCTTATGACTTTTCTTTGTTTCCTTTCACTTATAACAATTCCATTTTTGAGAACAATTCGACCCCCAGGAATAGAATATTGTCTATCCTCACTTGAATTATAGTCATTTGTGTCTGAGTCAAGCACCTCATCCTCGTTACAATATGTATCCATGTTTTCATTGTTTTCACCTTCATTGGTTTCTTCATTTAATGTTTCAGAAATGTTTTCACCTGAATTTCTTGCAGTGCCTTTGTCAGTGTTGTATTTGATATCAAGCTGGGACACATAGTCTGCTAAACACCAATTTTCAAGTTGTTTTGGTCTTTTAGAATATCTTTTAATGGTATTATCTGCTTCAATATCTGTAGAATTTGAAGATAATTTTTCAAGAGATTCCTTAGACTTAAGTAGGAATGTTCTCTCTTCAGGCAAAGAAGTGTTAATGAAAACAACATCCCTTGAGGCTTTTGTCAATGGCTGTTGTAAAAGTAAGTAGCAGGCTTCCTGGGCACTAACCTCAACACTATTCAAGAATTTATTTCCAATATGTCTAACCTGTTGTCGGAGATCCATATTTCCTCTTCTAGCTTCTTTACATGCCTCATTCATAAGAATACTCATTCCTCTCTGTGCTTTACTAATATATGAAACTATATATACAGCACATGCATATGGATCCAATACAAATTGTAAGTCATGGTTTGCACCCCAAGCGTTTAGAATAGGTTTCATGTATGCATTAATTCTAACCTCACTTAATTTTCTTTTCAGAAAAACCTTTGGACCACTCAATGAGCTTTGGACTGCTTTGATGTAATCATCCTTGCTTACTTTGATCTCAGTAAGGAAATCATCTACCGTAATATTTGTTTCCTTCAACTCATCCAATTTCTTTTGTATTTTGACAAATAAATCTTTGTAATTTTGCTTTTCTTTACAGTCATTTAACGGTTCCAATATAGTTGTGCTTTTCATTGGAGGAATGGGAAAACCAAATCTACAAATAGATTTCTGTTTCTTTCTACAAGACTTGGAATGTTTATGTATCTGTAGTTCTACAAGTTGTTGATCTGGATTTTTCTCACAAGATACATACTTATCTATGAAGGATGTTACTTCATCTAATGAACTTTCATGATATCTAGGAGCCTTTTCAATCCATATTAACATGTGGATGTGAGGTGAACCTCTTTGTTGGAATTCAACACGATAAAAGTAATCTATTATTTTTCCTAATGGGTCATGGGGACTTTTAAGTACAGTGTTTATGAATTCTTGTACTCGGTTGTCAAAATACCTTACACATGTAACTGGATCTTTTTGCACAAGTTTTGTTTTATCAATCCAAGTCAAGTTATCCAATTCTTCCACAGACATTGTTTTTCCATCATTTATCTGAGAGAGCATATTTAGTAGATCATGCCATCTGGTATCTGCCGACGAAAGAGATGTAAACCAAGTAGGTAATCCTAGTTGTCTAATCATTGCAAAAACATCTTTTTTACGGGCTTCAAAATATGGTGGTGAATTCCTTAAACTTCTGAAAATATAAAATCCCTCATCCAATCTCACAACACCTTTAAGATGATTTGTATCAAGCATTTGTGAGGCAGTAAATGTTTTACCTTCTGTTTTACATCTACGCAAAGCAAGATGGACTTTATCAGAAATTTGTTTCAGTTGAACTTTCTTTAACTTAAAGAAGATATTGGGAATATTTGATGCTACTCTGCGATCAATATGCCTCAGTTCTAGCTTGCATGTATCACTATAGTGAATGTGAACATGTTTTTTATCATTTGGACTTCTTCTCTGTCCACAGAAAATTGTAGGAAAAGACAAATATTCTGCATCAGGATCTTGATAAAGGCTGAGTGGTGTTTGACCCTCACCTGGAGCAAAAGTATAAGCGTTGTCTTTATTTGGGTCTGCAGCATCCAGCATAGTGTCACTATTACCAATAACCTTTTCTGTCTCGTCAACTTCACTAAAGTGATCAGAGTCATAATTCACATCATCATTACAATCTAATTCTTCACTTACGCTTTCACCTGTCATTCCAAAGAACTCTTTTACTGTATCACTACAATCTGAAGTAATTGATTGCATCCAGTCATCATCTACTTTAACACCAGATTCTTTATACAGTACACTATGGTTCACTAACCAATGAAGAGCACTTAAAACATGCAGAGGTCTAATATTTTCAGTGAAATCACATTTATTATATGAAAGTTTCTTCTTAAGTTTAACAGGTATTGTATAGTGACTATCTAATGTTCTTGGTAAACTGTGTATAACAGGCTGAATGTCAACCGGGACATTGACAACATTCCCTTTGATGGACAACTGACCTCCTCTTGGTAATTCTCTAATCTGCATAAATGGGATTCTCAAAGAAACTAATCTTTCCTCTAGCTGATGTAAATTCAGTTCCTTTGGCAGTACAGGAAATGCATTTTGATTGAAAACAGACATTGGAGGGACTTTGTTAAGTTTAATTTTTTCATAGCATGTTTTACACAGCCATTCACAATCATCAACAGAGATGTAATTTGTAGAAAATTTTTTAACTGCATCAGAAGAGCATTTAGAATTTAGTTTGTTGAATAACACAACAGAATGTTTAAACCATGTTTGGTTACAGCATGAACAAACATAAACAGGGCCTTTTGAAACATTCTTCTTAAATTTTTCAATGCAGTCGTCTAAGCTGGAACCATATCGCTTTGAACTTTTGTAGCTCTTTTCCTTAATTTTATAATCTAAATTAGACCTTAGACTCTGGCGCTTAGTCTTATTTCTTTCATTTTCTACTATCATATTGAATCTTGATGAACGTTTATTCTGTTTTTTCATCCTTTCTGAATCTTTATACAATTTACTAGAGCGGCACTTGTGCATTGATTTAAGAGTTAACATTCTTTCTTTCTTCTTTCTTTCCTCATTTTGTCTAACTTTTTGCATAGAACCCTTTGTCATTGACCTTTCTTTGACTTGCCTTTCTGGATTTTCTCTTGCTTTTTTCTTTGAAATATTTGTCATTGTCCGTTCCTTGACTTGCCTTTCAGGATTTTTTCTTGCTTTTTTCATTGAAGTATTAGTCATAGTCCGTTCCTTGACTTGCCTCTCTGAATCTTGTCTTGCCTTTTTCTTTGAAATACTAGTCATAGTCCGTTCCTTGACTTGCCTTTCTGGATTTTGTCTTGCTTTTTTCATTGAAATACTAGTCATAGTCTGTTCCTTGACTTGCCTTTCTGGATTTTTTCTTGCCTTTCTCTTTGAAATACTAGCCACTAATCTTTCCTTAGATTGTCTTTCAGGATCCTGCCTAATTTTCCTCATATAACTTTTCATATATTCATTTCTTTTTAATCTTTTACGTTCGTGTACAATTTCATAATCTGACCTAACTTCTTGTTTGCGCTTTTGTCTCTCTGCTTGATCCTTGAAATATATGTCAATCAAAGATAATTTCTCAGGTGGACAATTTGTAAATTCAATTTCATTTTTCTTGGATTCAGATTCATGGATTTTTTCTCCTATAACAAATCTAATTGGCATCATGTCAAATTGTTCATTTAGATCGATGTTCATACTTTGATACATTGCATACATGAACATTACCAAATCATCTATTGAAAGAAAAGAAGCTAATAATGATCTTCCATCATCATCTACCAATCCATCAACACCATGTGAATGAGAATCAAATAAACAATATCTACCATCCTGCCTGAAAATTGCAGAACAAACTGAACCAATGATAAATAAAAGATAAGAAGTTGTGTGAAATGCTTCCTTCAAACAACTGTGAAGTGATGACATATGAGTGTTGATAGAACTTTGAATAAATACACCAGATAAAATATTTCCTCTCACAATAGAAACATGTCTATCAAATGCAGTTACAGAACCTGGGATCTCTTCCAAATTCAAAAGCAAGCTTTGAAAGTCATTCCTCGCTTTCAGTCCAATCACTATTTCTCTATGTAATCTATCTCCTTCTATTAGAATTTCATCTAGATTTTGTGAAGATGGCAGATGTCTAAGCTCTGTGTATATCATCGAGCATAAGGCATTGGCTGTACATTGTAGATTTCGAGAGGATGGGTCAAACATTTGATTACCTTGATGAAAAGTTCCGAAAATCATTGTGTTGGATTCTGTATCTTCAGCAACAACTTCAGTAGCAAGAACAGTATTACCATCAGCACTAGCATCAATAACAGTGTCAGTAAGTATATCATCTGCAGTATTTGGTAAAGTATCATGAACAGTATCAAGAACAGTATCAAGAACAGTATCAAGAACAGTATCAAGAACAGTATCAAGAACAGTATCAAGAACAGTATCAAGAACAGTTTCAGAACAAATTCCAGACACAGATGGTTTTTGTGGGTGGGCAAGTCCCCCATCTGATATTCCAAAGACGCCCTCCATAGACACAGATGGTTTTTGTGGGTGGGCAAGTCCCCCATCTGATATTCCAAAGACGCCCTCCATAGACACAGATGGCCTTACATCTGTTTCATCCAAAACAGATGAAGGTAAAGGGTGGGATAGGCCCCCATCTGATAGTTCAAAGACACCCGTTAAATCAGCTGTGGTTTTCGTGAGTACATCTCTTCTGGCTCTACTCATTCGCCAATTCTTCTTGCGAGGCATTTTCCTTCTGCAATTAGAAAATATAAACTAAAATGGCAAATTTTCCAGACATTCAAAGACAACTTTTGACATTGTCTGATGACCAGGACCCTGTTTTACAAATGAATTGAAATGTTCATAAAATCATAAGAAAAACAGGGCCCTGGACCATAAAAGCTGCTACATGTGTATGAAGTGTAAATTTGCAAGCATGTATCGTTTTGACCTTGATAAGTCACTTTAACAATGTTATTAAGGGATTCATACCAATGAATTATGAACTGTTTTAATATCAAATTTGAGCACTACATCTTAATTTCTAACTTACAAGGAAAAAACAGACAAACTAATGGACAGACCAGATTTTATATTGATCCCTTTCTGATCTTTAGGTGCAGATAGTGTAAAAATTCAAGAGAAAGTAATAAAAAGCCAGTTCTTACATTAAACGGATAAATCAATGGTAAATCCAAGTCCCTTTTTCCTCTGTATCTCTTTTCTTTAACTTCGTCACACTGTACTCTATATCTTTCAGCAATCAACACAAAGTGATCTATATTAAGGTACACAACCTTAAGTCACATAGGGTAGAACTTATGTTCACAATAATTCCAATATATACTCCAATTCACTGTCACAATGAACTCACAGCTACATAAAAATCACAAAACTGTATTTAGAATTAAATCAGTGTTGCACAAAAATCATAAAAAAATGTTCACTATTAAAGTGTTCACAATTCACTGTTCCACACAAGAATCATAAAAATGTGTATAACATTTCCAATTTTGGAAATAATAATAAAAGTTCACAAATGTTCCAAGTGATATTACGGTAAGTCTTTTTGTAATATTGATAAATTTGTCTGAAATAAATAAGAACAGTTGTTGAAATCATGATTGATAGAATAGTTGAGTGACAAAATGTAAGTTTCTTGAAAGACAAGATGTGTTTGTGAAACATGAATGCCCGAAATGGCTATTTTTCTACAATGTTAAGTTTTTTAATTAAGAGTTGATAAGGGTTACATGGAACATATAGATATCATTGAAAGGAAGTTAGATACCAAATTTCAGCTTTGTTTGTCAAACACTTTTGGAGAAAATGCAAAATGTTAAGTTTTCTGACAGACAGACAGGAGTAAAACAATAGAAATCATGTTATTTTGCTAACCTATGTAAAAGATCTGGAAGTAATTGCGATTAGCAATTCTAAATTATTCACTGTGTGTTTAGTTTTGAGATTTAAATCTAAATTTGTTCAAAACGTTATAATAATTTAAATATTGGCATGACACTGTACATTACTAAAGACTAGAAAATCAAATTCAGTTTATTGTTGAAATATCATTTCCAAAACTTAAATAAATGTGTATCTCTGTTAAATTGATAGAAAATAATTTCCACTTTCTATGAAAGTGGTAAACTATTTTTTGTGATAAACAAGGCGGTTATCCCAAAAAGAGGCCCTCTTCATAACTGGTGATAATCATGTATGCAATTCAAAGAAAGCAAATAACAACTGTCTTTGAAATACACAATCCTACATACTCAAAAGATTCCTGCAGCATGTTTTGGTCACCAGCACACTTACCTGGTATAGGTTAACGTCTGCAATAGCCCCTAAAGAACAAAGTCTATCTAAACTTTTGATTTAAATAGAATTTAACAAAGTATGGGTTACAAATTATCAATCATTCTTCATAATAATCATAAACTGTTGTTTTTTTTTTCTTCATTAACACAAACACTTGTCACGGGTCAAGAGGGTCTGAAATGAGAAAAAGAGTATATCACATTTTGGCATCAAACTTAACCATTTTCCAAACTCTTCCAATTTGAAAGGTGTTGCAGACCGCAATATCAAGTGCATGGAATTTTAAATTTTTTGGTGTTTTTTTGTTCAGAAAATATTGTGGAAAATGAAAAAAATTGCTTATCACAAGCAATTTCTTCATTTTCCACAATGTTTTCAAAAGCCTTTATCTTGCAGGGTGTTGAAAGGCGTCACTGTGTGGTAATGGGTTAAACAGTGGACTCTTAATAATTATATAATCCTGTTATAAGACATTCATTGCAAATTAGCAATTTCCTGTCTGCAAAAACTTAAAATTTTGAGAACAATATACTCCCTTTTTAGCTTTTTTCTGTTAATTGCAATAATTATCTTGACAAATAGACATTGCAGTTAAAAAGAATCCACTGTTTAGTGCATTTTCTCTTTTCTCAAACGATAAAAATTCAGACTGTCAAGATTTGACAGCTACTGCAGGTGATGAATTGGGTTACAAAACTATATGGAATTTGTGAACATTACAGAACAGAAAATACTGAAGGAAAAGGAGCAAGTGCTAATAATCAGCATTTTGTTTTTTCTTTCAAAGTTTTCTGACACTAAATTCCTTCAGAGACATGAAAACATGGTCTTGTTAGGGAAAGGGTTAATGAACGTTGAATTGATTTTCATGTGACTAAAATTCAACACAAAAGTTCTAAGAAGGGTGTCTCAAATAAAAAATGGTCTTGGAGATGTTTTGAAAATTCAAAGTAAAAATAAAAAAAATTGCAAAAAGTCACCTAAGGAACATTCTGGCAAAGTACACTCATAATATGTCCAGTGATTACAGAAGCGGCAATCAATGAAAAATTTTCTAATGATTTCTGATAAGCCCCATCCTGCCATGCACCCATTTTTGGACAAAAAACAGTTTTTTTCTAACATTTGACCGCTTGACCTAGTTTTCAACCCCAGTGACCCAATTTCAATCCTTCAATGATTTCATCAAAACAATCACTCTGACCTCTTTTCAGATTGACTGGGCAGAAAATATGACCTCTGAAGGGCATACAAGGTTTTTCTAAGATTTGACCTAATAAAGATTTATGTTTAATTAAAGAACTTTTTCATGGTTTGTCATATTCTGATAAGCCCTACCCTGCCGCACCCAAATTTATAGACCAATTAAAATTTTACTAACAAAGTATTATTGAATAACAAAGTATGGTCGAAAGTAACAAAGTATGGTTGATTTTAAGAATTTCTCGTGATTTCTCCCATTCTGATAAGCCACGCCCTGCAATGCCCACATTTATGGACCAATCAAAATTTCATGAACAAGTTAAGTATAGGGTCACTTAAGGTGCATTTCTACCAAGTTTAATTGAAATTGGCCCAATCGTTGATTTTTAAAGAATTTAACAATTATTTTGTGATTTTTCTAAGTCAGATAAGCCCGGCCCTGCCACACTCAAATTTATGGACTAATAAAAATTTCACGAACAAGTTAAGTAAAGACTCACCCGATGTACATTTCTGCCAATTTTGGTCAAAATTGGCCGAATGGTAGATTTTTAAAGAATTATTTTGTGATTTCTCTAAGTCTGATAAGCCCAGCCTGGCCACGCCCACATTTATGGAGCAATCAAAGTTCTTTAAACAATTTAAGTATAGGGTCACCTAAGGAACATTCCTTCAAAGTTTGGTCAAAATTGACCAACTGGTTTGAGAGGAGAAGATTTTCAAAGAATTATTTTGTGATTTCTCGAAATTTGATAAGCCCCGCCCTGCCACACCCACATTTATAGACCAATCAAAATTTCGCTGACAAGTTAAGTAAAGAGTCACCCAAGGTACATTTCTGCCAAGTTTGGTCAAAGTTGGCCAAATGGTTGATTTTTAAAGAATTATTTTGTGATTTCTCTAAGTCTGATAAGCCCCTCCCTGCCACGCCCACATTTATGGACCAATCAAAATTCTTTGAACAATCTAAGTAAAGGGTCACCCGATGTACATTTCTGCCAAGTTTGGTCAAAATTGGCCGAATGGTTGATTTTTAAAGAATTATTTTGTGATTTCTCTAAGTCTGATAAGCCCCGCCCTGCCACGCCCACATTTATGGACCAATCAAAGTTCTTTAAACAATTTTAGTATAGGGTCACCTAAGGAACATTCCTTCAAAGTTTGGTCAAAATTGACCAACTGGTTTGAGAGGAGAAGATTTTCAAAGAATTATTTTGTGATTTCTCAAAATTTGATAAGCTCCGCCCTGCCACGCCCACATTTATAGGCCAATCAAAATTTCACTGACAAGTTAAGTAAAGAGTCACCCAAGGTACATTTCTGCCAAGTTTGGTCAAAGTTGGCCAAATGGTTGATTTTTAAAGAATTATTTTGTGATTTCTCTAAGTCTGATAAGCCCCGCCCTGCCACGCCCACATTTATGGACCAATCAAAATTCTTTGAACAATTTAAGTAAAGGGTCACCCAAGGAACATTCCTGCAAAGTTTGGTCAAAATTGGCCCACTGGTTTGAGAGGAGAAGATTTTTAAAGAAAAAGTTAACGGACGCACGGACGCACGGACGCACGCACGACGGACACACCGCCATGACAATAGCTCGCTGGCCTTCGGCCAGTGGAGCTAAAAATCTTCTCCTCTCAAACCATAGTGCCAATTTTGATGAAACTTGGCAGAGATGCTCTTTCGGTTGTGCTTCACAGTGACACTTGAATTGCGAATGCAACTTTGATTGGTCAATAAATGTTGTTTTGGCAGGGCGGGGCTTATCCGACTTGGAGAAATCACGAAATATTTTTTTAAAAATCAACCAATGGGTCAATTTAGTCCAAACTTTACAAAAATATTTTGGTGGCCCCTTTACTTAAATGGCACAAGAAAAATTTATGTGTGTTTGCCAGGGTGGGGCTTATCAGACTTTGAGAAATCATAAAATACTAGTAATTCTTTAAAATATGAACCATTGGGCTAGTTAAGACCAAAATTAATAGAACTGTTCCTTAGGTGGCCCTTTACTGAAATTGTTCATGACATTTTGACTGCTCCATAAGTGTGGATGTGGTAGGGCGGGGTTTATCGTACTTACAGATATTGCAAAATAATTCTTTTAAAGTCAACCATTGGGTCAATTCAGACCAAACTTTGTCAGAAAACAGGGTATGGCAGTCGGAGGTTTACAAGAAATCATTAGATAATTCTTTTGATTAATTAGCCAGTGGAGCGATTCAGGCCCTCTTGGGCCTCTTGTATTATAGCTAGTTATGGCCCGGTGCTGTATAAATAAAAAGCAGCCAACTGTGTGATTTAAAATACATATTATGAATAATGACGTTATCTTGATACACATTGATGCTATTTTTTGCCCTAACTGAAAGAAATGACACAGTTTTGTGCATAAATGTTAAACCGTTTTGTACATAATTATGTCTTATCCTATATGCAGAACGTCATTTTTGTATTGATGCAATGCCATATTCCCACTGCCTATTAGATCTATATCAACTCGATCAAACCCGACCCATCGAGCTTGATCTCGAGCCTGCAATCGGGTAAATATCGAGCTCGGTCGTCGGTATTGTCAATGTGTACGAGCTTGATCTGCATCGATCGGGCTTCCTATCCATAAAAGAGAGCAAGAGGGGTTACAGTTTTTGGTTGGGGCTGATCGGGGAATTAAGACGATCAGGTTGATCTGATCGGCAGTGGGAACAAAGCATACTACTATGTTCGCACTGCCGTTCAAGTCAAGTGGACCAAGACCGATCAAGGGATCGAGTACAGATCGAGATAGGTTGGCATATGTAATCGTGTAGGGCTGGGGTTATCGAGCTAGATCTGCATCGCTTGGGATTTACTCTCTCGCTTTTTAGACTGTCAAAAATATTCGTGCGTGATCCAGGAGAAAATCGATTGGTTAGCCATTGTGTATTGATCGGATAAGATCAACCTGGCAGAGATTCGATCATGTCTAAAAATCGAGTGTGGTCGGGTTGATGTTTTTTACTCGATCAACTCGACCTCAGCTGTCCATTCGATTAAGGCGCGTTCCCATTGCTGACCAAATCAACTCGATCAAGCTCTATCAAGCGATCGAGTACTGATCGAGCTTGGTCGGCAAGAGTGATCGGGATGATCGAGCGTGGTCGGCAAAATGATCGGGAATTAATCTACAAGAAATAAAGAAGAACTCGTGTAAATACATTTAAACTAGTTTAATAGGGTTTGACCGGGAAATTTAGGCGATTGAGTTGATCGAGTTGATTTGATTTGGTCGGCAATGGGAACGCGGCTTTACATCGATGGGTTGATCTAGTAGAGATCGAGAAAGTGTCATTTGATCGGATTTGTTTCAGAATAATAATTGAACCATATATAGCAGTGCGAAGCTGGAAGAGAGGTAGGCTTATCGTGAATTTTTGTAGACAGAACTCGGATTGCACTGTCACGGACTGGAGCAGTAGCTTACATATATCGTCGCTTTTCTTCATCAACAACAACAACAAACAAGCTACAGTTACGAGGTTGTTTTTTTTCTTTAAATCTGCGATATATCTTTTTACAGCAACATAAACGAACCATGACGTAGACCGGGGTACTCGGAGGAGGATAGACTGATCGTGAAGTGTAGACATGGCGCGGGTTGCACTGTCACGTACTGGAGCAGTAGCTCAGCTAGGACGGTCTCCCATGTCGTCGGTGTTGACCAAGGACCAGTTTATGAGAACAAGGTCGGTAAAAGTTTCAGAATTTGTTCAAAGGGGCTCATGCTAAATTTTTTATGCTTCCGGACTATTCGGAAACTCATATATCTACATGGCAAAATAATTTGCAATGCATAAAAACCTCAATCACGGTGAATAACCATCTTTCCTTTGCTATAGATCAATCTTTCACAAGCGTGTTTACAGATTCTATTTTTACTTCAAAACTAGACAAGGTCAAGGTCATCGAGACACACCCCGCGGTATTTCCATCGAACACACCGTACAGCCGGCTGCATCGAAGACATATGAGAGTCAGCGATTGTTGGGAAATACTGCTTCAAATTTGGAAGATATATCGTTGAATTCGTGTACAAGTTCAACTAGCACATATTGAGAGATATGCGAACTATTCGAGCACGAAGTCAAATTTCGTAACTATTTGTAGATATCCTCCGAAATAATGAATGACTGTGATCTTATTTGCGAGGGATACGTAGAAAGGTTTATTTTGTTGAAGCACTGAACACTTAAACTTCGCTGACTCTCGTCTGTCTTTGACGCAGCCGGTTGTACGGTGTGTTGAACCTCTCTGAGAACAGATGATGTACCTCTGACGTAAGTGCTGTTTGAAGGTTGGGCACATGTAACCGTTAAAAAACAAGGACAATAAAATGGGACGCACTTTATTCATTGACTTGGATTTGTATACACAATAGAGCTCGGTGCCTGATATTGCTGGACATAAATGATCTACCCCTTTTGGTTGGTAAATTCATACGTTATTTCTGGTTTGTAATTATTGTGCCATTTGCATTTTCGACAGCCTAGCACGATCTCCTTTAATCACCAAATAACTTACGACTTTCACATCTTTTACTGGGAAAATATGGAGGCAAACTACCAAATTGTACACAAACCAATTCTTTATCAACATTACTTTGATCGTCTACAGCGGCTTTCAAAAATATTCCCGTTTTATACTCACGTAGATCTAGATCTTTTTACCTCAAATAAATGTTAGATTGTTTTTATTTTTATTATGGCAATCCACAACTCCTTTCATTTTGACATGTCTTATATTTGTGGATTTGGCTGTCAGCATTTTGTCTCCCGTCTATATTCCCCCAACCCCTTACCCGCATTTTCTGTATGGTGACGTGCTCCTAACATTGTCTACATTGCATTTGCATTGAACGTGTTATATAAATAGGGAATCGTATGTTCGGTATTTTAACCCTATTTTATGATGTTTTGTGACAATACATAATGTTTATTGGCCCAGCAGAATGGACCCCCTGGTTTGTGCGAGACGAATTTGATGTTTCGTTTATCTTTTACCAGACGAAAATATTTTAGACTATTCCAAATTCAAAGATGTTGCTGACGACAATTTCAAATGAATATAATCTGAATTGTCTTTGTATTTTGAGATAGAAAACATCGTGGAAAATGAAGAAATTGCTTGTAACAAGCAATTTCTGCATTTTCCACAATGTTTTCCGTAGCCTTCAGCAGTCCATGTGTGGAAGTGGCTTAACCTGTTCCCAAATAGACACATATCTTGACGGATTTACTAGACAAACTTGCATTTGCAGATTAGTCCTTCTAAAACAAGCCCGGGTTTTGGAGTCGCTGCTGTAAGCTTCTGAACACAGAACCAAAAGAAGATTAGTCTGATTTACAATGCTCTCTGTGCTATAACATATCGTTGGTGGGGAGTCAAAACCTCGTAACTGCAGCTTGAAAAAGTTGGAGTTACGAGGTTTTGACTCCCCACCGAGGATATCGTATACAACGTTCCAAAATGCCGTAAATGCGACTTATTCAAACTATAGTTACGTCATTTTCGAATGTGACCGACAATATGTGATCACGAATCCACATTGCGGATCCCTGATAGCAACAAACATTCTTTCTGCATTGTCTCTCACAAAGGGTTGGGTTATAGTAAACCTATATGTGAGCGAGGAGCTAGAGGCTCAGATAGGATGTTCTGGTAGTACTGGTGAGAGAAATGACAGGAATCAGTGGTTATGTGGTCCAGCCGCCGCGGTATGACCAAAGAAGTTGAAAGAGGCGTTTATGTAATCAATACCTAATGAGATTCATTCATGTGACGTTAGACTTCTTCAGACGGCGGCGTCAACATTCAGCAGTGGAATCTTCCAACGCCGAATGTTTGCAAGGTTGTTCGAATACGTTCCAATATCACTGGTGGTGAACTAGGCCAAAGCGTGGGACGTTTTTTCGCGATCATAGTACTCCGTCGGTTTTGTTTTAAAATATCGTAACTACGGCTTTAGGCGGATACCCCTGATAGGGAGGATGGCATAGATGATGCATCCAAAGATAGGTCTGACGTCAGACGAAATAGAGAGACAGATGGTGATGGATTTGGAACTGCGAGAGGCGCGGATCAAGATGGGGACGCCCGTCTTCCAGAGACCAGCTGTTTGGAGAGTAAAAAGAATATTGAGAATAGTCGTGCCTTTAAAGGGAATGACAAAAGGACGGAAGAAACAGCAGTAGAAGTTACTGGTGATGATGATGACGATGATTATACTGATGATGACGATGATCCAAACGCTGTTTGGGTAGATCATTGGAGGAAGAAGGATGATGTGGAAATTGTAGAGGAAACAGTTGAGGATACAGGTAGTATAGAAGAAGCGAAGAAGGCAGAAAAGGAAAGTAAGGAATTAGTGGTTGCTGAGGAGCATATAGAGGTAACAGAGGATAAGAAGGCTGAGACTGTAGCTGTACAGGAACCACCAAGACCAGTACCTAGAAAGTCGACCAGGACAAAGAAGCCACCAGACAGATTTGGCAACCCAGTTGCACATAGTGTTGTTTGTCACATGAACAGTAAAGTCCAAGCACTAGATGCTTTGATAAATTCAGGAGCGCTGAATAGTATGGATCGTGATACTGTAGATAAGGTTTTAAGTGCTGTGATTAAGTGATAGGAGCGTGTAAATATGTTTTATTGTTTTAATACAAATGTATTCAGCTAATCAGAAAATATTTTGTCAATTTCAGTTTTTTTCTGTTGCTGCAGATGGCGTTTTTGATGTAGCGTGTAATTTAAATGCGCGGCCGCATTTCAAGAAGGAGAGGAGGCAGCAGCGTTTTGTAACTTTCTGAAAGAGTTACGCTTATCTAATCATTCTAGAATCGATAACTTGTTTTTACTAATGTTGTATCATTTTCTTTTGAAATGACAGGAAATGACTGGGACGTCATTTTGAAAGAGGGGAAGTATGTAACCAATCTCCGAGCAGAGTTGTCGTTCGTTACACTCACCATACATCTCTGCAACGAGCTGGGCGGCTGAATGACAAGAATCTTGTCAAACCGAGGAAAACGTGTATTATTACTGTTTAACTGTTTCATGTTTAACATAATAAAGTGGACAAAGAATTGATGACTCTGGGTACATTTGAAAGTTATTATAACTGATGAATTTACCCATATAAAATGGAACTATTTTCTCAATCCTCCTTACCGATGGCAGGAATTTTGTGCTAAAAATAGACTAGGTTTACTGTTTTGTTTTGATAAATCGTCGGTGTTGTTATATAATATCGAATCTATGGCTTGAATCAAGTCGTAGTTGCGAGATTTTATAACAACACTTACGAAATACAATTGTTTGTCCGAAATACGCCACGGTTAGCTGGATAAAATCGTTCCCTATCAGAATGAAACGTACAGAAAATTTGAATGAATGACATCAATTTCAAAAAAACCAAATTATTATCGTTGGAAAATGATATTAAATTTTAAGCAACGTGAAGTATGATATATTTTGGACTTCGGAAAAGAAAAATTATTTGTTATTGCCATTTTGATGTGATAGAAAGTGACGTAATCTAGCAGATGATGACGCAATACTCTCTGAGGCAACCACAGAGGTGAATGTAATGAATGAACCGTGTGCAAGAGAGTGGTATGTAACCGGACCAGATTTGTGCCTAATTTATAAATCAAGTGTGACCATTCTATTTTTAGAAGCTTTGCTCATTTTGGCGGTTTATTGGTCACGTGTATTTTCAAATCACTTTAGCTTGTTGTATCGAAGGGAATGTCTTATTTGTTGAATTTGTCGGATCTAATCTGGGAAATGGGAAAGTAAGTCTTTCTTGTGGTTTGTTGTTCTTATTGTCATGTCTGATCGCGTGCTACGTTATCGGTTTGTCTTGATCGGTTTTGCAAATGTTTTCTTTGACGCTTGTTGTCGGTTTTCGCGGTTCGTACCCTGGTCCGTTCGTCCCATCGTTTTCCTAACACTTAACCTTCGTTTATTTACTTTACAGTTGAAGCACTACACCTTGCACGTGAGAGCACGAGTATTGTTACGGGATACACCTGGTCAAATTGATCGGTAAGTGAAATGAAGGGTTTAATACTTTAGATGCTTTGTAAAAGATTAAGATCTAAATAGATTTGATGTTAAACTGTTGTAATAAAATGAGAACGTTGGTTATCATTGTTAACACTGTTATAATTGTTTGATGGACATATTTGTGAAGTCAAGGAATAGTTATCACATTTTACATTGTAATGCCATTTATATTTTCAGAGTGTTGGTTAGATGGTATACGTTGGTGTAAATACATAGAATGAGAAAATGAGAATCCTAGTCTTCGTTTCTTTCCCCAAACCTAGTCACGGACTAAATCGAACCCACGACCAAGCTAGGTTATATCATGTAAACGATGATATTGTGCATGAAAATTATTGACATTTGAAAGATAACTGAGTTTTAAGAGGATTTTTGTTGCGTGATTGGTCCCATCTTAATTAAGAAAATCGTCTCTAATTAAAAAGCAACCCTTTGTATAACCGTCAGGCAAAATATCCGATAAACAGTACTATTTCGATGCAACACTATAATAAGTGCGTCTGAAAAGATAGTGGAAATATAGACATTGCTATTGGCAAGGAATTTCTTTCATGTCGCACAATGTTTTTTACCCAGATAGACAAAAAAGATGTAAAAATTTTACTCACTTAAGCGGCCCATACACGATCAATATCATTGACAATATTATTGAGTCATAATATTGACAATATTTTTCCAGCCACCCATACACGATCAATATTATTGACAATATCATTTTCGAGAACAATCAACCATGGGTTACATAACGTCAATAAAAATATTGAAGAAAATATTTCAGCGATCGCAGATATTCGTCAATAGTATTGACAATCCTTCAATATTGCCCACTCACGGTCAATATTATTGTCAATACCAAATATTGACAATAATATTGTCAATAATATTGATCGTGTATGGGCCCCTTTAAATATTTTTTAATGTTTGCAATATCTTGAATTTTGAGTAGCCCTTATTGTTGACGTTTGGGAAAGCCTTACTAATTTTCCATACAAGCCCAGGTTTTGACGACGATAAAAGGTAGACGGAATCGTTTGGTAGATCGTCAGAGGTGACCGTCATGAAAAAAAAATCGGTCGTTTTGCATAAAGGTCAGGAATAGTGTGCAAAAGACAGAAAAATGTGCAGACATCGACAAAATCGCAATAAAAATAGCAATAGTGTTCTAACAATAGGATCGCATTGATACGAAGGGTATTATATCAATCAAATCAATAAAATTGAAATTCTATCAACAATTTTGTAAACGATTATCGAATATTGATCATTCGTCTTAACCAATTCTTTTTTTTTTTTTTTTTTTTTTTTTCAAACAAGTCATGGTACTATGCTTGAATTGTTTGAGAAAAACTGAAAGAAAAGAACAAATTGCTGATAGTTATCATTTTATTCTCAATATTTTCTATGACAAGACCTGGTTTTGACGGACCCAATAGAAAAAAGCTTGTGAAAACATCGATCAAAGAAAAGAAAATATTCGTAACAAGTATTTTTGACTTCGTTTCAATATTTTCTCAAAAATCTTATCTTTATAAGCATACATTTTGTCGCCTGCAACATCTGTCATATTGAACCAGTCTAAATTCTACCGTTTGAACTATGAGCCAAATTAAAACCCATTTCCACATAATGAAGCGTTTTGACGCAATTTTTGACGCCATCAAGAAGAAAAACTTAGGGAAACATCATGGAAAATGAAGGAATTGCTTGTGACAAAAATGTTAAATTCCATGCATTTGTTCGAGACATCTTTCAATTCAGACATGTCTAGATTTTTGACGCCTAGGGATGGGTTAAATATCTCATGAACTATGAGCCTAATTAATCTAAATCTATATACCAAAATTCGAGCCTCTTTAGTCTGATTTATTCAAATATGGCACTCTAAGATTTCACATTAATGCTTAGTAGAGTATTGACATTTGGACTTTAGCCTATCCAGTGCCTAGTCTAGGTGACGCGCCATGAAAAAGAAATTTCTGAAAGTTCATATGCAAAATATAAAATAATGTCCATTTTCTTTAAAAATAAATAAAAAAAAAAAAAAAACACACAACAAAAAGAAGGCAAAAACAAAACATGTGTTCATATAATCGACTGTCGTACGACTCATCTTCGCAAGCCAAGGGTTCTACCTCCACTTTGTTCCTTACGAACGTAAGGAACAAAGTGTAGGTAGAATCCTTGGCTTGCGAAGATGTACGACTCACTAAAACGTAAGCTTGTCGTAAGACAAATCTAGTAATATAAAATTCCGACAATACCGGGCGATCGGTACTCTCGTAACTACTTGTTAACAGTTGTAGTAACGGAAAATATAGAATTGCTAGTAAAATTCTCATAAAAGATTTTCTGACGGCTGGAGCACCTAACCATGGATTCATGTTGTTTCTCATACCAGTACTGCCCTAACCGAGCCTCCAGCTGCTCGCCCACATAGGTTCACGATATCAAACCATTGGTGTGTGACATTTTAGTCAGAAAGGGTATTTAAAGAGATGTCTGAATTCAAATAGCATTCGTTTGTCGATTGTAAACAAACAAAAAGAAGTCGACCAATGCATTTAGAAACGAATGAATGGTTCAAATTATTCTAATCTGCAATCACAAGTCTGTAAAATGAAAAGATACACGTGATTGATGAAAATCATGAAAAACTACATTAATAACCATATCAATGGTTGCATACATGCAACCATTCAAAGTCATTTTTATTTTGAAGCTGAGGAAGTGTAGATAGTTACAAAAATCTGGTATTACGAGTATTTAGGAAGGGTAAAACAAAAATTAATAAGTAGGCTATAGGCTACTTATGTATTAAAGGATTACGTATTAATTAATTAAGGTAAGAAGGGCCTAATTAGCACAAAAGAGCCAGCGGCAAAATTTGAAAAGTGCCAGTAATTCCTAAACTGTGTTACATTTCCATTCCAAATACAAACATAAGCATTTTGTACGGTTTAGAATTTTGAATTAATGCATATTTATGGAAATATTTGACAAAAATGTTCAAAATTACCTCCTTTGCATATGAATATAGAGTAAAATGATATTTGTAAATTATTTTTCTCTTGAAGCATAATCTTGAAATCCGGCACGGTGAATCAACTTATTTGAAGTGTATTTACAAGTGTGTGTAATTTGATACATTTCGTATGTCTAGAAAGTGGTGTTTTTAATTAGGCACTTTATACCTTAATAAAAGCGACATGAAATTTTTAACGCTGATTTTGTTTGTTAAAGTTACGATAAATCGTCATAATTCGTTATAATTTTGGCGTAGCATAAGTGTATATCAGCGATGTTTAGAAAAAAGAGAATATTGTGACCTTGGGTATTCCGTTTCATATTCGTGTGATCTTTAACTCTTTCACAAACAAACGTTGGTTGCTGGATGCTCCAGATAGAGAAACCTTGGATAAACAATGAGGCAAAAGAAGAAAATTGCTCAAAAGCTACACTTTCTCATTTTGACAAAATATATTCTGATCTCAATTGTAAACAAGTTATCCCTTTTAAATAAAAAATTTTGTTTTGTCGTCAAGTGAGCTTTCAAATCGGAGCAGTCTAGATTTTTACCGTTTGGAAAGGGTGAATGTCATTCTATACGGTTAAGGTTTTTGTCATGTCCCGGTTTTTATAACCAAATTGACCCCATGTCATTGAATAAAATTACCGCAAACTTAAAATATAAATATTTCTTTATAATTATTACGGTTCTGTGAACAAAAATATACAACTTTAGTATCTCTAAAAGTTTGACGCTGCAGTGATTGTAGAATGCACAAACTTTTTTATTCAACTTTTTTAAATTCGAAAATACAATCATGACGTCAGATGCGTTACGTAATTTTTTGTCTAAAAAGTGAAAAACAAATAAAAATGGAGTAGATCTAATACAGGGATATGAGATGAGTTTCAGGTCTAACAAAAAACGATATTTGTCGTGAGTAATCTTTCAGTTCTTAACCCTTTCTTAACCCATTACCAAACGACAAAATTTTAGTGTGGTCCAATTTGAAGATGTTGCAGACTACAATTCAAATTGGATGAACTTTTACATTTTTTTGGTCTTTTTGGACAGAAAATATTGTGAAAAATGAAGAAATTGCTTGTCACAAGCAATTTCTTCATTTCCCACAATGTTTTCCAAAGCTTTAATCTTGTAAGGAGTCAAAAAGAGTTATTGTGTTGTAATGCGTTAAAGCAGTCTAGCCCTAATGAGATTAGCGCGACGTTGGAATTATTCGGGCGACGTCGAAAACATTCGGCGGTGGAACTTTCCACTGCCGAATGTTTACGACCGCGCCCGAATAAGTTCGGATACGTAACGACGACGCTTGAAAGAATCCGATGTTTTATGAATTTCGAAATGGCCACATTGCGGGTATTCTACCTTAATTAAGCAAGACCTGGTTTTGACGTCACTAATCGAATTGGTTTGGGAAAGCATTGAGACAAAAGATGAAAAGTGCCGACAATCAACTTTTTGTCATTTTGCCTCAGTATTTAATGTGCTATATTATTTACTAAGTTCTCCTACAGTAGCCTCCATTTTGTCTTCTGAAGCAACAGTGAAATTGGACCACCATGAAATTTTGTTGTTTGGGAAAGGATTAATATAAGATATCCAAATATCATCGGCTGCATTCGAAAATATCGCAAATAAGCAGTAGTTGCAGCATTTTCGAAAGTAACCGACTATGTGTATCCGCAATATACGAACAACTTCTCAGATACCAGAATTACCCAAATGTATCTACATGTACACGTTTTACGCTTTAATAGAGATAGTCCACACTCCTAATGAGATTAGTGTGACGTCGTTGACATTTATTACGTTTCCGAACCTATTCCAGCGACGACGTAAACATTCGGTTGTGAAACGTTCCAACACCGAATGTGTATGATGTCGGCAGAACAATTATTATGTCGCATGAATCTCATTAATATTGTGGATGAACAACCTTCAGTACTTATATGATTTAACACGAATTATTGCATAAAATTTGTGTTTTCAGTCCGTTATCAGCATTGACTAACGAGAAGAAACCGTTCCGATACTGTGAAAAATCGGTCGTTAATCGGGAGATTCTCGTGTGATATCGGACCGGTTTTGCACTCAAATATCCTCGATCGGGGCTTTGTTGTGACTGATTCAGAAAATTGAAAATAAAGCCGTTCATATTTTGTCATTTCCCTTTTCCGCGATGTAAACTCAAGAAAGACACCCTTTACACCCTAATAAATAGCAAACTAGTTATATCCCAGTGTAATCATATCTGATGACGTAATATATCGAAAGTGACGTATAGGTTTCTTGGAATCAAAATGTAAACAGAAGGGAAACTGACCGATTTTAAACTAAAACTGGATTTTGTTGAAGGGGAATGATATCTTACTGTAAGAGAATGGTCTAGGTCAAATGTGGTCGTAAGCCTATGTGTTTCTTGTTCTTCTTTCAGTTACTGCATTTTTTTTTCTTTTCAACTTTGTTTTTATTGAAATGGACGAATGCCCAAAACGAACCATAGATCTACCTCGGAAGTTCCGATCTTTATTTCTCGCACTGAAATGAACGTTAGGATATCTAGAGTATGTTTCCTAAAGAAATCTTAGTCGAATTGTAATTTGTTACAATTTCGCCAACTAAAATCAGTAAAAAAACGATAAAACTTGACTAAATAGCTACACGATGACAAGCTAGCGGTCCGTGTATTGGATATCGTATACACGCAATATTACGTCAAGTCGAATGCCGGGAAAATGTGGTATCTGTCGGTGTAAATGTGGCTAAATTTACACAAAGTATTTTAATTATTCATCTTGTTTAATTACATTTCTTTGCAAATTCTTCATATTTTATGCAATAATAGCGTCAATTCACGTTTTTTCGGTCGTTAACATTCTCAGAGGCCCACAAAATGGGTTATTGCCTTCGAGCTTCGCTCTCAGGCGATAACGCATTTTTTGGGCCTCTGAGAATGTAAACGACCGAAAAAAAAAACGTGAATTAACCCTATAATCTGTTATATACATTATTGCATAAAATGTGTGTTTTCGGGCCGTTAGCATTGAATAACGAGAAGAAACCGGGCTGATATCGTTATTCGGGAGATTCACGTGCGATATCGATCCGGCTTTGCACTCAAATATCCTCTAGTTGACCCTTCAAAGTTAATAATTGTCTCTTTTCCCGCAAAATTCTCAACGTTTTACGTTAAATAAGCGACGTTCACCCTTTGACGCCAAATTATGACGTAACGACGTTTTACCGACGTCACGCATAACAAAAAGTCTCCGAAGATTTATCAGAACAAAAACAACAATGGCGGACATTTTTTTATCTCACCTCGGTTTGTTTTTCGCACATATCAAGGGGTTTCGGGTAAGTAGTCATTGGAATTTTATGCAATATTAGCGCCAATTCACGTATTTTTCGGTCGTTATAGCGGACGAGAATTGACCTGGTAGAGCTTTCCATTCGATTAGCATGGGCTACTCTGCCAGGTCATTTCTCGTGAGGTATAACATTCGTAGAGGCCCGCTAAATAAGAAAACGGCCCTCATGCTTCGCACTCGGGCGTTAACATATTTCTTGGGCATCTGCGGATGTTAACGACCTCAAAAACGTGAATTAACCCTATATATTCTTTGAAACTATTTTGATTTGATTTTTCAGAGTCCAAGATGGCGATGTAGACGATGATATCGATGGTGACGTCGACAAAACTGGGCCAGATTATGACGTTATCACAATTAACGTGGGTGGGGTATTGTTTCAAACATATAGGTTAGTATGCATATCGTCGGTGTTATTGCAAAACCTCGTAACTCCAGCTGTAATTAAAGGGGCACATTTTATGTTTTTATGCTTCCGAACTGTTCGGAAACTCATATTTGTGCATGGAAAACAATTAGCAATGCATAAAAACCTCAATCACGG
Organism: Fragum sueziense; assembly: GCA_963680895.1. NCBI lineage: Eukaryota > Metazoa > Mollusca > Bivalvia > Cardiida > Cardiidae > Fragum > Fragum sueziense. Next base: position 10,989,728 of record OY804610.1, read on the forward strand.
CGAATAACCGTCTTTCCTTTGCTATAGATCAATCCTTTACAAGCGTGTTTACACATTCTATTTTTACATGTACTTCAAAACGAGACAAGGTCAAGGTCAACGAGGCACACCTCCGCAGTATTTATACACCGTACAACTTGCTGTGTCGATGACTGTGACCTTATTTGCGAGGGATACGTGGAAAGGTTTATTTTGTACAAGCACTGAACATTTATACTCGTATTTATCAATTATTATTGCCTAAAATGTGTGTTTTCAGTCTGTTATTGGCATTGGATAACAAGCAAAAATCAGTCTGATATTGTCAAAAACGGTCGTTATTCAGTAAATTCACGTACATTATCGGACCGATTTTGCATTCACATATCCTCGATCGGGGATTTGTTGTGAGTGCTTCAGAAAATTGAAAATAAAGCCGAAATTTTGTCATTTCCCTTTTCCGCGATGTAAATTCTTATAAGACCCCATTTCCAGTTTATACCCCAATTAAACTAGGTCTCCCAGTGTAACCATATCTGATGACGTAATTATAGTGACGTAGGTTTAATTCTTGGAATCAAAAGGTAAACAAACGGGCAGCTGACAGATTTTGAACTAAAAGTGGATTTCGTGGACATGGAAGAATATAAATTAGAATTGAATGGTTGTGGTCTAGGCCAAATGTGATGGTAAGCCTATGTGTTTCTTGTTCTTCTTTTAGTTACTGCAATTTTTCCTTTACAACTTTGTTTTTTATCGAAATGAACGAATGTCTGAAACGAACCAGAGATCTACCTCGGAAGTTCCGACCTTTTGTTTTATTACTGTAATGAACGTTAGAATATCCAGAGTATGTTTCCAAAAGAAAACTTAGTCGAATATTGTTACGATTTCGCCAACCCAAATGAAGATCATGTCAGTAAAAATGCGATGAAACTTGACTACATAGCTACACGATGAAAATCTAACGGCCCGTCTTGTGGATATCGGACTTACTCGATATATGTCGAGTCGAATGCCGGAAAACTCTGGTGTCTGTCGGTGAAAATGTGGCTAAATTTTCACAAAGCTTTTCAGTTATTCGTCTTATTTTATTACGTTTCTTTGCAAATTCTTCAATTTTTATGCAATAATAGCGTCAATTCACGTTTTTTCGGTCGTTAACATTCTCAGAGGCCCACAAAATGGGTTATCGCCCTCGACCTTCGGTCTCAGGCGATAAGGCATTTTTTGGGCCTCTGAGAATGTTAACGACCTCAAAAACGTGAATTAACCCTATACAGAATACCAAAGATCCTTTCGTTTATTTATAAAAGTAAATTCATTTGACCTACCATGCACATGACATCAGATGCCGAATCTGTCTTCGCTGACTTTCGACCCAGCTGGTTATACGGTGTGTTAAATCTCGCTGGGCACAGATGACGTATCTCTGACGTAATTGATTTTGAAGGTTGGGCATATGTAGCCGTTACAAAACAAAAACAAGGACGCCCGCACGTTATTAATTGACTGGGATTTTAATACTTAATAAAGCTCGATGAGTGCTTAGAATGGACATATATGATCTACCTATTCAGGTTGGTAATTCCATACGTTATTTCTGGTTTGAAATTATTGTGCCATTTGCATTTTCGACAGCCTAGCTGGTCCCCCTTTAAGCGATATTCCTTTCTTAATTTTAACCAATAAGGCTACCGCATAATGATGCTTTTTTATGCCCTATGAGATACATTGTGTAAATGCATTTGATAACAATTTGGAAAGTGAAGAAATTGCTTGTGACAAGCAATTTCTTCAATTCCCTCAATGTTTTCTGTCCATAAAGAAAAAAACGCATGCCTATAAGGTCTTTCACTTGAAATTGCCGTCTGCAACATCTCCGAATATGGACCAGTCCAAAATTCTGCCGTATAATGAGTTAAAAAATAATACGAAATAGTAAGGAACTACAGACAACAATGATAGAAGATTTTACAAGTGCCCCCCTCCCTTCCAACAGAATATCGTCGCTTTTCTTAAAAAACTCGTATCTGCAGCTTGTTTTAAGCTGCAGATACGAGTTTTTTTAAGAAGAGCAGCGATATATTTTGACCTCTCGGTAATAGATATGGGGCCTTCGTCAAAACCAGATTTTGACAATAAAAAGAAATCAAAGTACTGAAAGTACTGTTAGAGAGCATGTTTGACACAACATGAAATCTTGTGACAATATTGCATGGTAACATAATTCATGCAAAACAATCCATGCATATAGGTGGAGCTGTATTAAGGTATCCAAACCCTCCCAATCACCAAAGAGCCAGAGGCAAAATTTGAAAAGTGCAAATATTTCCTAAACTGTGGTACATTTCCATTCCAAATACAAACATAAGCATTTTGAACGGTTTAGAATTTTGATTTGATGCATAATTATGGAAATATTTGACAAAAATGTTCAAAATTACCTCCCTTGCATATGAATATAGAGTAAATGATATTTGTAAATAATTTTCTTCTTGAAGCATAATCTTGAAATCTGGCTCGGTGAATCAACTTATATGAAGTGTATTTACAAGTGTGTGTAATTTGATGCATTTCGTACGGCTAGAAAGTGTAGATTTCTTTCAGGGTCTGTAAACCTTAACAAAACATTTTAATCCAACAGCAAAATTTTAGACTGTCCCGAATCCAAAGATGTTGCAGACGACAATTTTAACTGAATGAAATTTTACATGTTTCTGTCTTTCTATATAGAAAACATTGTGGGAAATGAAGAATTTGCTTGTCATAAGCAGTTTCTTCATTTTCCACATTATTTTCTGAGGCTATTTTCCTGTGGGTGTCAAAAAGAGTCACTGTGTGGTAATGGGTTGAAAGAAAGCCCACCAAAACGTCACAAAAACATGACTTCATTCAAAAGGCTGCATAATGCGGAACTGTCCATCATAGTTTCTTACAAATTCAACCATAAATGGAGGAATGTGTTAAAATGTATTGACAATAAAGTGAAGCCTCTTTTTCTGTGATGCAATATTGTATCACCAAACCTATCACCATTTTCTTCTTTTACCTCAATATTTTCCAAAGCGTGCTCTTATAGATACATTAAAACAAAGTTTTGTTTGGGAAAGGATAAGTTCAAATCAATTCATTCATAAATGTGTGAGAAGATGAGTTAATAGGAAATTTACTCTAATGCCCCCTTTATCCATGACACAACATACTATCACCAAACAGCACAAGCTTTACAATAAATACACTCAGATAGACACCCACTAGTAGAATTTCTGTCTGCGGAATGTGATTCTATTTTTGGACCATTTGCACTGTCCAAAATTTAGGCTACATGACTTGACCGCATGACCTGCATGACCCAATTGTGAATGGCAAATTACTACTCAGATCTCTTTTTTATTTAAGACTTGTTTAATACTTGATTTTTTGCTTAGATCATACATGCCATCTATTTTATATTATGACACATTTGACACGTAGACTATTCTATTTGTCATTTAGATCTTTTTGTCTTGTTTGGGAGGAACTATTTTCGTTGTGCGGTTTGTAAAGTACATCTAAAGTACATTAAAGCATGATAAAATAAGAGAGCCATGCTCTCTAAAAAGAATGATGGATATCGCATGGAATATCGATGACAGTGACCGTCTTCTCGTCGTGTAGAGATCAAAACCTCGTAACTACAACTTGAAAAGGCCGGAATTACGAGGTTTTGACCTCCCACCAACGTCAAGTATTCATGAACTCTTTTCCGAATGACAAAATTTTAGGGCGGTTGGAAATATTGTCTATTGCAGACAACACAATTTACCTGATCTTAAGGTAGATTCAGAAATGTGCCTCAAAGTAGAGATATCGATCCTGATCAGTATGCACAGACTGAATATGGCGATAGTGCCGCCATACCATTTTTGAATTTAAAAAAAGGTCCCTTTAAAAATAACGTGACGAGTCACGTTAACCCATAGCCAGACAGTGGCACCTTTCGGCGCCTCACAATATAAAGACTGTGGAAAACATTGCGGTAAATTATAAAGAAGTTGCTTGTGACAAGCAATTTCTTCATTTCCAACAATGCTTTCTACCCAAAAAAGCTAGTAAAAATTTTGAAATTTCTTCATATTATTTAAAATGGTGTCTGCAACTTCTTTCACATTGTACAGCTCAAAATAAATGGCCTGACAGAGCATCTCTAGTTTATAGCTAGAATTGCTCTACCAGTTCATTTATTGTGAGCTTTAACAGTCCAATATTGTCTCGATTGATTTGTTATTTCAGGAAAACGTTCACAACGAAGCGATCATGCCGCCTCAATAACCGCAAGTTTCTAGCCAAACATTACAACGAGAAAATGGCCTGCTACTTCTTTGATAGAGATCCAGATATGTTTAAGGTATGATTGTGAAATTGATTAAGGTAGTCCATCCCTATTGAGATTGTACCCGAAGTCGTCGCCCTAATTCGACATCGCATGAACCAAAATAGGGTAATACATTAATGTTACACCAAACTTGTAAGTATCTAAGAATTTAAAGAATTGATATTCCGGGTACAGTACTTTTATATCCATTTTATATGGCCACAAAATATTTTTGGCCACACCGGTTTGTATTTGAAATATATATCTTCCAAATATTTATGTGAATTGTAAACGTGCAACAACAACTTTCCTGCGAAGTCAGAACCAATGCCACCATTGACAAATGGCTGTCATTGGTCACGGGTGGATCTAGGGGTGGGGTCAGGGGGTCATGATCCCCCCCCCCCTGGAATTGGCCGAAAATTGAATTTTGATTATATAACTTCTTATTAAATGCCATCACTTGGGCTTTGACACCCCCCCCCCCGGAAAAAAATCCTGGATCCGCCCTTGTTGGTGTTTCTGCTTCCCATTCATTCCCACCATTTGTGCCCTTAATTTGACTCCCTGCACTCTAGATACTACGATACATGATGATAAGCCTACATATCATCTGAGGGCAGGGAGTCAATTAAGGCACCAATGATTCACACTAGGCCCTATAATACATAGAGACTTGGTCTTACTTCGTCGCTTTTCAACAAAAAAACGCGTAACTGCAGCTTGATTTAAGCTGCAGATATGAGGTTTTTGTTGAAAAGCAGCGATTTGTTCCTTTCCTTCCAGGCAACATTGAACTATTTACGGACCGGTGACCTTCACCTTCCATCCTATATTTGTGGTCCAGCCGCCAAAAAGGAACTGGAATACTGGGGTCTATTGCCAAACGAGATACAACAATGCTGCTGGATCAATTATAACGAGTGGAACTCCACACAGGAAGCGCTCAAGCGTCTGGAGAAAGACCGGAAGTCAGACGATGACGAAATTCATCCCGCAGAAACGGACCACAACGCCACCTGTTGGGAGAAATTCCGACCGAAAGTATGGCGGATTCTCAACAACAGTAGCGATGGAATTTTAACAAAGGTATGCCCAAGAAAAGCTCAAACATTGCAACTTTGAGTTTCTAATCAAAATAATGTGGGGCGCCGTGGTCTAGTGGTAGGACGCGGGCTTAGAGATCGAAAGGTCCTGGGTTCAAATCTTGCCGAGGTCACGGGAATTTTTCTGAGCAAAAAAGTTACCCCACGTTGCTCGTCTTCACCCAGGTGTATAAATAGGTACACGGGAGAGTTGAAAGTCGATGTGCTGTGGCTGCCGCAGGCGCCGACTGTAAACAGCCGACTTGAAGCTCGATGATCGTGGAGTGAAGTGTGCGCGAATATGGACCTAGTTCGTAAATTTGAGACTATAAACCACATTTACTTTTACTTTGTACTTTTAATGTATTGTTTTACATTTTATTGGATCTTATGTCGTCTACTTTTGTTGTTTTATATTCTCTTAATGTATAAAAGAATGTATGAAACTGTTAAAAAGACTTAAAATTCCGTTTCGGTGGACTTTAAAGTGCTACTCTGAATTTTTATCAGTCTACCCGTCTTTGATTCCGTAAATGAAGGACTTGTGTGATCAGAACTTCTCCAATGCACTTTTTATCTGCCTGACTGCAATTGCTAATGTTTACCATTTATTTACTTAAAGGTTTCGGCTATCCGTGTATACAAATATGTTTCTTTGTTTATTTGTTTATTTACAATTATCATGTTTCCAGTTTTTCAGTTTCCTGTCTCTTGCCTTCGTCGTTGTATCCATATTCTCATTTCTTGCCGAAACTACAGAACCATTCGAGTACTACGAACATCAGCCGGGGTCCAACCAAACAGCGAATATATCAGCAATAAATACGACGCAAACCAACGCAACAAACGTAACGGAAACCAACTCGGAACAGTCACGTGTCAAGGTTAAACATCCGGCGCTTCACGTGATCGATATAGTCTGTGTCTCGTACTTTATTCTAGAATATCTGCTCAGACTGTGTTTTGCACCACAGAGGTGTAAATTTGTGATCAGTTTAGTGTCTATAATTGACGTCCTTGCCATTTTACCGGACGTGATTGAGACGGCGATATATTACTTTAAACCTGAACTCCGCGCGGACGTAGATGCGGTGAGTTACATCACGTTATTAAGGATCATCCGTGTGTTGAGAATCTTCCGTCTTGTTCGACATTCTCCCGGACTCTGGATTCTCATCTACACATTACGTGCCAGTTTTAGCGAACTCATGTTGCTCGTCTGGTTTATGGGGCTGGGAATCATCGTGTTCTCGTCCCTTGTGTACTACGTAGAAGACCGCGAACTGTTTCCCAGCATACCGTTTGGTTTCTGGTGGGCGCTCATCACCATGACGACTGTGGGATATGGCGATATCGCACCGGAAAACACTCTCGGGAAGGCGGTTGGTTCCCTGTGCGCTATGGCGGGAGTTTTAATGATCGGGTTTACGGTACCAGCCCTCGTGAACAACTTTATGCTGTATTATAGACACATTCAGTTCGCTATGCAGGTGGAGAAAATGGAGAAAGAGATGGAGAAGCTGCAGCAAGAACAACAGAGCCTGAAACAACAAACTTCAGTGGTCGAATCAGATGATAATGATTTTAGTGATGAAATATTCGACACGACTGATGCTATGCAAGATGTACCAAGGATGGATCAACGCTACCAGCGAATGAACGGAAAAGTTGAAGCTCTTGAACTAGATAATTCTGATGAAACAATAGCCGAAACTAAATACCAGGGGCCGGTACTGTTGAAAATGGAAACAACTGCTATGTAATAGCTAAATTGAATTTAACCATTGAAATCCCGAACGGAAACAGTTTATAAAAAAATCTGAAGATAGCGAAATGAGTGCTGATAAGGATTGAATTAGATCTATTGTACAATGATAAAGAATTGTTAAAGCAAATAAGAAATGCTGGATATCAGCAATTTCTTCTATTGTAGCCTATAGATTTTGACATGTTAAATTTGAAAGGGGTTAGAAAATCAGGGCTATTACATATAGGAAAGTGTTAGAAAATAAACTTCAGTTCTAGAGTCCAATATCAATGGTTTTAGTGGTGAATTATTTGACACACCCGGTGCCATTGAAGCCGTGCCAAAAATTGGTGAAAATACTGAAGCAGTCAATATTCGTGTTACTTCGGGCGTCATGTGTGGCAACAGAAATTGACGATGGTGTACCTCGTCAATTTTCGTTGTCATGGACGACACTTTGAAATTGACGAGACTATACCATCGTCAATTTCTGTTGCCACGGATGACGCCCAAAATTGCACGATGTTTTTGGTATCTAATGATGAATGAAATATATACTTTACATTCTTAAACGTCTTAACTGCAGTTTATTCAACCTACAGATATAACTTTTTGAACATTATCGACGATATAATACTATCATTTTATACAGAGTGTCCCAAAAAAAAACGGAACCCTAATTCAAAGTCAAATATTTAGAAGCGTAAGCAAAAAATCTAATTTTTGAATTTGCAGTACTGAAGCGACATTAATTTTGCATTTGTGTTCCAAATTTCACTTAAAAATATGCATCGGTTCAAAAGTTATAAGCAAATTAATAATGACACTAAAAAACCGATCTGACATGATACTGATTTTTGCGTCTTGTTTGTTCGTGAAAGCGCACTAAAGGTCAGCTGTTGAATTCTGTACCGTTGTACATGTATGTACCGATTTTCTCAAAATTTGATATGCACATGTTCTTTACGTTCAAATTGAGTCCATAGGGTGGTTGTTTGAATCAAAATCAAATTATTATGTGATTCATTTCACATGGCGCAGTTTTAACTTTTATTTTCATAAATTACAAGCTTGATATGTTTCCTAAAATTAGACCAGTCTTAATTTTCTAGCATAGTATACATTTCTGTGGACTTTGATTTAATTCTTTTTTTTTGTGAATTTTGTGTTATTTGTGTTTTGCATAAAGGTCAGTGTCAGGTCAAATGAAACCTGTAATACTTTTCAATTGAGTGGTGACCGGTATGTTGGTCAGAAATAAAATAAGTGTCTATGGTTATAATTCATGAGTCTGTGATGCGCTTGGATATTTTGTTTGTATTCATCTTACTTACATCGCAGCTCGTAGCATTAACAGTTTATTTATTTGCAAAAAAGATGAAATGAAAATGCACTATTATGAATACAATGTTTCAAAATCATTTTTGTATTGTATTGAATATATTAACCAATCATAGAGCGTCAATTTTTCAATGAGTGTAGGCGCGCGCTGCAAAACGAAAAGATCGATATCGTGTTAAAATGGGTTTCCGGGTATACTCATTCAAATGTCAATATTTTCAAAACTAATAATTATTTTTTCATCCAAATTTTAACTGCTAATAGAACACTGTTGCTGCTATTGCATATATAAATTTGGTGGAATAATATTGCTTGATACACGAGAAATGTAAATGTACTTTCAAAAATGGGTTCCGTTTTTTTTGGGACACTCTGTATGTAGCCAAAACACCAAGAAAATGACTGCTTAAAGTTGATCGATTAATCAATGGTTTCAGAAAATAAATGGAGTGGTTGAAGCTTTGGAATATAGGGAACGATTTTATCCAGTTAGCCGTGACGTAATTTCGGACAAACAAACGGAGTTCGTGAGTGTTGCTATAATATCTCGTAACTACGGCTTCATTCAAGCCGTAGTTACGAGATTTTATAACAACATTAACGGTTTATCAAAACATAACGGTTGATAAAATCTATTTTTACCACAAAATTCTTTGCCATTAGGTGTGAACGATGTTACTCTAGGCTATTTAGCACTGCGTTGCTTTTTCTTCAAATATCCAGTAACTACAGTGTGTTTAAAGCTTTAGTTATGAGGTTCTGGAAGAAAAGTCGTGTATAGTAGTTTGTAGTGTATGGATTCAGAGATTTTCAACGACCTTCAAAGTTGTGATACATCCTTCCCGTGGTTCAAGATTACCAAAGGACTATTTCTTAAACCATTCAAACACAATGACTCCTTTTGACTCCTTACAAGATAATGGCTTAGGAAAACATTGTGAAAAATGAAGAAATTGCTTGTGATAATCAATTTCTTCATTTTTAACAATGTTTTCTATCCCAAAAGTCGTAAAGTTTGAAAAATTCATGACATTGAAAGTGTCGACTGCAACTTCTTTCAATTTGGACCATCCTAATATTTTGTCGTTTGGTAATGGATTAAGAAGTTTGATCAAGAGATACATTTTTGTATTCCTTTATAGATCTTGCCTATGGTATTTAAAGTACACGTTTTGTGAAAATATGTGCACTTTTTATGTTTGGGAGCAAATATTTGACATGTTGATCTGTTCAATCCTTAAAGAGTCTTCTTCCAAATATTCGGCTTTTAATGTATTTTTGAGAGTGAATATTTTTAGTTTTTTAAGTATTTATTTAATGTTGTGTTTTGAACAGCATTTATAATTTATACAGCAAACATATTTTAATATTTTATTATTATGTTCCTAACATTTTCTTTTATTAAAACAAGTTTGAAAATAAGCAATTTGTTTTATTTGTTAATGTGTCATTTTTTGCACAAATCGATTAGTCCTTTCCCAAACAAGCTTAAAGTTGTCTTGACGTTCTGTCTTGGCGTTCCTTGTACAGGATGGAGAATCACGTGAAAGCAATCACAGAAAATCGGCAATGATTGTGTTAATACTTTGACCAGTTTGAATTCGATTTGAAGCAGAGAATGTAAACAATGCCAGAGATTAGCTAGATGTGGAAGATCTGTTACATATAGCGTCGGTGGGGAGTCAAAACCTCGTAACTACAGCTTGAATAAGCTGGAGTTACGAGGTTTTGACTCCCCACCGACGATATCCGCTGATTCAAAAGTTATAGACGAACAACAAATTTATTAAAAGTCCATTCGCATTCATCAATTAAATGACGTTTTCGCATCATCTTTGATTCAAATCTCGATCGCATATTAACAATAATATATAAAAAATGTCAGTGATTCCCCGCTATGTTTGTGCTAAAATCAAAATATCAACAACGATGCAAACTATGACTTTCATAATGATGTTCTGATATCTGAAATATCAAAAAATCGGATTTTTGCGAGCGGCATTGTTACGTACCCGAACCTTTTCGGGCGCGGTCGTAAACATTCGGCGGTGGAAAGTTCCACCACCGAATGTTTTCGACATCGCCCGAATTTTTCCGACGTCGCACGAATCTCATCAGGAGTAGACTACCTTTAAGGATGTCAGTAAGTACTAGATCTAAATAGCATACGCACTTTGGACATTTATGCTGACTTCGATTGGGACTATATAGCTTGAGCCATTAATGGGAACCAGCGTTCTTCTATCTATTAGAATCACCCCCGTTTTGTATCAGCCAATCAAAATCTTATTTTACCTTCACACTGATCGGCGTGTTGTTTATCCGAGGAGTTCCAAATGGCGTATTGGCTCGGATGGCATGTACATGTACCACATTTTTTTCCGATGGACAAAATAGCCTTGCGGAAATGACGCCAAATAGCTCACACTGTTTGCGTTCTTTTGGAGCGACAGCTGCAATAGCTATTTTCATGTAGCTATATTCACAATCGAAGTCGACCTTACTTATACAGACTTTGTGGCATGAAGCCCTTTTGAATTGTGAAAAGTCAAGCCTTGTACCCTCTGGACAATGCATAGACCGAAATTGTGACGTTTAAAATCCATTCTCGCACATTGGTGCGTTTTTACGCCTCGCGAGATAAAGGCTATGGAATACATTGTGCAAAGTGAAGAAATTCTTTGTGGCAAGCAATTTCTTCATTTCCCAAACAGAAAGAAGATGTAAAAATAAAAATTTCATTCGCCTAAAACAGTCGTCTGCATCTTTTTTGAATATGGACAAGTTTAAAATTTACCGTATGGTAATAGGTCAGTTTTCTATGAACATGTAATAGAAGCACAGCATTTAGCATGAGCTTGTCTCGTAGAAAATGTTGTTGGAAATGAAGATCGTTTGTAGCAATGTTTTCCAAAGCCTTCGTGCTTTGCACATTGGAGGGTAAAAAAGAATCGATGTGTCGGAATTGGTTAAATCTTTGGAAAATAATGAGATAAAGGAAGACAATGCTGATAAGTGGCGTTTTATACATTTTGCCACAATATTGTCAGTGGTTTGTTTTTTTTTTTACATAAAATAAGCCTATTGTCGCTTTTCAATGAAAACCTCGTAAACGCGGCTTGTTTAAAGCCGCAGTTACGAGGTTTTCGTTGAAAAGCAGCGATAAAACAGGGGGTAAATGATTTTCTAAAGCAACATTTCGTCCATTGTTCATCAAACTATATGTTGTTGGTAGGCCTACTCATTGAAGTTCAAATGAGTACCCACAACATACACTTTTGGCTTGAAAAAAAAAAAAAACAGGGTTAGAATGGCATATGCATCTGCTTTCAAGTTGGACCAGAGGTCTACGTCAAGAGTCTGTCCTTTTGGAAAGGCTTAACCCTTTCCAAAATGGCAACATTTTAGGATTGCCCAACCTGAAAGCTGATGCAGACCCCAAAATAGGTACTGATTAAGATATGATTTGTAAGCAATATGCCTATGGCACAGAAAATATTGACAAAGGGAGAAATTGCTGATCATCAGCATTTTTTTTCTTTTGCCTCAATGTTTCCCCAAGCATTTTCTAGTAAGGAAGTCAAAATCGTGCCCAAGGAAAGATTTATCAGACTGGGCCCAGGTCTTGTTTGGGAAAGGGTTAAGGCGAATGTATCGCCAGGTTCATCTTCGCAAGCCAATGAATCTACCTCTAGGCTACTTTGTTTGTAGGCCCTAACTTGCAGCACCTAAAGTCCTTTGAATTTCGAAAAGTCCAAATCTTGTCCTTTCATGATATCTTTTAGGAGCAAACAGGAAGAAATCAACTCTTTCAAACACAAGTAGCCTAATCGTTTTTACGTCCTCGATGGAATTGGCTTGGGAAAAACATGGAGGCAAAAGAAGAATGTGCTTATTTTAAAAAGCCTTATAATTAGCATTTTCTCCTCTTGCCCCCATGTTTTCTGGGCTATGTTATTTACATATCTTATCTTTACAGTTGTCTATGAAACATTCAATTTCGAGTCAAATGGGATCACCCTAACTTAAGGCGGTCTTGTCGTTTGGGAAAGGGACCAACCCTGTTCGGATCGGTTTGTTATCCCTTATCATCTTTTGTTTAAGGGAGATAACTAGAAGATATAAACTTAGAAAGTCTTATTAGTTGTTTCCCTTTGACAATTTTATAAAACCGTGTTTGTGTTTCTCACAGTTGGACGAATATAACGACACCGGTTAGTAGAAAAGGTCAAGGTCGCCGTAAATTGACAGAAACTGACAGGTAACAAATTTTCACATTTTTCTTGTATAAACAATATTTCTATAAGCCTTAACATTTACAAATAGTTTAGATAGATGAGTCATCCATTCCGCAAAAGTATTGTGTAGGCCAGAAATGTATTGAAAGCGTCGATTTTGTCTGCAGACTGTGAACCGTTCGCCTGCTTCTTGATCAGATTTATGACTAATAGAGTTTTGCGTCTTACGTGGACTTCGACAATGGACATCGGACGTGGACTTTTTATTGGGGGCCGTCTCAGCCTTTTGCATATATATATAACGGTACATGTAAAATGTACCGGTCAAAATTAAAAGCGAATAGACACGTATTTATTGTTTTAGAACCACTCAATTGGTTTGATTTGTACCGTTTACAAAGTGAACTTTATCAAATTACAAGTTAACTTATTGAAAGTTGAAAAGAAATACATACTGCGTGAATTAACATGGGTTTATTACACAATGTATGTAACGACAGACTACTTTTCCATTTTGTACGCCCGTCGAAGACGGAACGTATCATGAGATCACCCGTGGCGTCCGGTATCCGGCGTCCGTGTGTCCGGGCGGCGTCCAATTTATATAAATGTCCGATTGACTTGAAACTTTGTAGTTACATTCTTCTCATTATTGCGGAGTGCAGTGCACAAGAACTCTACCTGGTCCATTTTTTTTTAAATTATTGTCCTTTGTTGTTTTTTCATACTTGTCCGGAGTTTATTTTTAAAAGTGTAATAGCTAGGATAATGAAACTTCGTGGATCAAGGGGAAGTGCAGTGTATAAGAACAATAACTCTGTCTGGCAAAAATTTCAGTTATTGCCCTTTGTTGTTTGTCATTCTTCATTTTTTTCAGGAGTACATTTCTCAAAGTATAATAGCTAGGTTCACGAAACTTCATATGTGGATATATCTCACCAAGGAAAAGTGCAGCGCATAAGAACCATAACTCTGTCCTGCTTTTTTCTTCTTTTTTCTTTATTCATTGTCCTTTGCTGTTTTTTCATATTTCGTTGTATCCGGAACATAATTGCAAAAAATCTCCAATAAATCTCTAACACTTTCCCGAATTTCATGATTTCTTCATTTACTGAGTATTTTTGGTCATATTTTGCTACCATCGCATAGACTAATGACAACTGGTGAGTTATTCATTTATCTAATGATAGTTATGTAAGTCAATAGTAGAAACATCTTATGACTAAGAAGAAACCCGTTTCAGAAATAATGATTACTTAATAAGCGAGTTTATTTTGTAAACATGATAAGTACATGACCCAAAATTCATCACATTTTCTGTACAAGCTGATGTATGCCATTTAAAACTGCCGTTCTGCAATCGAAAAGAAGGAAAAACGAAAAAGAAAAAAATTGAATTCTTAGAGGTTATTTGGCTTATCCGACGAATTAGTTAGATGTGCTTTGTAGGAGTGCGACAAATCCTGGGCCGTTTTCCATGGGACATCTCGTGACCACCCTGATCAAGCTGCTTTTGCAGTGGAGACGAACCAATTCTTTAAATACGCCATCCGAAACAGAATGCCAAGAAAAATCCCAATGAGTGAAAACAATAGAACAATTATAAGAGATTTATCAAGCTCAAAACATCTTCACTGTTTTGAGTGCCAGATTTAGATTCGAGTGAAACGAAATCTAAAATATATGCATTAAACTGAATTTTGATTTATTTTGCTTTAAACCCCATACCAATACATGTACCGTTTTATGAAAAGGCTGAGACGACCCCCTATAAAAAGTCCACGTCCGATGTCCATAGTCGAAGTCCACGTAAGACGCAAAACTCTAATATGGAAATAATAAGCTTTTAGCAGTCTTGAAATAGAGAGCATAGTTTAGATGCTTATACTGGTTGAGTATTTGATTTCTCATCCAATGTTAAAAAAGAACAGTTGCATAGGACAAAAGTGTTAAAATGAAAAAGACATTAGAGTTCTAAGTCATGAAAAAAAGTAAACAGGCTAAGCGGAGAGAACTTGACGGAGAGAACTTGACGAGTGACTCAAATTATTCATGACCCTCGGATTATTAGTTCTTCTTCAGACTTTCCTTTGAAAACATTTATTTTACATAGATTGTGAGGTAAGTTTCTTCAAATTATTTTATTCCCTCTTGATTGCGCTTCCTGGAAATCCACCAGTTCTCGCGCAAAAATTTGTGGGTCAATGAGAAACCAAGAAAAACCTTTGCTACCGGGGATCGAACTCGGAACCTCTTAGTCACAAAGATGACGCTCTACCTCTCTAGAGTAAGTCCGTCTATTACAGGGCTTTTCTTCCTTCTATAATAGAGGCCGAAATTCGGTGGCTTCCCAATTGGAAAATGGCACCTTTTTTCCCAATTTCAAAGTAAGAATTTCCCAATTTTCAAAAGTAAATTCTCAAAATTTGAAAATGAATAATGATCAATCACCTACTGGCAATTCTTAATCACAAAGAAGCAGTGTCACGGGTGGTAAACAGAGAAACTAGCTCCAAACAGAGGTAGTTGCATAGAGCGAAAATTTGTAGGTCACGAACACATTTTCTAAAATCATTTCCTTTAAAGCGAGTTTTTGAGAAATCCGGCGATGCTGTAATATGAAGAAATGGTCGAAGTTTGTTGTGCACGAGAGTATACGGTATTAGTAGCAGGGTTTTAATACAATCATTGAAAAACATTTCAAAATCGAAAGTACAGAAGTTTTTACTTTCGATCTTGAAATGTTTTTCGACGATTGTATTCAAACTCTGCTCACTAACACCGTATATTCTCGTGCACAACAAACTTCGACCATTTCTTCATATTACAGCATCGCCGGATTTTTCAAAAACTCGTTGTAAAAGAAATAATTGTAGAAAAAACGTGTTCGTGACCTACCTTTGTTTACAGATTTTCGCTCTATGCAACTACCTCGGTAGAGACCGGATGTCACGAGGAAACGAAATACCGTTGACTCTTTTTGGAGCTAGTTTCTCTGTTTACCACCCGTGAGTGTGTGTTTTATAATTTACTAATTCTGGTTATAAAGTGTTGTTTATTAAGAAAATATGTTTTCATTTGAATATTTACTCTCCTGTGTCTTCTTTTTCCCAATTTGACAAAAACCGCGCTAAAAATTCCCAAAATGACTGACCAGGGCCCCTTCCCAATTTCTGGAAGAAAAGCCCTGTATTATCGGACACACCACGTTTTATCATAATTACAGAAATGCACCCGCAGCCTTCATCATGAGGTCAACTGCATGTAAAAGTACTGACCTTCAACTCGGTGTCTGTACACATTTTACAATGACGAAAGCATTTTTTGTGTTCATATCGCGTCACGAAATATGTCACTGCTCCGTGACATCGCATATTTTTCCTCGCCAGGGAATTACGCTTCTGCAGTTTCGTATAGTCAGAATTCCATTACTGATAACACATCTTATCGAAACTTTAGATGTGTAAATTCGTATTTGTCTTTTTAATAAGATATTCCTCTTTCGTTTGGAAATAGATTTTTGAAAATAAAGTCGCAGGGAAAACAGTTTTTTAGCTCCACTTGCCTTCAGGCCAGCGGGCTATTGTCATGGCGTTGTGTCCGTCTAGTTGCAATAATGTAACGCTAGTGTCCGTCGTGCGTGTGTGCGTGCGTGCATCCGGTCGTCAACTTTTTCTTTAAAAATCTTCTCCTCAGAAACTACTTGATGGATTTCAATCAAACTTCACAGGAATGATCCTTAGGGGGTCCTCTATCAGATTCCTTCAATTAATTCTGATTGAATCATAAAGTCTGGAGTTATCTGCCCTTGAATTAAAAAACGGCTGTTTTCACTTGTTTTCACTCTAGCCACTACAAATATTGATCAATCAAAACAAAACTTGGTCAGAATGTTGGTGCTGATAAGATCTTGCCTGAGTGCAATTTTCAGCTTGATCTGAATTTTATGTCTTGAGTTATGTGCCCTTGAAATTGGCAAAACTACAATTTTTGACCTTATTTTTACTCAAACAACCATAAGTATCCACCAATCAACATAAAACTTTCACATTATCTTACTGGATATAAGATCTTGTGTTGGTGTTATTTTCAGCTTCATATGTATCTTAAATCATGATTTATCTGCCCTTGAATTTGACAAAATTGTTGTTTTCGACTTTGATTTTACACTCTTTACACCCACAAATATTGAATAATCCAGTCAAAACTTAACCAAGATGTAGGTGAAGTTAGGATCTTGCTTTAGTGTGATTCTTAGCTAGATATGAATATTAAATCATCAGTTATATGCCTTTCAATTTGACAAAATTGCTAATTGTGACTTTTTTTTCCACTCTAACAGCCAAACTCGTTCTAATAAAGTCTGTTGCAAAGCTTGGTAACTAATAGATCTTATATGAATGTATTTTCAGCTTTCTAGTTACTTTGTAATTTTGTAATTGCTTTAAGAGCAACAGGTATTGAAAAATCTAGTGAAAACTTGTACTTGATATTACAAGAAATCCAGGTTTGACAGTCATTTGCATTAATTTTGGAAAAGGGTTTTTCCCAGAATCTATTTTTAGCTCAAAATCTATTTTTAGAAATAGAAAATATTTTGGAGTAATAAATGTTCTGTTAATTTAGATCTGTTGGGAAGAAGGAAAGTTTTAACAGTTTGTGACATCCCAAGCTAGAATGTTCTCCCATTTCCTTTTACCCTTTCTCAAATGGCAAACATGTAATTTTACTTTCTTTGCTTCTAGAACCACACATTTTGAACAATCTAGTTTTGTTACTTTCTTTTAGCTCTATGAAACACAAGCATTGAACAATCTAATCAAAACTGGGATTTAATATTACATGAAATTCAGGCCTGTGGAGTGACTCAAGACCTTCAGGTCTTCTATTTTTATAGAAAATATATCGTCCGATGATACCCTAATTGATTTTAAGGAAAATATGACAAGAAGGTATCATAGGACGCTTATTTTTTAGTAACAGATTGAGAAATAGAATGTAAGGATTTCATGGCCGGAGTTTCAATCAGTTTTGTTACTAAATGGGAATTATCCGACTTATTCAAGACCACCGACATGTAAACCTTCAACCCTGGTAGAGGGTTTGAGGTGTGATTGGTCTATCCCATTGAAGCAGAACTCAACAGAAGGGGTCCCAAAATAGCACACCACCCATTTCAACCTTTTGATAAGCAAAAGCATGCATCTTTCGCTATACATGTATTAGGCTTAGTAACAGTGAGTTTTCACGTTCAGGGCAACCAAAATGTGTCAAAACACTGTTCTCATGGCTATACAAAGTGGACAATGATAACCGATTTGACTTGTCCGATGATACCCTAAATTGTCCGTTGATACCCGATGCAGGTGTCGATGTACATTTCACTATTCAATCAATTATTTCATACAATAGTCGACACATAGAAGCTTTATGATGGTCTTAAGACATACATAGGTGTATTAAGAGTATCACGCGGGACACCGTTATTGTATGAGACATCACAGAAGCAAATATGTGTAGAGGTGTCCGATAATCGAGGGACTTACTCTACTCTGGACACCATTACAGTGTTTATTTTTCATTTTGGGGGAAGGGGGTCAGGGCCCATAGGTGGGGGAAAATTTGCGTGTGAATGCCCAAAAAGGGGAAATTTCAACACATTCTTATACTCTCAAATACAGTGTTATAAATGCATTTAACTTGCTTGTATATCATAATGGGACTTTCAAACAACCATTTGAACTGTTAGAGATGCCTAGAATCTAAATATGATTTGGATTTTTCTTTGCAACAGATAAATCTAGTTCCAGGAGGGGAAAATCTATCTGAAATTGGGGAAAAAAGTATATTCCTCAGAGAGGGGAAAGGGGCCCAATAACGACCATTTTTTTAGGAAAAAAAATCACTGCATTAGATGCGCTAACTAGTAACTACTGAGCTAGCTGGGCACCTTGTCATAAGTCCACCAAATGTCAACATACTCCTAATCCGAGTTTTCTCTGATGATGTCGCTCATATACATCAGAGCGCACTAGCACTCCAAAACAATGAAAAGAAGGTCATTGTAATCAATGGCTGTTCAGGTAAGGGTTGTTGCAAAACATTGCCTATAAACCTTTTAGAAATACTTTTTGGTCTTGAGCATGACATGGTCTTAGGCATGACCAGGGTTTTCCCTGAGCATGAGAATTTTGGGGTCATTGTGACCCCTTTGCCTTCAAAGTTAGGGGTCATTTCTACTATTTTGTATATGCCTCCTGCAAAGACCTTTCATTTGCGACCATGACCTTTGACCTCTTGACCTTGGCGTTGACCTGTTTTGTGACAAGCTCCCGTACAGGCAAGCTACAGTACATTGTCCGTTGACAACTCTTGATATGCTTGGGAATGGGTTTATTTTGTCTTGTGAGGAGGGTAAAAACTTGTAACACAAGTTATAAATGATGGTTATGAATAATTCATGTAACAAGATAATTAGTGAAGCACATCTGGTGTTGTGTAGTGCTGGGAATATAGGTACATACTTGAGCTACAGATTAGAGAGGATGATGGCTTTTCAAAATGAAATATTTCACATATTGCTCATCAAACCCTATGTTGTGGGTACTCATTTGAATCGTCTCATTAAGACGATTCAAATGAGTACCCACAACATAGGGTTTGGAATTGAAATAACAAAGTCAGATCTATGTCTTCATTCCCACTTATCTGTAGATCTACATACTTTACAATAAGAATTATTGTCTGGGAATAGTCTGTTTACCTTTCACAAATGGCAAAAATTTAGACTGTTGCAGAAGACAGAGTGTGTAAAAATAAATATAGAATTTTTGTACGTAATAAAAGAGGAAATACTGATTATCAGCATTTCCTTCTTTTCCTTCAATGTTTTCTGACGCTCTCTCTTTCAGGAACCTCTAAAAACTCAATCTTGTTTTGGGATTTAAACTACACATGTATCTACTGCCTTCATGATATTTTTTACTTTTTCATTTTGCCCCAATGTTTGCCCAAATTGGGAATAGTTTTAGATCAGGTATGTCATAATCAAGATATGTTGAAGAGAAGAGTGTATACATCTTATACTTGAGAGGAACATAAAAAACAAAATAGTGTGGGTATGAATAATTCATATAGTGAGATAATTACTGGGCCACATCTGTTCGGCATAAACATTGTATCATACCAAGTATTATTGTCTGGGGAATTTGTGCAAACCTTTTACTTTTCACATGGAATTTTTGGACTTGATGAAGACATTGATAAATATGGAATAGCTAGAAGTAAATCCTGATTACGGTATGATTTCATCATTATCTGCTTTTGCCTCAATACTTCCGATTTCTTTTTCATAGTTCTAATCTTATTGTAAATTAGATCTATCTAAATTCACAACATCCTTAGAAACCTTATAACTTTATAAGTTAGGGTCTTTGTTACTTTTAAAGCTCATTTTTCAAATGGTTCATTCACCCATAAGGCCATTCCTACTCATTGACTCTTTTTGACTCTCCAAAAGATAATGGCTTTGGAAGACATTGTGAAAAATAAAGGAATTGCTTGTGACAAACAAATTCTTCATTTCCCACAATCTTTTCTAACAAAAAAGACAAAAAAAAAATGAAATTACATTCACTTGAAATTGTCGTCTACATCATCTTTGAATTTGGACCAGTCTTGAATTTGTCGTCCTGTGATTGGCTTTAAAAAGACATAGACAAGGAAATAGTAAATTTAAAAGAGATGAATATTTTCCCATCTTAACCCATTACTGCACAGTGACACCTTTTTTACTCCCTCACAAGAGAGTACTTGGGATAACATTGTTGAAAATGAAGAAATTGCTTCTTCATTTTCTACAATGTTTTCTAACCCCCCCCCCCCCCCCCCCCCCCCAAAAAAAAAAAAAAAAAAAAAAAAAAAAAAAACATGAAAAGCAACAAATTCACCCACTTTAAATTGTTGTCTGCATGATCTTTGAATTTGGAACAGCCCACAAATTAGTTGTTTGGGAAAGGGTTAAGACAAGATTAGTCAGAGGTTAATAAGTAACAAGTAATTAATAACATCTCTTACATCTAACTAATCATTCTACCTATCAGGGCTGCAGGTAAGATAGGGTAATTAAAGGCCTTTGAAATAGAAAAATATCATCTCTTGTTTATCAAACGATATTGTAAAGGTACTCATTACAATTGTCTCGTCAAGAGGAATCAAATGAGTACCCACAATATGGGGGTTTGAATTAAAATGAACAAAATCAGAATGGCTTTAAATCCACCCCTTTTATCTGTAGCTCTATGCTTAGGGCTGGGGAGGTAGATATTATATATGTTAGTGTATTCCAGGTGAATCAAACATACTAATCCTTTCCCAAACAACCATTATACCCCTCAGAGGGGGGTCTGTTTGAACCCCTCAAACCCCCTGTACCTCCGCCACTGATCTTTCATGTAGGACTAAGGTGCTATGATGAATTACTAAACATTTATTCTTTATCTAATCATAATGAATTTCACTTTTCCAAAATTCAAACAGCTGCATGCCAAAAAGAATATCTAGGCCTTACATGATTTCACCTTGATATATTTATTCAATATTTTTGATAAGTCATGATTTAATTAGCTACAGGTAATTAATTACATCTTGGTAATTATTACCCTAGGCTTGGTACTAATTAATGTGTGTTCTACTTTTATGTAGTTATTTTGGGTGTATACATTTAAATTTTACATCATTTCGATTTCTGTTCTTATATAAATTGTACATTGAAATAAAGGAGAAATTGCTGGTAAGTTGATATCCATCGATTTCTTCTCTAAATTAGATCTTTTCCCTTGATGTTTTGGAAAAGGCTATATGTAGGGGTTTCATTAGGAGGTTGATGCCAGGGATTTTACCCCTCTAGATTTGGTAGTCTGCCTCCCCATCTGGCAACTTAACCCTTTCCCAAACAGCAAAACTTTAGGGCGCTCCAATTTGAAAGCTGCTGCAGGCGAGAAAATGGATTTAATGAAGATAAGATTTGTGTATGATATAGCACAGAAAATATTGAGACAAAAGGAGAAACTGCTGTTTATCAGCAGTTTCTTCTTTTGTCTCAATATTTTCCCAAGCAATTTCTATTAAGGACGTGAAAACCAGGTCTTGTTTGGGAAAGGGTTAAAAGAATAGATCATGCTTGGAGGAAGTAGGAAAACATAGGACCCCCCCCCCCCCCCCACCTTTTATAACTTAAACTTGATTTTTTTAATGTGACACATTTAACAAAGCAATACGTTGATCTCATTATGCTGACTTACCTTAAGTTTTAATAAGTTAATCAATTTTCTAATTTCAGATTTGAAATTAACAAAGTTGTAACCATCTAAGAAGCAACACAGACACAATAAAGATGTCCGACTCGGGAGAATTTCTGAAGTTACAAAATGATAAGTCGATCAGCGACAATTTGGATGACCTGAATTAATAATGACCCAAGGAAAGGACGTGCAAAAACATTGAGGCAAAAAGAGAAAATGCTGATAACCAGCATTTCCTCTCTTTGCCTCAATATTTTCTTTCCTTTACTGTAAATTTCAAATTAATCACCACAAAATTTTGGATGACCTTGATTTTTTTATCATTTATACTTTCAGATTTGAAATTAACAAAGTTGTAACCATCTTAGAAGTAACAAAGACAAGACAAATATGTCCGACTCCGGAGAATTTCTGAAGTTACAAAATGATAAGTCAATCAGCGACAATTTGGATGACCTTGATGACCTCCTGGCTCAGCTGACGGCAGAGGAGTTGGAAGAGTTGAACAATGACTTTGATCCAGATGTAAGTGAAATAATAACACTGCTTTTCAATATAAAAAGTATTATAATTTCAGCGTAAAGCAAACTTCAGTTAGATATCTACATTGTTTTTGTTGAAAAGCGACAATGTGATGAAAGGTGTCTTTTTTAGTGATTTTTGTCAAAAAGCGTCAATGTGTGGTAATAGATGGCTGAAGGATAACAAATGACCTTTTGGCAAGCAATTGGCGACAATTTGGATGACCTTCATGACCTACTGGCTCAAGTGACTTCAGAGGAACTGGATGAGTTGAACAATGACTTTGATCCAGATGTAAGCATGATTTATATGATGAAGCAAGATGTTGCTTGGTGGTCCTGGCCAAATATTTGTATCAAAAGTATAATTATTGAAAATATGTAAACATCAATAATCCATAAGCTAAAGGCATGTTTTAAATCACAAATGAATAAATAATTTTTAGGGCCCATGTTCTTGTTTTGTCACATATCCTGTGTTTTCATTATGTTAATTGTGACAGAAATTTGAAATGAAGCTGACCAGTCTGTCCTGCATCTAAGGGTAGGTAAAGTCTGTATATGCCAAAGCCTTTATCCTTTTTGGCGTCTAAAAGTGTAATTGTGTGGGAATGGGTTAATTGCATAGTCAAGCAATCTGACTGGATAATATTTCATTCAATATGTAATTAATTTGAATAACTCATATTTTTTTTCAGAATTCCTTGATGCCCCCATCAGAACGTATGAAGCCCCAAACAACCAAGGATCCGACAGGGCCGTACAATCGTAAAAAATTGATCGCTTTTCTCGAGAAGAAGGCAAAAGAAGAGAAAGATTGGGAAGTAGCCGTGCCTTACGTAAAAAAGATTGTTGGTAAGCAAATTAACCAATTACTAACTATAAAACTCCTCTGAATGAAACGCTCTTGTTAACCCTTTCCCAAACGAGACCTGGTTTTTAAACCCATAGAAAAATTAGTGGGAGATATCATTTAGTTAAAAGAAGAAAATGGTTGTGACCATCATTTTCTCCTTTTTGTCTCAATATTTTTTAGCTCACCTGAGCACGAAGTGCTCAAGGTGAGCTATTGTGATCGCCTTTTGTCCGTCGTCCGTCCGTCCATCCATCCGTCTGTATGTCCGTCAGTCTGTCAACAATTTGGTGTTTACACTCTAGCATCTACAAATATAAGCCAATCTTAACCAAACCTGGTCAAAACATGATTGTATGAGCATGAGCTCTCGGATGAGTTTGAATTTGGGTCAGATCAGACTGGAAAGTCCGGAGTTATCTGCCCTTGAATGTAAAAAATAGCTACTTTTGACATTGTTTACACTCTAGCATCTACAAATATTGACCAATCAATACAAAAGTTGGACACAATGTTGGTGACCATAAGATCTCAAATGACTTCGATTTTGGGTCAGATCGGACCAGAAAGTCAGGAGTTATCTGCCCTCAAATTTGACAAAATTGTCGTTTTTGACCGTTTTCGACTTTGTTTACACTATAGCATCTACAAATATTGACCAATCAAGACAAAACTTTAACACAATGTTAGTGACTGTAAGATCTTGGATGAGTTCCATTTTTGGTGAGATCGGATTAGAAAGTCAGGAGTTATCTGCCCTTGAATGTAAAAAATAGCTACTTTTGACATTGTTTACACTCTAGCATCTACAAATATTGACCAATCACTACAAAAGTTGGACACAATTTTGGTGACTATAAGATCTCGGATCAGTTTGAATTTTGATCGGACCAGAAAGTCCTGAGTTATCTGCCCTTGAATTTGACTAAATTGTCGTTTTTGACCGTTTTCAACTTTGTTTACACTATAGCATCTACAATTATTGACCAATCAAGACAAAACTTTAAAACAATATTAGTGACCATAGGATCTTGCATGAGTTCGATTTTGGGTCAGATCGGACCAGAAAGTCAGGAGTTGTCTGCCCTTGAAAGAAAAAAAGCTACTTTTGACATTGTTTACACTCTAGCATAGATCTACAAATATTGACCAATATATACAAAAAATGGACACAATGTTGGTGACCTTATATAAGATTTTCGATGAGTTTTTGTTTTGGTTTGATCGGACCAGAATGTCCTGAGTAATCTGCCCTTGAATTTGACAAAATTGCTGTTTTTGACTTTGTTTTTACTCTAACAACCACAAAATTAATGGTGACCAATCAAGACAAAACTTTGATCATGGATATAATAGTTAATCACCATAAGATCATGGATGAGTTTGAACTTCAGCACAATTAGACAAGCAGTTGCTGAGTTGTCTGCCCTTGAAATGGACAAAATTCTCGTTTTTGACTTTGTTTTCACTCTTTACAACCAGATATATTGACCTATAAAGAGGAAACAGGGACATAATGTTGATGACCATAAGTTTGTTTTCAGTCTTAATGTCACAAATATTAATTGATTCAAACATAACTGTGGCTCATATCATCTTGGTTCAGGTGAGCGATATAGGACCATCATGGTCCTCTTGTTTAGCTATTTTGTACACAAATCATAAATGTGTCATCATCAATTCTATTACTGTCTGCAGCAGCTTTCAAATTGGAATAGTCCAAATTTTGGCTGTTTGGAAAAGGGTCAATTGTAAAGAATAGGGATTGATTTTCTCAGTATACTGTGCTTAAAGTTTACAGACCCTGAAAAAATCACCACTTTCTAGCCATACCAAATGCATCAAATTACACACACTTGTAAATACACTTCACATAAGTTGATTCACCATGCCAGATTTCAAGATTATGCTTGAAGAAGAAAATGATAAACAAATATTATTTTACTCTATATTCATATGCAAGGGAGGTAATTTTGGACATTTTTTTTAAATATTTCCATAAGTACGAGGGGTGTTCATTAAATAATGAAAACATATCTGCCAGTCTTTTCATACGGAACATAATAAAGAAATACTTATACATTTACAAAGAACTGCTTTTCAGCTTTCATTGTGAAAATCCAGACTGAACGTTCCATGTGTTACTATGGAAACGCATGACGTCACATTCTCAATGGGTATGACGTCTGACGTTTTTTCGCGTTATTTTCGCTTAAACAGACTTGCATCATGGTATTTATTTAGAATTTGCGTACAGAAAATGTTTATTCAGCATTATTGTCTGATGGTGTTATGTTTTTACTTCAAAACTACATATAAGGTTCTTGTAAGTGGCAATACTGAAATCTTCGGCATTGTGATCAAGGGAATTAGGTAAATACAATGATATGAACGGAGGTGTTTACACGCTTTTTAACCATATATTCCTCTGTGATATGTACTATGCTTATTTCAAACACTGATTTGAAACATGCAGGGAACTTGTGATTGATTATGCTATGCCCCGACATTAAATTTCTTTTATTTAAAGTGTCATGACGTCACATTGTTGACCCCCCACACTTTGCATCAGGGGAAAACGTCAAGATTTTCCAGATACAAAGTATTTGATAAGGATTTTTTCTATTTTTTAGAGAGCAAAGTGACTTTTACTGCTATTCTATGTTTGTACATGAGACACAAAATTAATTAGTACAAGGTCAGAATGATTCCATTTTGTTTTCTTGGTTTTTGAGAGGAAAAATTGATGGAAATCGCTGGAATTTCAGAGTGGAAACCTTTGCAACTTTGTGACAGTGTTGCCATGGCAACGGTTGTCATGCACGGTTCTTGTTACTTTGAAAAAAGTTCACATACTTGATACTTGCATATGAAACATTAACTATATAATTACACATTCTTAACATTGAGCTGATAGTGTATTTTCATTACTTAATGAACACCCCTCGTATGCATCAATTCAAAATTCTAAATCGTACAAAATGCTTATGTTTGTTTATGGAATGGAAATGTAACACATTTTAGAAATTATTTACACTTTTCAAATTTTGCCTCTGGCTTTTTGGTGCTTTTGAGGGTTTGGATACCTTAAAATAGATAGTGTAAGAGTTTGACCATTGAGATGGTGACAGCTGTGTTATTGTCAGAATGAACTTCATTTATCTTGTTCTTGCAGGAATAACAAGTCATAAAGTCCGTCACTAATGGATTATTTGTTATATGCATCATTAGATACATCAAAACAAAGTTTAAAAATTATTTGGACCTATTATAGCTCACAGTAAATGATCTGGCAGAGCACCCCTAGCTATTGGCTAGGGCTGCTCTGCCAGGTCATTTATCATGAGCTGTACAAGGCAACAGATGTGAATCAGTATAATGAGAGTTTCATGTATTTACTAACACTGATGTATGGCTTGTAGCTTGTTACTAGTGCAGTCGACACTCGTTATTTCGACATCGGATAAGTCGAATTCACGCTTAAGGGGGAATGCTCCAGTTTTTCGGAACACTCGGTCATTACTGTAGTAAATTAAACGTTTCGTACCAATATGTTTCGCTACCATATTTTCAATAATATAACACATCATTACAATTTACCATTTACGACGGTAAAAGTGTATTTATTATGCAAAACTTATTTCCTCAAGTTGGAAATCGATTATTTAGAGCAAGACAGTCGTAAGTGTGTATGCAGTTACCACTGTTTTGCGTCATTTTATTCATGTGTATCTGATAAAAAATGCTGTAATTCACTAATAAGTGCGCTGACCTATGCATTTTCTTTTTGAATTATTACCAGGACATGTTGCTTAATACAATGAGGGAGTTTTATCAAATTCTATTATGTAGAACTTGAAATATTTCCAAAAGTATGCAAATTTTGACATAAAACACTCCAGCTTCGTTGATCTAACCAAACACGTGAACATGCTGTTTTTAGCTCACCTGAGCACGAAGTGCTCAAGGTGAGCTATTGTGGTCACTTTTTGTCCGTCGTCCGTCTGTCTGTCTGTCCGTCTGTCCGTCCGTCCGTCCACAATTTCGTGTTTACACTCTAGCATCTACAAATATAAGCCAATCTTGACCAAACTTGGTCAAAACATGTATGGCCATAAGATCTTGGATGAGTTCGATTATGGGTCAGATCGAACTAGAAATGCAGGAGTTATCTGCCCTTGAATGCGAAAAATACTTAGTTTTGACATTGTTTACACTCTAGCATCTACAATTATTGATCAATCAAGACAAATCTTGGACATAACATTGCAGACCTTAAGATCTCGGATGAGTTTGATTTTCAGTCTGATCTGACTGGAAAGACGAGAGTTATGTGCCCTTGAATTTGACAAAATTGCCATTTTCGGCTGTTTTTGACCTTGTTTACACTCTAGAATCTACAATTATTCATCAATCAAGACAAAACTTTGACACAATGTTTGGGACTATAAGATCTCGGATGAGTGTAATTTTCAGTCTGATCTGATCAGAAAGTCGAGAGTTACTTGCCCTTGAATTTGACAAAATTGTCATTTTTGGCTGTTTTCGACGATGTTTACACTCTAGAATCTACAATTATTGATCAATCAATCCAAAACTTGGACACAATATTGGAGATCATAAGATCTGAAATGAGTTTGATTTTCAGTCTTATCTGATCACCAGAAAGTTGAGAGTTATGAGCCCTTGAATTTGACAAAATTGCTGTTTTTGACTGTTTTCGACCTTATTTACACTCTAGAATCTACAATTTATGACCAATCAAGACAAATCTTGGACACAAGGTTGGAGACCATAAGATCTCAGATGAGTTTGATTTTCAGTCTGATCTGACCAGAAAGATGAGAGTTTTGTGCCCTTGAATTTGATAAAATTGCTGATTTCGGCTGTTTTTGACATTGTTTACACTCTATAATCTACTATTATTTATCAATTAAGACAAAACTTGAACACAATGTTTGAGACCATAAGATCTTGGATAAGTTTGATTTTCAGTCCAATCTGACAAAAAGTGGAGTGTTATGTGCCCTTGAATTTGATCAAATTGCCATTTTCGGCTGCTTTAGACCTTGTTTACACTCTAGAATCTACAATTATTGACCAATCAAGACAAATCTTGGACACAATGTTGGATATCATAAGATCTCGGTTGAGTTTGATTTTCAGCCTGATCTGACTAGGAAGTCAAGAGTAATGTGCCCTTGAATTTGACAAAATTGCTGTTTTCGGCTGTTTTCGGCCTTGTTTATACTCCAGAATCTACAATTATTTATCAAACAAGACAAATCTTGGGCACAATGTTGGGCAAGATGAAATCTTGGATGAGTTCGATTTTCACAATGTTATTGACCATAAGTTCGTTTTCAGTCTTAAAGTCATAAATATTTTTTGAATTGAAGAAAAGTGTTGCTTATATCATTTTGGTTCAGGTGAGCGATACTAAGGACCATCATGGTCCTCTTGTATACATTTACACGTTTATAATGGTACATATTTTGGGTTTTCTGTTCTTATTAAATGTAAGACGTTACTTTAAATCCATTTTCGGGACTAAACGATGACTATACAGCATTTTATTAGCATTTTAGTGACCTTGGACAGGTGCAAGAAATTGTGCACTTTTTCGATGTAGGGGTATGTGATACGAATGCCTATAAAATTCAAACAAGATCGCTGACCATCCATTTTTATTTCATTTTTCAATTGGTAATAACATGTCATTTCAACATACAAGATATAAATAAATTCTATTATTGGGAAAAAATTTAGGAAACTGGAGCATTCCCCCTTAAGTTGAAGTTCAAATCCGGTCCCCTCCTCATCAATGGACATAATTTTTTCAAACAAAATAGTTTCGAACTGAATATAGCTAGATCTATTGAAATATAGTAGGAAAAGGATAGAAATTGCTCGAAACGAGCAATTTCTTTACTTTTCCTACTATATTTCAATAATAATCGTACTTGATTAGTTTTAAAAATGGTCAAATATAAACTTTATTGAAGCTGAACAAAATCGGATGAGTCAAACTCTGGATATGTCGAGGTATTTTAACGGACCCTCCGACTTCGACACAACGAGTGTCGACTGTAGTTAGTATTAGTTTTGAAGTGCTGTTTAAGCTGCATGATTTCGTATCAATGTCTGACATGATGATTCTAGATTTACTGCCCGTTATAATTTGTCATATCAGGCCCATAAGAACTGGGGGGGGGGGGGGGGGCTAAGTTGGCCGAAAATGCCAAATTTTCCTTATTTCACACTGAAAATTTAGGGAAAACCCAATTTAGCGCCCCAATATTCAGACACAGGGACTTCAGCCACCCCAAAATAAAATTGCTTCCTACGGGCCTGCGTATACACTAGGATGAAAAAGAAATGCTTGGTACTCTGACCTTCCTTGACACAGCATTTTGTCATCTGAGCATGTGTTTCTTTCATTGAGAGGAAAAAAAGGTATGGCTCTGTTATTGTAAGTCTGTGCCAAATGATTGTTACTAGTGCTTTTGCTACCCGCTTTGTTTTACCCAGATTCTCTTTGTTGCCCAAGATGTTTTAATACCTGATTATTTGAATAAACTATATCGTTAGCAGGGAGTCAAACGTCATAACTACAGCTTGACAAAGCTGGAGTTATGAGGTTTTGACCCCCCACTGGTGATATATAGTTGAGTATTTGTATAAAGGTTTTAACCCGTTCCCTCATGATGATGAAGCTTTTTGACACCCCTAAAGGTTAGGCTTTTGAAATTAATGTGGAAAATGATTGAAGAAATTGCATGTGACAAGTAATTTCTCTATTTCCTACATTGTGTCTTCCCAGAAGGACCTATAAATGTAGAATTTCATTCACTTGAAATTATCCTATAGAAGATATTTTATTTTGGACATGGCTTAAAAATTTGCTGTCTGGTTAGTGGTTTATGAACTTTTCCATTACAGCTTCACATTATGCTGTGGATAAATGTCATAAGGCGTTTTCTACTGAACCGTTTGTTGCATAATTGTTTTTTGTTACTTAACTATTTTTATTTGACTGACAAAGAGATGTCATAAAATTAAGTAATTTCTTAACGAAAAAAATCTGCGTTAAGTATGTCACGTGACAAAACAAATAGACAAATCTAATAATATTGTAGCTTAAAATCATTTCAATATGTGCCTATTGCAATTTTATGGACAAACTTGATTAAATATTAATAGAATTTACAGGATATTAAAATATTAAAACAAGAAAGATGGTGCTTCATTTACAGATGTACACGAAGAGGTTTCATCGGGTGTTTCCGTTACCGAACAGTTACGAGTGCTGACGATGCACAGATTTCAAAATAGCGGTATTCTGGTTAACTAATTCCGTCTTTTGTATTCGACTGAATGAAAATCGTTGATTAACGGCGACAGTCTGCGCAGGTGGGCGGAGCTAAGCGTTACTTAACGAAAATGTTGCCGTCGAATACGCCTATAGTCACTATATTTTACCCCTGTACACACCTTCATAGACCCAGGTTGCCCCAGATGCCTTGTACATGTAATGTAGCTAATATTTGTTAGAGAGTGATTGTTTTGCATGACATGTTATGTTTCAAAGTAACAGATAAGAGGGGGTAAAGCCTTTCTAATATAGTCATTTGATTTTAAACCCTATGTTGTGAGAACGCATTTGAATCCCATCGATTCCAATGAGTATCCACATTATAGGGCTCGATTTATTTGAACCAATTACCAGACAACAAAATTGTGAATTGGTTTAAATTCAAAGATGTTACAGAGGACAATTTCACGTGAACAAATTTAACCGTTTTGGGTAGAAGACATTGTGCAAAATGAAGAAATTGCTTGTCACAAGCATTTTCTTCATTTTCCACAAGGTTTTCCAAAGCATGTATCTCTAAGGCTAAGGCATCAAAAAGCATCACTATGTGGAAATTTTGATTTATAAAAAGGCCACTATCCCCCCCCTTATCTGTAGACAGAAGCTATGATGTTTTGCATTTTGTTGCATTATCCATGTATACTAATACTTCTCTCCTTTTCTCCATGGAAACTCCCATTTCTAGGGGAGGGTTCATCTTCTTCAGAGAAAACCTGGAAACCAAAAGAACAACCAAAACAAGAAACTCAAGATGATGAGTACGAGACTGAATGGGATGAAGTGCTGAAACAAGCTACGGAAGAGGAGCTCGTAGATTTAGCAGGTACAGAATGATATTTGAATTATTGTTCATCAAATCCTATATTTTGGACACTCATTTGAATCATCTCGTTGAGATGCTTCAAATGAGTACCCCCAACATAGGTTTTGGATTTACCTTGACCAAGTCTTTACACAAGATGATGATTTTGAAACAGAATGGGATGAAGTGCTGAAACAAGCAACAGAAGAAGAGCTTGTAGATTTAGCAGGTATGTTCGTAAAACTGTCACTGGCTATAAATGAGAGAGGCACATGACTTTTTAGCTAGCCTGGATCTATGTCATGTGATGCTATAGACCTAGTTTTGTCTGCCCTGTCAGATGTGTAGACAAAATCTTTGATCTTGACCAAATCTTTGCACAAGATGATGAATTTATGTAGAATGGAAAGTGATGAAACCCATAGATTTAGCAGGTACTGTTGATTGTGATAAAAACAATCAGAACTTTTGATAAGAGGGTCAAATAACTTTTTGTCAAAAGGAGTAAATGTGTATACAAAAGCATGGAAAATATTCACACAAAATGATAAAATGCTGCTAATGATAACGTTTTGGTTCAATTGGCATAACTTTAGATTGTTCCAATTTGAAAGCTGCTTCAGACAACAAAAAAGTTTATGTCCAAAAAAGACCTTTCCACTTTTAACACACGATCAATGAGTTTCAAGTCAGCTGCTAAGAGCTAGACAGTGTCTTTGTTTCTGCTTTTAACACTCATGTGTACCCATTTGTTCACCTTAGTGAACAGGAGCAGTAACATTTTTGCTCAGAAAAACTCCATGTCACTGGCAGGATTTGAACCATTAGACCATGGCACCCCACATTTGATGCCTATATTTGATGTCTTAAACCTTTCCCGAACAAGACCTGAGACACATTCTTTAGAGGGAGATTTCTTGAGATATCTTGAGATTTCTTAAGATGTTTTAGGATAAAGCGCTCTTTTGAGCAAGATTTTTAAGACGATCATTGCGAGCCGCCATTGCTCTATACTTATTTCGGCACCCCTCGGTAAATTATGTAGAATCTATATGGGAGTGAATTGACCGAGTTGGTCCGAATGCTCCATGATTCATAAACATCGGAGTTCCGAATGCCCCATACTTCATACAAATGACGTCATGATGAAACATTTGGAACGCCTCGCTTATAATCTCGGTCTGAAAGACACTGTATCAAAAACATCTTAAGAAATCTTAAAAAATCTCGCTCTAAAGAACGCACCTCTTGTTTTGACGTCCCTAATAGAAAAGGCTTGGGAAAACATTGAAACAAAAGAAGAAACTGCTGATATCCAGCAGTTTCTCCTTTTGTCTCAATATTTTATGAGCTATATTTTACACAAATACTGCCTTTATCAACATCCATTTTAACATCTGCAGCCGCTTTCTACGTGGAATAGTCCAATTTTTCGTTGTTTGGGAAAGGGTTAATGTCTATGTTTTCAGCTGTTTTGGGTTTCCATGGAATGTTGAACCAGACACAGTTCTACGCATCAGAAAATGATGAGAAAATAGAAAGCGGAGGATTTTCAGGTATTTTTTTGTGTGTTTTTACAGAAAAAAATGGATCTTTGCGTGATTTTCCCCAATAGATTCTACTCCATTTTACACAAATGTTACAGAAGTTGAAATAAAAAGATTACAATAGCTTTGTTTTGTGCAAATTTGGCAATTATGTATGAAATTTTCCTGAGATTTTAGCTCTAAAATTTTGTTGAAAAAGTTATTTCAGAAAATCTTTTATGCTGATACAACCAGGAATACTTAGTGACATCTTTTCTTAGAGCAACAAATAAGAGGGTATAATCGCTTTTCAAAATGCAACATTTCCTTTATTAGCTCACCTGAGCACGAAGTGCTCAAGGTGAGCTATTGTGGTCACTTTTTGTCCGTCGTCCGTCTGTCCGTCTGTCCGTCCGTCCGTCCACAATTTCGTGTTAACACTCTAGCATCTACAAATATAAGCCAATCTTGACCAAACCTGGTCAAAACATGTATGACCATAAGATCTCGGATGAGTTCGATTATGGGTCAGATCGAACCAGAAAGTCCGGAGTTATCTGCCCTTGAATGCGAAAAATAGCTAGTTTTGACATTGTTAACACTCTAGTATCTACAATTATTTATCAATCAAAACAAAACTTTGACACAATGTTGGTGACCATAAGATCTCGGATGAGTTTGATTTTCAGTCTGATCAGACCAGAAGGTCTTGAGTTATGTGCCCTTGAAATTGACAAAATTGACATTTTCGACTGTTTTCGACTTTGTTTACACTCTAACTTCTACAAATACTGACCAATCAAGACAAAACTTTGAGACAATGTTAGGAACCATAAGATCTTGTATGAGTATGATTTTCAGATTGATCGGATCAATAAGTCATGAGTTAAACGCCCTTGAATTTGACAAAATTGCCGTTTTCGACTGTTTTTGACTTTGTTTACACTCTAGCATCTACAATTATTGACCAATCAAGACAAAACTTGATCACAATCTTAGGGACTATAAGATCATGTATGAGTTTGATTTTCAGATTGATCAGATCAAAAGGTCATGAGTTAAACGCCCTTGAATTTGACAAAATTCCCGTTTTTGAATGTTTACGACTTTGTTTACACTTTAGAATCTACAATTATTGACCTATTAAGATGAAACTTTGACACAATGTTGGTGACCATAATTTCTTGGATGAGCTTGAACTTCAGTCTCGTCAGACTAGAAAGTCATGAGTTATATGCCCTTGAATTTGACAAAATTGATGTTTTCGATTGTTTCGGACTTTGTTTACACTTTAGCATCTACAATAATTGTTGACCAATCAAGAAGAAATTTGGACACAATGTTGCTGAACATAAGATCTTGCACCAGTTTGAATTAGCTTAATTAGAGTAGAATTTGCTGAGTTTGCTGAGCCCTTCAAATTGACAAATTTGCCGTTTTCGACTGTTTTTACTCTAACAACCACAAATAGCGACAAACCGAGACAAAATTTGGACGCAATGTTGTTAACCATAAGTTTGTTTTCAGTCTTAAAGTCACAAGTAATTGATTTGAACAAATCTGTGGCTCATATCATCTTGGTTCAGGTGAGCGATATAGGACCATCATGGTCCTCTTGTTGTACTTGAAACCCTATATTGTGTGCCTATACTCATTGGATTTTTTTGTCATTTTTAGACAATTCCAATGAGTACCCACAACAAGGGTTTAATTTTGAAATAACAAATTAAGTGTGCCTTTACCTTCTCTTATCTATCGCTTTATTTTCTATTTCTGAACTTTTTCAGGTATTGCTAAAGCTGAAGTTTTAAAAGCCGTACCTTTCGAGCCACCAAACCAAACAAATGTAGAAGAAAGTTTAAAGAAAATACAGGACAATGACTCATCATTAAAACAATTGAATCTCAATAACATTAAGGTATGTAGATTTTCTCTAAACCCTTTCCTACACATTGACTCTTTTGGACGCCCCACAAAATAAAGGCTTTGGAAAACATTGTAGAAAATGAAGAAATTGCTTGTGACAAGCAATTTCTTCACTTCCCACAATGTTTTCTACCAAGAAAGACCAAAAAATGTTAAATTTTGTTCCATGGAAATAATCGTCTGCAACACCTTAGTTTGGACTAGACTAAAATTTTGTTGTTTGGTAATGGGTTAAGATCAAACTTATGGCAAGCAATTTCTTCATTTCCCAAAATGTATTCCTACCAGAAAGGCCAAAAATAGTAAATATCCATTCACTCCTATTTGTCGTCTCCAACACCTTTCAAAGTTTGACCAGTCTTAAATTGTGTTGTTTGATAAAGAGTTAAAGGTCTACCTCTGCTATGGTGGATTTAACTTTGAACCTTATAATGGAAAGGTGGATGCAATACAACTTGATCACACATACACACTCAATAATATTATTACATATTTGTAAGGGCCGTGGCCATGGCGCAGTTGGTAGCGCATCAGACTCTCACTCATGAGGTCCTGGGTTCTATTCCCAGTTGTGGGAAATATATTTTGAGACAAAATTGTCTCCCACCAATGGTTTGATATCATTTACCTGTGTGAGCGAACAGCTGGAGGCTCGGTTAGGATGTTTTGATAGCACTGGTATGTGAAATGACAGGAATCCATTGTTAGGTGCTCAAGTTACCATTATATGAC
The DNA here is from genome assembly GCA_963680895.1 of Fragum sueziense. Lineage (NCBI taxonomy): Eukaryota > Metazoa > Mollusca > Bivalvia > Cardiida > Cardiidae > Fragum > Fragum sueziense. Next base: position 11,025,512 of record OY804610.1, read on the forward strand.
CATAGCAGTTGAAAACTGCATAAAACCCCAATCCAGCAAACAAAACTGATTTGTTAGCAGCATAATTTACATCAACTATTTTCCTTCCCTTTTCCACTACAGAATATTTCGCATGAGAGATTGGAAGCTTTCTGTGAAGCACTCAAGACAAATACAAATCTAGAAACTCTGGAGATGGCCAGTGTTGCAATGACAGATCGAACTGCTAAGGTGAGTCTATCAACCATTAAATCAGCTATATATCGTCAGTGTAAATGCAAAACCTCGTACGGTATGTCGATTCTGGCAATTTTTAAAGTACAAACTTCTGTGCCCAGTGTAGACGATTCTCACAGAGGTTTTGAGATATTTTTACTGATCAGTATTAAGGACACATTATTCATGAACAATATGTCAAAATTTCAAGTAAAACATTTCAGTTTGGGAAAAGTTATTACTCTTTTTTCCCTCCCCTTTAAAATTTTCCAAAAACGAGATACGAGGTTTTGCATTTACAACGACGATTTAGATCTACTCTTATCAAATCTCTTGTAAAATATATTTTTTTGCAGATTACAATTTAACCCTTTCCCTCAAAATATACTAGGCTATAACTCACACATTTTCTACTTTTGATGTAAATTATTTTGTTCTCTGCTTCTTTAACCCTTTCGATGCCAGAAAAATATTGGAAAATTGGTTCGTATTTGCCAGGCCATTTTCCAAGAAATTAGGAAAATGACGGCAGGGTAATAAATCAATTAATAACTAAAAAACTTTTAAATAAAACTATATAAAACCTTATATTTTCCGAAAGATGATTAAAAATTCTATCCAGTTAATATATTTTAGTCGATTTTGAGTTACACAATGTTACATTTTTTTATCTTGAACTTTGACAACTGAAAAAAATGACGAAATGCCGAAAATCTTACCACCAGCTCGAACAAGTTTTCACTTTCCTCGTCTAACCCCAACTTATATTCCTTTTCAAAGTAAGGAGAATAATCAGCTGGTACATTGTCTTGTTATATTAATACAACCTCATCCATCGTACAAAATTTGAGCTTTCAAGACGCATTTTTAGCTCGACTTTTCGAAGAAAATGAGAGCTTATACTGTCACCCGGGCGTCGGCGTTGGCGTTGGCGTCGGCGTTGGCGTTGGCGTCGGCGTTGGCGTTGGCGTTGCAACCAAGGTTAAAGTTTTTTCAAACATCAATAACTTTCATACTATCAAAGGGATTCAACCCAAACTTGGAATACTTGTTCACCATCACACCCTCTACCTTACTATCAGGGCCCATGACCCTGGCTCCATTATGTTTGGAGTTATGCCCCCTTTATACTAAGCAACTTAGAAAGTCGAGCGCGCTGTCTTCGGACAGCTCTTGTTCACTTTTTTGCACCACATGTGTTTTGCCGTCCGCCATCTTGTTTGACTTTCAAATTTCAAAGTCAAAATCCCAAGATTTAGGCTATTTTTATGTTATCCTATGACGATTTTTCTATTTTTAGGTAAAATAAATCAAAGATAAACTATTATTGGTCAAATTTTCAGTCACGTTACGACTCGGTCTAAAGATAGAACAAAATATCGAGGGGTTTTCTCAGTCACGCGAGAGGATGGCATATGCCGTACCCTGGCACTATAGCGACACTTTCGCTCGACGACATATGCCGTACTCTGGCAGCGAAGGGGTTAAATTAAGAGCAGACTATAATTTTGCTGCTTGTAAAAGGTCAATGTGTTAACTCATTCCCTCATTATGACACTTTTTGATGCCCCATAAGTTAACGGTTTTGGAAAACATTGTTTTCAACCCAAAAAGACAAAATATTGTAAAATTTCATTGACTTGAAATTGTCGTCTGGAACATCTTTGAATTTGGACCAGCAAAATATTGTGCCATCTGGTAATGAGACTTTACAGTATAGTGTGCCCAGATTAATCTGATACATACGATAATGCACCTCACTTCAGCAATGATTTCTTAACCCTTTCGTTTGCAAGCGCACTTTAAAGCGCGGTCAGGAACGCTTATACTGTTTAGGGGGGGCATGGGCTTTTAACAGCAATTTTTACACAGTTAAAGTTATTATGACACCAGATACACGCTGAAATATTGCGCAATAATGTTTTGTTCTCGTAAAATGTGAAGAAAAGCACAGTTTTTGGGGTTGTATGAGCTGTAACGATGGCCAGGAGGGTTCAATATTCTGCGGAAGAGGTCCGTCTAATCATCATGTCAGTGCGGGACAATGATGATAGCGATTACACTGATTTTTTGGGTGTAAAAAGGTGATTTGAACATTAGAAATGTTTCGGAGACTTCGAATAGTGACCCCGATAGTGATTCCAATAACCCTAAAATGAATCCAGTCCCAAATCGTACGGGTGGGGGTGGTCGGGGGTCATGGCAGGGGGCCTGACAGGGGTCATGGGGCTAGAGGTCGAGATTTTGATGAAATGCAAATTTTCTATCAGTTACTCATCATATTGTTAAAGTGACATTTCAGAATTTTTTGTCATAAATTTTACTTTTATTTTTACCTGAAAGAGTATATTTCCTTATGAAAATTCTGAAAATTTCAAGCCAAAATATTGCGCCGTTTACGAGAAATTTATATTTTTGTGTTAAAATAGAACAAATTGTTGTGGACAACAGTTCGGATTTATATGCAATTTATCGATTATGTCTCAACTTTAAATGCGTGTTTCTTGCTTATTGGCAACAACTTCAAAAACCTAACAGTATTTATACTCATTAGAATAACCAATCTTGGCATCAAGACATACTTTAAAAAATTGAAATTGGAATGAAATGTCCTTTTAAAGGAAATTGCATAACCTTTCTAATGATATATAGGTTTATGGGTTTTCTGCAAGTAAAATCTATCTATTATGCATTTGTATACATGAAGTGCTTGGAAATAGATAAAAAGTCATTTCTGGGAAATAATTCTGCAAACGAAAGGGTTAAAGCAACGGATGTAACTGACAAAAAAAAAATGTTGTTCAAAAAAAATAAAGAGTTCATATTGGTGTACTATTAGTCATCAGGTTGATGTTGTTGGTTACTGTGTTTCAGAAATTGGCAGAAGCTCTGATGGAAAACAAAACATTGAAGAACCTTAACGTGGAATCTAACTTTATAACTGGAGAACATATTGTAGAAATATTGAAGGCAATCAACAAAAACCAAACTGTCATTGAATTTAGGGCTACGAACCAGGTTAGTATGGCTTTTAAATGTGGAATCTAACTTTATAACTGGAGAACATATTGTAGAAATATTGAAGGCAATCAACAAAAACCAAACTGTCATTGAATTTAGGGCTACGAACCAGGTTAGTATGGCTTTTAAATGTGGAATCTAACTTTATAACTGGAGAACATATTGTAGAAATATTGAAGGCAATCAACAAAAACCAAACTGTCATTGAATTTAGGGCTACGAACCAGGTTAGTATGGCTTTTAAATGTGGAATCTAACTTTATAACTGGAGAACATATTGTAGAAATATTGAAGGCAATCAACAAAAACCAAACTGTCATTGAATTTAGGGCTACGAACCAGGTTAGTATGGCTTTTAAATGTGGAATCTAACTTTATAACTGGAGAGCATATTGTAGAAATATTGAAGGCAATCAACAAAAACCAAACTGTTATTGAATTTAGGGCTACAAACCAGGTGAGTATAGCACAATGCTAGGTTCCCACTGCCGACCAGATCAACTTGATCAAGCCTGATAAAGCGATTGAGCACGAACTGAACTTGATGGGCTTGGGTAATCAGGAGTGGTCAGAGTGATCAAGCTTAATCTGTATCTCTTTGGCTTCCTACTTGAATTCTTTTACATATATCAAATATCATTGTGTATGATTGAGTAGGTAATTAAGCTGGAAGCAATGGTGTATTGATCAAGTAGAAGGTAGTCCTGATCTAGAATTAATCATGTCTGGAGATGGAGCGTGCTCAGGTCAATATGTTTAAACAGACCTGCACCAAATCTGCACCTTATCACATCAACTTGTACTCGAAAATATTACTTCTTACAAATCCTTACAAATTCTCTTGTTTTCTTATCCTTTATAGGGTGAATTCACGTCTTTGAGGTCGTTAACATTCGCAGAGGCCCAAGAAATATGTTAACGGAAAGCAGTAGGGTTGTTTTAGTATTTTGCGGGCCTCTGCGAATGGTAACGACCAAAAAATATGTGAATTGACACTATTATTGCATAAAATATGCATTTTTGGGGCAATAAGGTACAGAATTGTGATTAAAATGACGAAATATGTTGAAAAATTTGAACCGGCACGACCAGAAAAGGTACTGGATTGTCCCAGTATTCGTTCAGAAATTTAAATGAATTAAGTCATGCATTGAATGGGGCCGTCTTCGCCAACTGAATTTTCATTATTTTTACCAAAGAACATACTTTTTAACTTTGTAGCATTGAGGGCTTATGTCAATTTAGATTTAGAGGCTTGCTAGTGTGTTTGCAAGTCCATTTCAGTGCGAAAAAAAGATCGACACTTCAGATGCGGTTCATTTCGTTTCAAGGTTTAAAGAACAAAGTGTATTCAAAGCTCAAAAAGGAAAGATTGTCCAGAGTAACTTAAACAAGAACATGAAACACAAATCGTCGTTGTAAATGCAAAACCTCATATCTCGTTTTTGGAAAATTTTAAAGGGGAGAGAAAAAAGTGTAATAACTTTTCCCAAAGTGAAATGTTTTATTTGAAATTTGGACACATTGTTCATAAATGATTTGTCATTAATACTGATTAGTCAAAATATCTCAAAACCTGCAAGAATTGTCTTTGACTGGGCACACAAGTCTGTACTTTGAAAATCGCAGCCATCGACATACGAGGTTTTGCATTTACACTGACGAAATGCTTTCCACATTTGATTGTTAGATTCATCCGATTTGCTCCCCTCAATCCTATCTTTATCTCTAGATAATGTCAGTTTACAAGTGATTTTGGCAGTCGTCTTCCTTTGAAATTGGACAGCCTCCTAAGTCATGTTTGTAAATGTTGAAATATTGACAGAAATCCAAACTACAGGAGAACTGCGACCTAGTAAATATCACAGGCCTAGTACCATTGGCTTGCAATAAGATAAACAACCACTGATCTCTATCATTCCCTGTCAACGAAATCCACTTTTAGTTTAAAATCCATGAGCTACCCTTCTGTTTACTTCTTTTCTCTTTACTTCTTACGTCATCAGATATTGTTAGGCTAGAGTCTAGTCTCCAAGAAATTACATAACGGAAAAGGGAAATGGCAAAATTTTAGCTTTATTTTCAATTTTCTGAATCACTTACAACAAATCCCCTACCAAGGATATTTCAGTGCAAAGCTGGTCTGATATCGCACATGAGTCTACTGAATAATACATGATTTCTCAGGATATCCGCCCAGTTTCTTCTCGTTATTCAATGTGGATTACGGCCCAAAAACACACATTTAATGCAATAATTACAAAGTATTTTTTTCTCTCCAGAAACCTGAAGCTTTGGGAAACAAGGTAGAAACAGACATTACAAAACTAGTAGAGGCAAACAGTACACTTCTCAGATTGGGGATGGTGTCTGAATTCCAGAATCTATGAATTGATTCTCAAAGCACAGATCCTATCTTTATCAACATCAATTTTGTCATCTGTGACAGTGGGGGTTCGCTGTTTTGTGAATGGGTTAATCCTTTTACAAAATATGTTTTTCTTACCCACAGAAACCTGAAGCTTTGGGTAACAAGGTAGAAACAGACATTACAAAACTTGTGGAGGCCAACTCAACACTACTCAGATTGGGGATTGCATTTGAGTTCCCGGACGCCAGAGTTAGGACCACAGAGAAACTTCAGGCCAATTATGACCAAAGTAAGTCTCAAGTTCTCAACAATCCAGACCATGAAAGTTTAGAACAATCAAGAAATCAAAATCATGCACCAGCTGCCTATGACGCACATCCACATACAATCACTGACTTTCTATGTTTGTTTCATCAAATTGTGAGTAAATCATGCGTTTTCCCCGTTGACTGGCCCATTAAGGAAAACAACAAGATTTGTCACAAGACCTTATCTGCAATATAAAAGTCATATTCACATTCACAACAAAAAATACTGTTACCACTTTACCCGTTATCAAATGACAAACTATGGACCTTTCCAAATTCAAAGGTGTTGCAGAATAAAATTTCAAGTGAATGAAATTTAAAATTGTTTGGTCTTTTTTGGTCAATTATATGAGTACAAAAACGTGGGAGATGAAGAAATTGCTTGTCTCAAGCAATTTCTTCATTTTCCAAAATGTTTTTCAAAGGCTTTATTATTTTTGGTGTCAAAGCCTTTCTACAGACTAAATGAACTCCATTTGAAATTTCCTTGGACAGAAATAGTCTAGCTATGCAGAATGACCATTCCATACAACATTTCTTGAATATGTGACCCATCACGCTAAAAGGGACCTTATCGGATGTGTGAAAAATATCGACCCTAGTCAGTCTGCACAATCCGCGCAGCCAGACTAGGGCCGACACTTTTTACTTGTATGTAATTTTCCAAATCTGGAATGTTTTCCCTATCTTGCTATATGTTCATTTTTCGCATACAGTATCTGGTTGACCTGTGCTGAGTCTGACCTGATTGTCAAAATTTGGATTTTTGGAGTTCGGATAAGGTCCCTTTTAGCGTGATGGGTCACATTTGTGTTTTGTCCTCTGACAATCTAGCATGGATGCCTTTAACAATATTTTCCTGTCATTTCAGATCGTAAGAAGAGAGTGGGTGATAAAGGACAATCATAGACTCTTCCCTCCATGTCAACATCTCGTTCAATCTGATTAAAATCCAGTGTTTATTCACAGTGACATCTGAAAGGGATCAGTTAGGGGTCATCTTCCATAACCCTGGGAAAAAAACGAAATCAAGTATTTTCACTCTTAACAAAATGAATCTCGTATTATATATAATTTTCCTTTACAAACATGTGCAAAGACATGGTTCTGCACTGAAAGGTGATGTCCTTATGGACTAGTTTATTGTTTAAAATGCGTTCAGAATCTTGAAAGCATTTATTTGATTGGTAAGAAGGAATTCACAAGGTCATTGAACTGGAGACTCTCAGATGTTACTGTAAGTTGGTAACACCGGACTTTAATCATATTGCATCTCGTGTGATGTGTCTCCCAATGTGTAATCCGTCATCGCTTTTTTGTGTAATCTGTGTTATATGCCTAGTCTAGAAAACAAGTACACTAGAAGCCCTGTCCTAGATTGACTCTTTCCCAAACAACAAATTTTTTGACTCGGAGACTGTTCCAATTTGAAAGCTGTTACAAAAACAAAATAAATGCAAAATAGAAGAAAAAACTACTGATAAAGAATTTATGAAAAAAGATGTGTAGAAAATATTGAGACAAAAGGAGAAAATGCTGATGATCAGCATTTTCTTCTTTTGCCTCAATATTTTCACAAGGTTTTACTATTGGACACATAAAAACAGGTCTTGTTTGGGAAAGGGTTAATGCCTAGTCTATAGAACGAAATTAATATACCAGCAGGGTTATGGATAAGAGCATTTTTCTTGTCAGTTTGTGGTAAATAAACTAAGTTGCAACATTGTCAAACATAGTGTATGTTACGCAATTATATTTTCATGCATTAATATTGAAAGTTCAGGTATGTGATATCACTTTACCATTATCCCTCTGTTTGTCAGTCCATCTGTCTGTCTGAAAATTTAAGCCATTACCACACATTGACACTTTTTGACTCGCCACAATATTAAGGCTTTGGAAAATATTGTGCAAATTGAAGGAATTGCTAGTGACACAAAAGACCTTATTGGAAAACATTGTTAGATAATTTGTTTAAATTGTTTCCAAAGCCTTTTGTCCAAAACTCTGCTGAATTGGGTTATGCGACCCTAGAAATTATACTGCATAGCTTTTATAGCATTAAATAACATGCAAGAATTGTTATTGATTCTAGCAAAAATGAATTTTGTTGATTTCATATGTGATCATTTTCAAACATTTTTATACAAAAAGTGGATAAAATGTGTTTTTGTGAATGTACATGTGTTGTTGAATGATTGTAATAGTTTTGCTTTGCTAATGTGATAAGAGATAGGAATTTTAACCCTTTCCCAAACGACAAAATTTAAGGGTGGTCCTATTTGAAAGCTGCAGCAGACGACAAAGTAAATCATCGTAGAAAGCCAAAATGTCAATGTTAGATCCCAGAAAATATTGAGGCAAAAGGAGAAACTGCTGGTGATCAGCAGTTTCTTCTTTTGTCTAAATGTTTTCCCAATCCATTTCTATTAGGGACGTCAAAACCAGGTCTTGTTTGGGAAAGGGTTAAAAAAGAAGAGAAAGCAAAGCTAGGAGAAAACTTTTGTCATAGCCGGATGAACAATTGTTCATGAAATATGAAAGAATGTCCCTGCTTTTCAACAAAAATCTTGTAACTGCAGCTTGTTTCAAGCTGCAGTTACGAGATTTTTGTTGGAAAGTGACAATGTATAGTTATGAATTTGTATGTCCATCTGTCTGTTTGTTTACCATTTTCTAGGGCTATTTAAACTTGACTACTTCTACAAAGTATGTAAAGTATTGTGAAATGTTTTGTCAATTAATGCTTTTTTGAGGCAGAGGTACTCTACTAACTTAAATGTGAACTATCAAGGAAAAATTAACATTTCTAAATACTTGTAAGAGGGGGTTAAGACATTCTAAATTTTTAATCCTATGTTGTGGGTACTCATTTTATCTGCAAAGCTCTTGATATACTAGTATTTCTGACCAAGATTAGCTCGCATAGTACTGAGAAAAGTGCAATTTCATGTTATCATTTTCTAGATAGATCACAAAAGATGGATATAGTGTTCAAGGTACTAGTATAATTCATTGCATGCCATTTATTGCCCACTTTCTCATTGGCATTATATCAATCATTTTGCTTTTACAAAAACCTTGCCACATAAATTCGAGTTGTCCGTAAATCAACATGGATCTTGATTAGAATGTGCGTATGCACAGGCTGATCTGGATCTATGTTGGTCTCAAATACATTAACAGATCTTGTTCCAAATCCTGACTCAAATGTGAATGATATTAGTTAACCCTTTCCCAAACAAGACCTGGTTTTGACGTCCCTAATAGAAAAGGCTTGGGAAAACATTGAAACAAAAGAAGAAACTGCTGATAACCAGCAGTTTCTCCTTTTGTCTCAATGTTTTCTGTGCCATATTTTACACAAATCATATCTTTATCAACATCCATTTGTCATTTGTGGCAGTGTTTGATGTGGATCACCGTAAAATTTTGTCGTTTGGGAAAGGGTTAACATAATTATGGAAAGGTATTTTATAGCATGTTAGAGAAACATACCTAGGAAAAGAGCTCTAATGGCATTTTAGCCCAATGTGGATTCAGGCAAGCCTGTATCTAGGTACAGTCTGATCAAGACCCACGTCATGCTCTATAAACTGCTTCATAGAGCATCAAGGACCATGATCAGACATTTCTATGCTTTTCAACAAAAACCTCGTAACTGCAGCTTGTTTTAAGCTGCAGTTACAAGGTTTTTGTCGAAAAGCGGGAATTTATCCTATAGTAGCTGCTTCATTACTTGTAGCAAGTCTGGCAGAGCAGTATGGATCACGATCAGACAGCCCAGATGTACAGACTGATCTGGATCTATAGTGGTCTAAAGTGACTTAAGGTCTTTCTTCTTTCAGAAAGTCAAATAAATTATAAATTGTTGGCGTAATTGTAGAACCTCGTATCTGCATTCTGCAGCTTCATTAAAGCTGTACATACAATGTACAAGGTTTTGCAACAATACTTACCATATGCTGTTTAGGGAAAATATTAAATGAAATAATATTATGTCCATAATTGTTGAATATTTTTTTGTTATTTTATTTTAATTTGTATTTAGCAATATCCTTGACTTGAAAACATTATTAATTGAAGAGCTTTATTATAATTATAGTTAGCAGATCAATTTAAATGAAATATATTTATGCTAATTTCTGTAGATTTTATCGCTATATGAAATTGATTAACCCTTTCCCAAAGAAGACCCGCTTTTGAGGTCCCTAAGGGAAGGCTTGGGAAAACATCAGAGGCAAAAGAAGAAAATGCTGATTACCAGCATGTTCTCCTTTTGCTTTGATATTTTCTGCGCTATTGTACATTACTCCTGTCTCTATTAACATCCATTTTGTCATATTAGCAGCTTTCATATTGCACGGTCCCAAAATTTTGCTGTTTGGGAAGGCGTTAATTAATTAAATTAAGCCTTTTTTGCAGTTTGGTCTTGTTGGGAAAGGGTTAAAAATACACAAGCAATATTTTAGGGAGGACAATTTAGCGGAAAACATTTTCATGTACATGTATTTATTTCCCCATGTCCATTTTTTACACGATCTTTATGTATTAAATCCATCCTTAGAGAGAACGTGTTTGTCTTTTTTAGCTGAATAGAGAATGAATTACCCAATAGCAATGCGTTTTGTGCTAAAAATAGACTAGGTTTGTTAGTATGTTTTGATAAACCGTCGGTGTTGTTATAAAATTTTGAGAGGTTTTATAACAACGCCAACAAAATACTATCGTTTGTCGGAAATAAAGACGCTGTTTACTTGATAAAATTCCTAATGTGAGCTATAGTCATGGTGGGGAATCATATAACAACAACAACAATTACAGAAAATCTTAAATGAATCAATCAATACCGTCATACGTTATCGATTTAAAAAAGGTTTGAAGCAAAAGAGACGAATTACGTCACATATTTTCTTGGTGTTGTGGATCCTTGCAGGGATGTGCGCTCTTCTTTTGTCCATCGGCTGTTAAGCAATGCTCGAAACTTTTTTCGTTGCATTACCTTCGCAGCAGACTTTGTGTTCTGCAATTGATTAGTGATGACTGACATTATACCAACCAGTTTAAACCTTTTCCAAACGGCAAAATTTTATGTTTGTCCAATTCAAAACTGTTGCACAGACAAGAAAAGGAATTAATATACTGAGAGGCAAAAATAATAATACGCTTAAGTTCTGTCACGTTTTCGGGGAAACTGATTAATAAATTTTGTACGATTTTAAACGCCACCGAAGGTGTTCGTCAATTGGTGTAACCATCTCCACCTATCCGTTTATCTGTCTTTCCTTTCGGTGCAAAGGTCTTTTCATAGGATGCAGCGTCATCGAAAAAGGGGACATAACCGCTTTGTTAATGCAAGTCTACACGTTGAGACATCCCCTACATTTGTGAACGGATTTTGATAGAATTCTCACAGAAAGTGCCAAGTCACCTAGGACTATGCGTACATTGTTAGTGCTTTTCCATATTACGGTACTTCATGGCTAAAGGGTACTTGATACAAAAAGGTTATCTGATATAACTTTTAATAGAATCTGCGTAGAATGTTCCTAGTCACCTGACTAAGTGAATATAGAGTAAAGTTTCTTTCATTATTATGCTGCGGCATAAAAAATTCAGTCTTAATGCAAAAACGTGGCATATTAATCGATTTCTACCAGCCATCGAGAATTGTATTATAATATACTGAGCAAAAATGAAAACTTGACACCTACATTGCTTTTCATATTTCTTCTAAATACAGCAAGTAAATAAATCAAATGAACGTGCTTCGCATTGTTCATTGACTTGGTTTGCCAAACACTAAACGTTTTGTTGATGTTAATCACAGGGATGACAAACGGACCCTTTAAGTGTGACAGGGGTCCGTTTTTTCAGGTGTACAATTTTAACAGAATTTTAGAAAATTTAAACCCTCAAAAATCCGAGCAGAATAATTCAAACCATGTCAGACTGTACGGAATGGTAGTCTGACAAGTTATCAGTCAGAAATTGTAAAGAAGCTTGCATAACATTGTTTGAGCTTTTAAAAAATGATGTTTGAAAAGCAGAATTTTCATTGTGTTGCAAAGCTTGAAAATTGTACAATGCAATCTCCATAGGAAATTGAAATTGCTATTGCATGAACATCTGGGAAAAATCCTAGTCGAAAAAAGGGTTTAAAAATCCCCTGTAAAGCCTGCATGATGTTTTAAAAAAAATTAAAAGAAAACCGTGATACATTTGTGAATATCAAACATTTTAAATTCCCTTTTAGTTTATGTAAAAGGGAGGTAATTCACAAAATTGACAGATTAGACCATTATTTTAGAGCTTGCTACTAGTGATAAGAAAGATTTTTTGTGTTTTTTTTGGCAACTCGGATACGACCAATTCCGAAAAAATAATGAATCGTTTCCTGCGCATGCGTATATGTGACTTAGATGTAATTAGGTGTAAACGCATTAAGGGCCGTAACTCTGACATTTAAGGACACAAGGCAATGAAATTTCGACAAAACGATTGCTGAAAGCCTGGAAAGTAACGTCAAAATATATTTCAGGCTTTGTGTTCGATAGTTTTCCAGAAACAAGAAATCTTAAAGTGTAAAGTTTTCATTTTTGTTCAGTATATTAGAGAAAATTTAAGGTTGTGATTTGTTGTGATAAAGAATTTAGACACCAAATACGGATTAACGGCAATATTTTGATGCTCTGCTAAGTCGCACGTGCCGAGTTTGCTAAATCGGCATGAAGTATTGGTAGTCGAAGTAATTTCAGGTGAAGTGTATCAAAACTGTATTATTGGTTTCTGAGTAGAAATAAAAAGTACAAAATTTTGAGCCGATATGATGGAAATTAAGAGGGATATTTAAAGACAAAAAGTGTATACTTTCTTTTGCCTCTCGGTATGTAAAGATACAATTTGTGTACAATATAGCACAACATATTTAGGCAAAAAGAAAAAAATACTGGTCATCATTAGCATTTTTTTCCCTTTTGTGACGTCTAAATGTTTTCCTATATATATATCATGATAGGTAAGAGGATCGGTTAGCCCATATTTTTAAAGGGAGATAAATGTTAATGACAAATGATATCGATCTATACGAGCTATCTTTCTTACTTCAAAAAAAAAACATCTCTTTAATGTAATCTGCGATACATGTATGACAGTAGCTTCCTTTCAAGAGACATGGTTTGTCTTTTGAAACTCCGAACCGCGCTTATCTAGGAATAATAAGACCATTCTTACAACCCTGCTTACAACCAGCACTCTTTCCTTTCTCCCAATTTTTGTATGGTATAATTCCAAATGTTCAATCTGCAGTACCATCATTTTTTCCGTCAGTAATCACCTTAAGTTTTACCGAATTCTTCAGGGATATCCTCTACAAAAGCTGTCAAAAAAGAAGTTAATCCAAATGTTATTTTAATACATTGTAGCTCATAATGTACCCAACATGTTCTTTCTGTGTCTTAGAAATGTTATCCCAATCATTTTTATACGCCGCCGGAGGCGGACGTATATTGGCGTCATCTTCTCCGTCTGTCCGTCCGTCCATCCGTCCGTCCGTCCATCCGTCCATCCGTCCATCCGTCCGTACGTACGTCCACTTTTCTTGTCAACGCAACTCCTCCTAAGTTTCTGGCTGGATCTTATTGAAACTTGGTCAATGTTATCACCTCAATTGGTAGATGTGCATGAAGGAAGGATTTTATGGTTCGTCGATTTTTGCCTGAGTTACGCCCCTTAAAAACTTAGTCTCTGGGGCTTATTGAAATTGCAGCCTTGTCAACGCAACTCCTCCTAAGTTTCTGGCTGGATCTTCTTGAAACTTGGTCAATGTTATCACCTCAATTGGTAGATGTGCATGAAGGAAGGATTTTATGGTTCGTCGATTTTTGCCTGAGTTATGCTCCTTAAAAACTTAGTCTCTGGGGCTTATTGAAATTGCAGGCCTGTCAACACAACTCCTCCTAAGTTTCTGGCTGGATCTTAATGAAACTTGGTGGATGTTATCACCTCAATTGGTAGATGTGCATGAAGGAAGGATTTCATGGTTCATTGATTTTTGCCAGAATTATGCCCCCTTCAATCTTAGTCTCTGGGGCTTAATGATATTTCAGCCTCGTGATAGAAATTCCTTCCAGGTTTTTCACTGGATATTTATAAAAACCTTTTTGTGAACACAATTTTTTAAAGGTTTTTCAGTGAATATTTATAAATCCTTGTCAATGTCATTTTTTTGTCTCAAGTTTTATAAGTGGCGGCGTATATTGTGACGATGGCACTCTTGTTGATAGGGACGTCAAAATCAGGCCTTGTTTGGGTTTAAAAAGCCCAAGCAATCTCCCATTTTTGAAAGTAAAATTATAGTGTTTTGAAAGATGTATTATTATAATACATTACATTGCAATTTGCGCCAATGATTTTAACCCTTTGCCAAACAAGTCATGTGCGGATCTAGAGGGGGTGGGGGGTTCCGAACCTCACCCCCCCTGGCATTGGCCGAAAATTAAATTTTGACTATATGAATTTCGTGTAACGTTACATATTTATTACATTTTAAGCCATAATTTGAACTTGGACCACCACCCCTGGAAAAAAATCTTGGGCTTGGACCCCCATGGAAAAAAAATCCTGGATCCGCTCTTGCAAGCCATGGTTTTGACGTCCGTAATAGGTAAAGCCTTGGAAATGAGAAAGAAAAAAATGCTGATCGTGAACATTAATTTTTGTCTCAATATTTCAGTGATTTTCTGTGTTAGGTATCTAATATGATCAAGAAATCTTATCTTCCACAATATCCATTATCACTGGTGGTGAACTCGGCCAAAGCGTGGGACGTTTTTTTCGCGATCATTGTATTCCGTCGGTGTTGTTATAAAATATCGTAACTACAGCTTCGATAAAGCCGTAGTTACGAGATTTTATAACAACGCCGACGGTTTGTCAATACATATCGGTACACCCGGTCTATTTTTAGAACAAAATTCATTGTTATTAGAAAACTATCTAATCAGATCTTTAAACTCACATTTAAACGCAAAATATATGTACCTTGTTGTAGCGAAAAACGTCCATCGCTTTGGCCGAGTTGACCACCAGTGATTATGTCAAATGCAACATTTTTCAATGTGGCACACGGCCTTTATTAGCTCACCTGAACACGAAGTGCTCAAGGTGAGCTATTGTGGTCGCTTTTTGTCCGGCGTCCGTCCGTCCGCCTGTCCACAATTTGTTGTTACCACTCTAGCATCCACAAATATTGACCAATCTTGACCAAACTTGGTCAAAACATGTATGACTATAAGTTCTCGGATGAGTTCGATTTTGAGTCAGATCTGACCAGGAAGTCCAGAGTTATGTGCCATTGAACGTCAAAAATGGCTAGTTCCGACTTTGTTACCACTCTAGTATCTACAAATATTGACCAATCTTAACCAAACTTGGTCAAAACACGTATGACCATAAGTTCTCCAATGAATTCGATTTTGAGACAGATCGGACAAGAAATTCCGGAGTTATGTGCCCTTGAACGTAAAAGATGGCTAGTTTTGACTTTGTTACCACTCTAGTACATGTATCTACAAATATTGACAAATCTTAACCAAAATTAGTCAAAATATGTATGACCATAAGTTCTCGGATGACTTCGAGTTTGAGTCAAATCGAATTAGAGGAAGTCCGGCGTTATGTGTCCTTGAACATCAAAAATGGCTAGTTTTGACTTTGTTACCACTCTAGCGTCTACAAATATTGACCAATCAAGACAAAACTTTTCCACAATGTTGGTATCTATAAGATCTTGGATGACTTCGATTTTCTGTGTGATAGGAGCAGGAAGTCTGGAGTTATGTGCCCTTGAATTTGACAAAATTGCTGTTTTAGACTTTGTTTACACTGTTTCATCTACATTTATTGACTAATCAAGACTTGGCCACAATGTTAGTGACTATAAGATCCTTAATTTGGCCAGAAAAACAAGAGTTATTGGCCCTTTGATTTCATAAGATTACTGTTTTCGACTTTATTTTCTCTCTAACAAACAAATATGGACCAATCAAGACACACCTCGGTCGCAATGTTGGTGACCATAATATTTTAAATGTTTTAATTTGTTAGATTGATTGGACTAAAAAACAGAGTTGTGTGCCCTTGAGGGTTACAAAATTGCTGTTTTCGACTTTGTTTTCTCTCAAACAGCAATAAATATTCAATAAAAAAAACTTGGACATAATTTTGATGAGAATATCTTTATCAGAACAGAGTTATGTGCCCTTTACTGTGACAGCTACAAATATTGATCATTCAAGATTATGAAAGCAATTTTCAGCTGGAACATGATCTCGCATCTTAAATTATGTGCTCTTGAACTTGACAACATTGGGACTTTCATTCTATCTAGGTGCAGGTGAGCGATTAAGGACCATCATGGTCCTCTTGTTCTTATATGTTTGCCGTTTGTGAAAATAAAGGTCTAACCATTGAACGGACATTAAGATCCGATGAGATAGATATTGATCGATAACTGGTACATTAATTTTAATATTTCAAAATGATAAACCATATCGGACGATAAACACATCAAATAAAGAAAGAAACTGGCCACCCAATTTTAGATAATATCAATTTAACGCATTCCCACATTTTTACGCCCCCCCCCCCCCCCCAAAAAAAAAGATGGACGCTTTTGGGAAGACATTGTGGAAAATGAAGAAATAGCTTGTGACAAGCTATTTCTTCATTTCCGACACAATGTTCTACCTTGAAAGACCAAAAGTTGTAAAACATTAAACAAGCAAAAAATATCTATAAATATGAAAAAGTAAAAAAAATGCGTCTGATAATGGCATAAGATCTGAGGCGCGTACAAGAGCGAGATTTCTTGAGATATCTTGACATTTCTTAAGATATTTTAGGATAAAGCGTTCTTTTGAGCAAGATTTTTAAGACGCTCAATGGGAGGCGCCATTACCCTATACTTCGTGCGGAACACCTTGGTCAACTCTGTACAAACAATATAAAAGAGATTTGTTCCGAACACTCAATAATTCATAAACCACGGTGTTCCGAATGCTCCATACTTTATACAAATGACGTCATGATGACGTCATTTGTATGAATATGGAGCATTCGGAACAGCTTGGTCAAAGTCTCGCTTTATCCAAAACACCTTAAGAAATCTTAAAAAATCTCGCTCTAAAGAACGCGCCTCAGATATGATGGGCACTGGTCGATAACTAGTAGCCTACATTAATTTCAATATTACACAAGATAAACCACATCGGACGATAAACACATCAAATAAAGAAAGAAAATGACCATCAAGTCTAAGATGTTATCATTACACAACCCTCTTCAAAATTTGGGGGTCTTTTTATTTAGATCTAATCAAAAGATGTTGCAGACAACAATTTCAGGTGGAAGGAAATTATGCATATTCGCATTTTCTTCTTTTATACGCCACCGGAGGCGGGCGTACGAGTATATTGGCGTTATATTCTCCGTCTGTCCGTCCGTACGTACGTACGTCCACTTTTCTTGTCAGCGCAACTCCTCCTAAGTTTCTATTTGGATCTTTTTGAAACTTGGTCAATATTATCACATCAATTTGTAGATGTGCATGGAGGAAGGATTTTATGGTTCATTAATTTTTGCCTGAGTTATGCCCCTTTAAAACTTAGTCTCTGGGAGTTGCGGCGTATATTGTGACCATGGCATTCTTGTTCTTCATTGAAGTCGTTAAACCCGTCTTTGTTTTGGAGAGAGTTAAATGTTATTTATAATGTCAACTGTCCCCCAGAAACACAACATTTAACCCTTTCCCACACATTGACGCTTTTGGACGCCCCACAAAATAAAGGCTTTGGAAAACATTGTGGAAAATGAAGAAATTGCTTGTTACAAGCAATTTCTTCATTTCCCACAATATTTCCTACCCCAAAGTAATAAAGTTTCAAAATTCCATTGCATTGAAAATGTCGTCTGCAACTTCTTTCAATTTGGACCACCCTAATATTTTGTCGTTTGGTAATAAACTAAATAACATTCCCTCCGTATGGATTCCAGTGACCAACGTTTGTCTCTCGCAGGACCAAGTCCACTGGTGGTGAACTAAAACAATTTTCGCTACAACAAGGTATATATATTTTGCGTTTAAATGTGAGTTTATAGATTTTTTTCTAATGACAATGAACTTGTTCTAAAAACATACCGAGTTTACCGTTTACTATTGACAAACTGTCGGTGTTGTTATATAATCTCGTAACTACGGCTTTGATAAAGCCGTAGTTACGATATTTTATAACAACACCGACGGAATACATTGATCGCGAAAAAACGTAGCTCGCTTTGGCCGAGTTCACCACCAGTGAAGACTTTAGTTGGATTGTTATCATATCGTCGGCTTCGTTCGATAATAACACTTTTTGGAAGTAGCCAACGGTATGCCACTATTTGCTAACACTAATCACAATGACCTTTATCAGCCAAGGCCATGGCCTTGAACTCTGTTCATCAATCAACGGCGAACTGATTAGAATACTTATTGCTTCAAAATTATTGAGGCTGATCCAGAAACAAACAAACATTGCAGAAGCAAACTGCCTCTGCCAGTGGTCCTAAACTTTTCACCGTGCTAAATTTTGTCTTTTTCAGAATAAATTCGATGCTTTTCTACGAAAACCTTGTATCTGCAGCTTGTTTTAAGCTGCAGATACGAGGTTTTCGTAGAAAAGCGACGAATTGCAAGTCTGATAATTAAAACTAGATCGCAAAAAGACCAATGGGTGAATTGAATTCTTGCTCAATCTGGGAAAGATTGGTAAGACCACGAAGCTACCTTAAACAGAGCTATTTGACCATTTTTATTTGCGCGGATCTAATTTTACATCAAACCATACATATATCTCTATTATAGTCTCATTCATGTACATGATTTACAGACAATAATACAAACATTAAAAAGTACATGGCCATTCACATATAGAATTATAAGAGACTTACATGATTAAAACAATACTAAACATAAAATAACTTACTACATATAAAAAGACAGGATAGGAACCAGTTGCTAATGGAGCAGTTATTTTTAAATCTAATTTTAATAAACGGAGCAGACTAGTTTCTGATATTAAACGAGACATTGACGTGTTTTAACGCCCACCAAATAGAAGACAAATAAGGATCATTCCCAGTTTCTAACATGTCTTTTTATTATTTCTCTTAATTGTCATGAATAAATGGGGCGTTCGTGCGAGGAGTAAAAGAAAACATTTCTGCAGAATCTGGCCAAATCCGGTTGTTTTGGAATTGATGTATTGTAAGCCGTGCGACTATTCCACATTAAATATGTGCTTTATACTGCGTTCGTTTTAAGGTAGAATACCTGTTATGTTGCAATTTCAAGAATCATAAGACGTCTGAATTATTCAGATGAATGTCGTAAACGTTCGGTGATTTCATATCAATACAGATAAGTTATAAAGATGAAAAATCTCCTTTTTCTGCTGTCGTATGATTCCAACTTCGATCAAAATATGCTGACGTCGCGAGAATCTCTACTTTTGATATTTTCTTTTATTTCATTTTCTTTTTTCGATGCTTAGTTTGTATCATTTTTTCGTGACGAAACTAATATTGCAGACGAATTCAATTAGCTGGGCATCAATGTCAGTCTCGATTAATCTCGTTCTAACGAGAGGGCACCTGTCTGCCACGTGACTGTCATGGCGATACGCGAGTTGCCTAGCAACGACGTCTGTCGCGACAAAGGTCATCTTGGATTGATGGAACACCATCGACTCGATTACAAAATGAACATTGAAACTTATTGTGCGACTTAAATCCATTCCTAAAATTGAACCCTTGGGACACGGTGCCTTACAGAAAATGCCTCTGAAAAACGAGGCAATTAAGAATAAAATGTTGGTAACAAAATGTTGATGATAGGCATTTTCTCTAAAAATTGTTTTAACATTTTCTTACCTTGTATTTTATCCACAAACCATTTTACCAACATTAATTTCATTTTCACGGTGTATAATCACGTGACTCAGAATTTCCGATAATCTTCATCAATTAATCTTTTTTTAATACTCGACCAATTTGAATTCCATTTGAAGCAGAGAAGGTGGGAAAATGCCAGGAATAAGATGGACGTGTTTGATTTTTGAAAAATCAACTGATAAAAAAGTTATTGAAGATAAACCAAAATTTTGGTTTATCTTCAATTACTTTTTTATCAGTTAATGTTTCAAAAATCAACTACGCCCATCTAATGCGTGACGTCTGTCCACATACTCTGCTTCAAACCGAATTTAAATCGGTCCAGTATTTACAAAGTTATTGAAGATTTTCTGAAAATATTGTATCACGTGATTATCCACCGTGCTTTTGTCGATTGTACCTGTCCACTTGGAACAGTCGAAACGTTAGCCGTTTGTGTAAGGGAAAAGGCACAATTGGGAAAAAAACAACTCTAAAAGTATTTTTCATCTTAACCCTTTCCCAAACAAGACCTGGTTTTGACGTCCCTGGTGGAATTGGCTTGGGAAAACATTGCGACAAAAGAAGAAACTGCTGATGACCAGCAGTTTCTCCTTTTGTCTCAATATTTTCTATGCCATATTTGACACAAATTATATCTTTAAGAACACCTATTTTGTCATTTGTGGCAGTCTTTGAAGGGGATCACCCAAAAGTTTGGAGTTTGGGAAAGGGTTAATTTATATCATGCAGAATAGAAATATGTATCTTTAAACCACACGGTAGTCAATTCACTTAAAATCTCATAAAACAAGTTGTTATTGCCTGAATTATTTATAAAGACCGTTACTGTGGCAACGAATTTGAAATCTGACTCCGGAGTCTGTGGGTAATATTTTACGGCATACATAATGCAGAAGAAAAAAAAAAGATAATTATTAGCAATCAAATGGGGGAAAATCGTTCGCCGTTTCCTCAAAGACAAAGTTATATACTGGTCAGTTTTAACAGACGACAAAATGATAGGGCGAGAACATTGAAAGAATATGAGAAAGGGACGGAATGGTAAAAAGTCATGAATCGTGGAATTAATTTTTATCTGTAATGGGGGGTTTACACGGTGTGCTTTTTCACATGTGTTTTTTCACATGTGCTAAAACATACCGTGTAAACCCCCGATACTTTACCACTGGTGGTGAACTCGGACAAAGCGAGGAACATTTTTCATGAACACAAGGTACAGATACTTCATGTTTAAATGCGCGTTTAAAAACCAGTTTTACTAGTTTGAGCATGTACACAACGATTTGCACGTGTTTATCCGCCCAAAGCAATATGGACGAATTGGAGAGACACTTAGAGGCTATTGTAATTTTTGTTATTTCATTTCTCTGACTGATTCTGAAGTTGGTATTACAATTCTTGGAGTAGAAGTTTTTTTCCGATGTCAAAATCGTAGTTAACGTTTTTTGAAGGGGACTTGTACGGTTTATTCATGACACCGTGAACATTTTCAATGGCTGTTCGAATTGCAATGACTTTTGTCCTAACAATAGAATGGGTTTTCGGTTAAATATGGATAAATCGTAGGTGTTGTTATAAAATCCCGTAACTACAGCTTCAATAAAGTTGAGTTTGTGACGTTTTAGATTTACACCGACGAAGCATTAGTGTTTGTCCGAAAAAACGTCACTAGGTCTATATATAGTAGATAAAAATTATTCTTTTTCAAAGACGAATAAATGGCATACAATAATCATTTCCAAAACAATAGGCCTATCTGGTATTGCAGCCCCCAATTAGAAGGCTTTCAGTAATGACCACCATATAGAAAGTGCTTCGTTTGCCCGTCCGTCCGTTTTTCTATCCGTCCGCCAAGTTCTCTAGCTGACTGCTCTTGGTGTCAAAATACATTAATTTATTATGTTGAGAGTTAAAATGTGTGTACTAAATAAGAAAATATGAAAGGAAAATATTAAGAAAAAAAGAGTCAAATTATTTTCAGTATAGATCTATTCTTCTTTTGATTCAATGTTTTTCCAAACCTTTCTAAATGGGGGAAACTGTTTCGGAAATACATAATGTATTTCATTGCTTCGTCTTTGAATATGGATCAATTTTATCAAGAAAGCAGTGATTAATTTCGGACTACGATGGCATTCCGTAAATGTAAATGTAAAACGTCGCAACTAGAGCTTGTTTGAAGCTGTAGTTACGACATTTTATACCAATACCAACGGTTTATAAAAACAGAACAGTAACCAAGTCTATTTTGGCACACAATTGATTGCCATAACCGATATCTCTTATTCATGTGTTCTTCCTATTGATGAGTGAAACATTTTAACCCTTTCCCAAACAATGATTTTGACGTAATCTGTCAACAATAATATTGGGGAAAATACAAAAGTCGGAATGCATAGCGACGAAAATTCTCTTGAAAACTGTCTGAAAGTTTTTTGGACAGTCATATTTACAAAGTCATTGTACATTAAGTATTAGTGTTGCCTTTCGAAGCAGAACTTAAAAAATATATAAACATAGGTATAAGAATTAAATATATAGAAATAGGAAAGTTCCACCGTCCTAAATTAAAGAAATCACCATGGAAACATGCCACATGCGTATAATAATATACACAAAAATATGCTAATTTCAATTTTGATTTTAGTTTGTATATCCTATTGGACATTGTATTGTTAAGAGGTTAAACTGAAAATTGAAAAAGTAGAAGTTGTATGACAATAAGCTATACGTTCTTCAACGCCAATTACACAAAACGCGGGAACAACGTCGTATTGTTTGGCGGCGATGTTATAAAGTCATGAAAACAGATCATGAACGTAAACTTTTGTTTCAGGAGAAATGTAGTGAAACGTCTTTTCTAACATTTTATCTTCCAGAAATCTAAAATATTGAAACAAATGGATTTAATCATATTAGCACAAAAATACTCCCCGTCATAAGAAAGTAGCCACCTGTCTAATGCAAATGGTCGCCAATTTTAGAATTATTCATAAATGTACCGAAATAAATACAAGATATTGAAGCATGGCAAGTAAATCGAAAACAGTCGAATTACCCCATTAATTAGACTGTTTCGATTTTCTTGCCATGCTACAATTTTGAGACGATTCCAACACATCGAACGTCTACACGTGACGTCATTCCGACAAGACAACCATTATCGGGACTACTACCTGTGAAATCGACAGAAAAAAGGCAAACGTTACAGATAGATTGCTTCCTGGGTTGAGTTCTATCAGCAGTAGAGGCTGATTAACGTATTAGACCATCCGTTTCAGACGTCTTGCGATACCCATAGTCTTGCTACGATGTTATTGACAACATTACCTTCAGTGGTTTAGACAGCATCTATTGTTTTCTAAGGACAATTGCATAGCATGTATTAATACCAACGGTGTTCACACTCGAAAATGTCTTGTAAACGCGAATCTTATCCTTATCCACTTTCAGGAATTGTTACGGTAATAACAAGTATAGTGATAAATTGACAATTATTGAAAGTAAAAGATTAAATGTGCATTTGTAAAAATTTTATTCATGTACCGCATGCAATCAAGGTGTTAATTAAAAAGGAAATGCGCACTGTTAACTTTTCCCGTTAGTATACTTTAGAATGCATGCCCGTAGAAAGCAATTCCATATGGGCCCTGTCTAGTCCAGTGTCTAATATTCGGGGGGGGGGACTAAATTAGATTTGCCATAAGTTTTAAATGTGAAATGATGAAAATTCGGGATGTGTGAAGCAGTGGATCCTCCTTAGAATAAATGGTGATAATGGTAATGACAAATATTACAGTATAGATCTGGAAACGTTCATTTAGGCTTTTGCGACCAACATGGATCCAGATCGGACTTTGCATGTGCACTGTCTGATCAAGATCCATCTTGTTCTCATTTAATAGCTTATTCTCCACCTGTACCAAATTTAAGAAGGCATAACGAAAATCTTACCGGTGAAACTCCAAGGTAACGATAAAAATGATGATGATGATGATGATGATGATGATGATGATGATGATGATGATGATGATGATGATGATGATGATGATGATGATGATGATGATGATGATGATGATGATGATGATGATGATGATGCGATATTACCGAATAAATGTTTAAATGTGCCGTTAAGTCCAGTGCAATCGATTAATTTATCAAACATGTGCTCATAAAACACCGTAGCTGGAAAAGATAACATCGCAAACATGCTGTAACGTTGTCACGAAGAAACCGCACAATGATTTTCAATGACATGACACCGAAAACTGCCATTTACAGCCTTTATTTGTGCATTTATATGTCTTTTTTTATATACTTGCAATGCAAATAGATAAACATAAACAGTGATATCGTACCATTTCGTTCGGGCGATTAAGATCAACCCACATGATCTCAATATGCGCTTTGTGCACTTGCAATCCGTTTATACCATTTGAAAATAATGATCGATAAAACTGATATTTTCGTGCGTATTATAAATCATATCTACATACCTTAGTAACTTCCATTTGAGTGCATCCTTTAAAAAAAGACGGAAAAGAAGTAAAACAAAATGCCACGTGTATTGTTTACAAAAATCCGTATGTGCAATGAAGTATCTGTACCTTGTGTTCATGAAAAATGTTCCTCGCTTTGTCCGAGTTCACCACCAGTGTTTACTAAATCCCAGATAATGTGAAAAAGCATACGGTTTAGAGCATGTCCTATTTCATATGAAAAAGCACATGGAAATTGACCAATCAGATCTCTGATTCCGGAGATATGACCCGGTAAAATAAATAAATACTGCTCGGCCCCTCATTAATCACTATGAACCCACTGATTCTCTACAGGTAACTGTTAACCCATTACAAGACAACAAAATTTTAGACTTATCTAAAATGAAAGAAGATGAATGAAATTATCTTTTTTGTCTTTTGATTTTGAAAACATTGTGGGAAAGGAAGAAATTGCTTGTCTAAGCAATTTCTTCATTTTCCACTATGTTTTCTAATGCATTTATCTTTTTGGGAGTCAAAAAGAGTCAATGTGAGGGAATGGGTTAACAAGAATGTTTTTATCGTATTATATTTTTCAGTGTTTTTTTAGTTAACCGATTACCAAACGACAGAATTTTGAATCTGGTCTAATCTTAAAGTTATTGCATTGGACAATACAGATCTTTATTGGGGTAGAATTAGTTTCAATATAGCATAGAAAACATTGAAGCAAAATGAGAATATGTCAGCATTTTCTTTTTTGGCCTTAAAGTTTTACAAAACCTGTTGAAATAGGGATGTAAAACATGTCTTGATTGGGAAATGGTAATCATCATTTTATACTAAAAGGTACTCTCTTATGAACAGAGCACATTATCTCTACATTACATTTCGATAGAATGAGTCATATTTGATGGTTTAATCAATATAGACCTCGGCAATGGAGAGTAACTAAAAGCACAGGCGGCAATCACGTGACTTTGTTATGATATATTTTGCTCACTTATGTAAACAAAAACACTCGGTAAGAACACATTTTCTCAAATTTTAAATCAAATACTTAACTATCAGAATTGAGATACGTACCATTCGATGCGTCGTAATCTCCGGGTTATTTTGATACCAAGATCATCCCTCAAATCCATGTCAAAGCTGAGAACATTCGTGCAAAGTGCAAACATTTCTTAAGAAAATATATCACGGCATTTAAAAAATACTTTGCACAAATGTTCTCAGCTTTGACAGGGATTTGAGGGAAGATATTGGTACCAAAATAGACCAGAGAGTATGACGTATCGAATGGCACGTACCTCAATATTGAGTGTTAAGTATTTGATTCAAAATTTGAGAAAATGTGTTCTTACCGAGTGTTTTTGTTTACATAAGTGAGGAAAATATATCATAACAAAGTCACGTGATTGCCGCCTGTGAAAAGGAGACTCAAAATGTCATTAACATTTTTATTTCAGTTTTATCAAAAATATAATAGAGAATTATGCAATAACGTTTGTCATGCTAAGCCAGTGAACTTAAACCCATTATCAGACAATGACTCGTTTTGACTCCCTACAAAGTAATGGTTTTGGAAAACATTGCGGAAAATGAAGAAATTGTTTGTGGCAAGCAATGTTTTCATTTCCCACAATGGTTTCTTTCTTATTTTTTTTCTTAAGTATTGGCGATAAGCTACAGCAAAATGGATAAAGCACAGGGGATATAATATTTCATAATCCTCCATCCTCGGAATGCAATGTACGACTGGCCAGTTTGACCTAGGTCAGCTAAGTTCTCCAAAAGCACATGTGCTAAAACATACCGTGTGAACGCAAAAAACACGTGTGCTAAAAACATATGTGAAAAAGCACATGTGCTAAAACACATCGTGTAAACCGCCCTTAACAGCACACGTACGTTTCCAAAAAGGCTCGTGGGATAACCACGCTGAATATGAAAGCTGCTAAAAAGTACAAAATGAATGTCGATAAAAATATATTTTTTGTATAATAAGGCACTTCTAATATTGAGGCAAACTGAGAAAATTCTTGTTTCCAGCTTCTTCTCCTTTTGCATCATTTTTTTCCCAAGAACAATCTACAGCATACTGCAAAAATGTGTTGCTTGGGAATAACTGTAGACTGTAGCTTTTCTCGTACATTATCATTTCAATCTGTATTCGTGTCAAAAATGTCATTCTCGAGAAGGCTTCTGTTAATCCTGGACCATGCGAATTAGAAATCTTCTGCGGACGACGACATGATTGTTGATAAATATGAGCAATGTGCACAATATGTGCACGGGAAATATTGAGGCAAAAAGGGATAATACTGGTTATCAGGTTATCAGCAATTTCCCTTTGTTTCTTATTGTTTTGCTTTGGTTATTTATATAATGAACTTAAATGTCAGGTCTTGTTTGGGAAATTTTTCAATGTGATGAGATTTTAATCCGCCTTTTGTTTTTTCAGTGAAATCTTATAATTGAATACGATTTTGTTGGCGGTAGACATTCCTACAGTTTCGATTGCGACAACGATAGAACATTGCGTGTACTTTATTCTTTCCAAAAATAATTCACCCTTTTGACAATCCATACACAGAAATACTAGACGAAAAACTTGACGGAAAAGAAGTCATTGTTGATTATTACCCTTTTTGTCCATTTGAGAAAATGTATATTAATCATAACAAATTGAATAAAAAACGTATATTTCCAAATATGCCCCCCCCCCCCCCAAAAGGAGAGATATCTAACGTTAGTAAGGGGTTCATATTCTTGAAAGCTGACGAGGAAAACGTGACTTTAGTCATCTCATTATATTTTAAGTCGGCATATGGCATTTGAAAATACGCAATCAAAAGCTGCTTTTGTAACAAGAACTGAAGCTTCCATGACTGTGTTCCGACTAACACAATCTATTCAGTACATACATATTGATTTTTGTTGTTTTTCTTTATTAATTAGATCTACATAAAAAAGAACAATTCTGATATTTTTGTCATATAAAAGGGGATGTATTGATATTTATATTTTGCCTTTTAAAATCGTTGCGTTAATTACAATATTATGATATAATCAATATAATAGATTGGTGTGAAATTATGCCTCGGTATGTTTATCTTGCACGTGTTTATATAAAATATTCTAGTGGCGCCATTTTACCATCACACGTTGATTGCGTCACAATTAAAACATCACCTTTGATTGGTACTCGCTGGGACGATGATGTTAGAATTGTGTTACTTTTCAACAAAAAACTGGTAACTGCAGCTTGTGTTAAACTGCAGTTACGAGGTTTTCGTTGAAAAGCAGCGATTTGTAGATTTCTATTCTATTAGAATAAATATTGAGCATGAAACATATCAAAAAAGCATTTTCCAATTCAGCCATTTAAAACAGATAGATCTATTAAATCCATAGCACTTTACATTAACAATGTAACTAGTTTTATAAGAAAACCATAATTTTGAGTCTAAAAGGAACACTAGTGCGTACTGGACTTTCAAACTTCTTTGGTAAGTAATGTTCTTAGTTCTTACTCATCTATTGAGCATAAAAATTTATGAGAGTTCAGATTGAAATGTGTTGCCGTCGTCATATAAATGTGCAAAAAGAAAAAAAAAGCTAGTTTTGTAATTGGATCGAAAGCACGGAGAATATTTAGCGAATAAAGACAGGTTTCCTTTTTAGCTCCACTGGCCTTCAGGCCAGCGGGCTATTGTCATGGCGCTGTGTCCGTCGTGCGTCCGGCCGTCTGTCCGGTTGTCAACTTTTTCTTTAAAATATTCTCTTCAGAAACTGCTGGATGGATTTCTATCAAACTTCACAGGAATAATCCTTAGGTGGTCCTCTATCAGATTCTTACAATTAATTGTGATTGCACCAGAAAGTCTTGAGTTATCTGCTCTTGAATTAAAAAATGGCTATTTTGGCATTATTTTCATTCTAGAACTTACAAATATTGACCGATCAAGACAAATCTAGGTCAAAATGTTGGTTACAATAAGATCTTGCCTGGGTGCAATTTTCAGCTTGATCTAAATTCTATATCATGAGTTGTGTGACCTTGACATTAACAAAATTGTCATTTTCAGCTTAATTTTTACTTTGATTCACTCTAGCAACTACAAATATTGGACAATCAAGACAAAACTTAAGTCGAATGTTGGTGACTATGAGATCTTGCCTGGATATAATTGTCAGCTTGGTCTAAATTTTATATCATGAGTTATGTGCCCTTGAAATTGACAAAATGGTAATTTTCGGCTTGTTTTGGCTTTGTTCTCACTCTAGCAACTACAAATATTGACTTATCAAGACGGGACTTGGTGACCATAAGATCTTGTTTGAATAGTTTTTTGCCAATGATAACTTTTTATCAGTTACATGTATAAATGCGTGTTGACGCATTTATCAAGTCATCTCATTGTTTGTGATAACAATTTAAAGTGTTTATCGAGATAATAAAAAATACTCATTAAACTGAAATTAGAATTGATACCGAAATAGGTTTATAATCAGAGAAAAAACGTTTATTTTGGGGATAAATTAGAGACTTTTTGCACACTGTGCATACAAGAGACTTGTGTTCAGATTTTGTAGGCATCGGAATAGTTAGAACATCACGTTTGGGAATCACGTGACACAACAATCCCAGAAAATATCCAATAATTTGTGAATAATAATTTTTAAGCAGTGAAGGTGGAAAAACGCCATGAAAAAGCTGGATATGGTAGACTGTTAGAATAAGCTGAAAAAAGTTATTGACGACCGACCAAAATTTTTGGTGGTCGTCAACAACCTTTTATCTGCTGATTTTTAAAAGATCCTAAAGATGCATTCGGCAAAATCCTTGTGTTTCTCACATTCTTTATTTTAAATCTTTTTTGAATCGGACATATGTTAAAATAACTTTGGAAAAAATTTTGTGCCACGTTTTTTTACCAAGTCATCTTCAACACGGAGGCACTATAATGCTAGTATTCTGTACTGGGACGTCATTTTAAAAAGGCTACGTTCTTCTGTAATGGGGTCTGTGCCAGACCAGTAGAAAGTGAGCAAGAGTTTCACTTTAGAAAAAGATAGTGTTCAAGCATGTTTTCACACAGGTAGTTTTTACTGGTGTAGGATATCATTTTCGAGTGGATGTTGACACTTTTATCATTGTACAATATCAAGTTATTGTTTATGATGGGAAGTTTGGTGAGTTTGTAAAAGTTATATTGCCCATTTACCATTAGAGCATCAATATGGAAGTTTCTAAATACGGGTGACACTCGCTGTGTCGAAGTCAGTGGGACCATCAAAATACCTCGACATAGGCCCTATCGGGAGTTCGACTCATCCGACTTTTGATCATTTTTATCAAAACAACATTTGACGACCTTTGTTACACGTCAAGTACGCCCACAATTGAAATATAGTATAAAAGGAAAGAAATTGCTCGAGACGAGCAATTTCTATCCCTTTCCTTTCATATTTCAATGGCTATATATCCTTTTTTGAAAATTGGTTTGTTTGAGATATTTGGTATCCTTGAAATAAGAACGGGGCCAGATTTCGCTTCAACTTATGCAGAAATTCGACTCATCCGATGTCGACATTACGAGTGTCCATTGCACAACTATCAGAGACCAACATCTATATTGATCGGACGGTACCTATGCCATTACGGGTCCTTTTCCAGAAACCAACTTTTTTTATTCAGAGAACATGTTGATATGTTTTACTTTTGTAGAAAGTTTTGGTTATAGGCTACTCGGAAGGGGTTATTAAGGTAGTCTACCCCTAATGAAATTCGCACGACGTCGGAGTTATTCGGGTGCGATCTAAAGCATTCGGCAGTGGAACTCTCCACCGCCGAATGTTTACTACCGCGCCGGAATAGGTTCGGATACCTAACGACGACGCTCGAAAAAAAGCCGATGTTTCATGAATCTCAAAATGGCGACATTACGGGTATTCTACTTTAAAGTAATAACTGTTACAATAGAACAGCTGGGTATCTCAATTTTATGGAACAACATGGAAGTTGATCAGATTGCGCAAATGCGCAGGGTGATCTAGAATCATGTTTTTCTCAAATGTCATAGAGATTCCATTTCAGAACCTGGCCAGTAGGCCCTATTTTTTAGAACATGCAGATTCTTTAATCATTAAAGAATATTAAATGTTTCTTTTCAAATATGGGCATGTAGAGTATTTATGAAAGTGATACCCATTGAACACACGGACTTCAAAATACGACGAACGAACTTGCGAATAAATAAATGAGTGAATGAGTGAATGAGTGAATGAATGAATTAATTAATTAATGAATGAATGAATGAAGGAAGGAAGGAAGGAAGGAAGGAAAGAAAGGAAGAAAGAAGGAAGGAAGAGGGGGAGGGAAGGCGGAACGAAGGAACGAACGAAGGAACGATAACGAAGGAACGATAACGAACGAACGAACGAATGAATGAATGAATGGATGAATGGACGGACGGACGGACGAACGAACGAACGAACGAATGAATGAGCAATAAAAGAAGTTCATCTCTACATGTTTCAGCGAATGTGCAGATAACGCAGGTAATGAGAATGTACGAGATCTCGCGAGAGATAACGCAGATAATGAGAATTTACGAGAGCTTGTACGAGTTATTTATAGCTTCACTAACTTTGTTTACTCGCCGGAAATTTTAATACAAATACGGGAAAATTTATGGCTCACAGAACAGATATTTGTTAAAACAGCAATAAATTTTTATTACACCTCTCAAAACTGTCCTGATTTTTCTAAAGAAACAAACTACACGCGACATTTGCAAAGGTTGAAAAACATATTTTGAACCTCTCTTTCCAAATAAGGCCTGGCCCCGGTTTCTCGAAAAAAAACTTAAGTTTATTCTCATAAGAACATGCTCAACTTCAAAGGAATACTCTCCAACGTTGAAGGGTATTCGATTGAAGTTCACGTGGATTTGGTGCTATTTGAGCACGGTGCTCAGATTTGAGCATGAGATCGTACTTAAGTTTTTTCGAGAAACCGGGGCCTGGTTTTGACTTTGCTATAAAGAAGCTTAGGTTAACCTTGATAAAAAGGGAAACAATTCTGCTTGTCTGCATATTCTCCTTCTGTCTCAATATTTTGTCTGTCATATTTTACACAAATCATACCGCTCAATATCGTTTATACCTTCTCGAGTATCTTTCTGATTTGAACAGTAAAAATAATTTCCGTTATGGTAAAAGGCTAAACTTGTCGGAGCGAACTGGTGGTAAATTCAAAGAATCCTTGTTGTTGGTGTTGTTGTTTTTACAATGATATAATAATTTTTCCATCGTGATTATGCGCGTGATATTTTTGTAACAAATTTGGTGATTCTTATACAGATAAAGATATGGGCCGTACTCTATTTTTTATTTAAGATTAAAATCAGTCTGAGAAAGCATTATCGGTGTTGCTATAATGTAATACTATTGTCCTACGAGTAGATTCAAAACCATGTAACTACAGGTTATTTAAAGCTGTAGTTACGGGGTTTTTGAATAAAAATATAATTAATAATAGTAATTCACACGGAAGTGTTATAATTACGTGGCTAATCTCACGCTATTGTGATTATAACGCACGCTTCGCTAATTTCCGTAATTATTTTCGCACTTTTTCGGCAGGTGAATCGATAAATTTCGCGAGTTTTAAGCAAAGCGGTAGTCTTTGTTCTTTATAGTAAGACTTTTGCTTGTTTTGATTTTAGATCTTTACCCATGCAATCATTATTTAAACTTTTCTTTATTACATGGCACGTACATTCGTAGAGGAATATTGCTGAACTATAGTAGATCCTTCCGTCCCTTCATCAGAAAAAAGAACGGGTTTGGCTTCGCCAGGAAAGATATTAGAAACACCAGGGAGAATACCCCACTAAAAGACAGGAAAATACAAGACTAATTGGTGATGCAAGTATTGTGCTCGACGCCGAATTAATTTGCCAGAATGTAGGCTTTTGATCTGGTTGAAAATCAAATCAGTTTAAAATGTTATACGAACTGAAAAAGTACTAGATTTAGCAATCAATAAAGTTGAAAAGTCTGAAAAGCCCACCAGTTCCTCGAGCAATTCACCAGCCCGATCAGTTTGAGACGACCTCTTGAAATCATGCAAGTTAATCAACCCAAATCGTACGTGTAATAAGGTACTAGCCATACTTTGGTGTATAAAGTATAAAGACGACAACGATTCCTACTAATTAATAAATTATACTATACCAACGGTTTGTAAACGATAAATGGTGGAAGGTCACGGGATTGGCTCCTATATAACTCTATGTAAAATACCCTTTTACTACACATTTTTACACCTTTTCAAACATCGAAATGAGCAAAACTATGACTGAAATGGCACAGATCCATCCTTGCCCTGCAAAACTATCAGCAAATGGACCCACCTCATGTGATTCATTTTTTCACAATTTTCACTCAAACATACGTACCGTGATTTTTTTCCGCGCCAAATTAGAGACACTGGAAATGGGGGTCACGTGTATCCCTGCACTCAAACACACAAAATAGTCCTAAAAAGAAAGATGGATTCTGGCTCAGAAATGAGAAAACATGTCACTCAAAAGCATCCAATGAAAACCTTAGCTCAAAATCATTCATGCAGAGAGCAAGGCATCACCAGAGAAGGGGCCAATTTTTTTAAAAGAACTATTTTAGCACCCCACGGACCGGAAGGACTTCTCCGAGTAACCTTACTCCAAATGCTTTAGCAGACGCTCATTGAATAAATATACGTCATTACTAATCTTGTTTTACATAATGAATTTTTATATTTTACCTTTCTTCGTGTAATATATTATGTTGAATTTTGACTGCACATCTATTCTATCCAAAAACAACGTTTGATATGGCATGCATAGACATTTACATAAATCTGAGACATTTTAATTATATACATGAAACTGTTCATTACCACGTGTGCACATGAAACTATTCTTTACCCCTTTTACATTTACAAACTGACTCTCCAGTAGCTAACTTGAATTCGTATGCCATAATTGCTCGACGCTGCAGGCGTCGAGCAATTACTAGTAAAATAGATGTGTATATAGATCTAGAGCATAGTAGGACAACGTATCCTCACTTTTCATCGAAAACCTCGTAACTGCAGCTTGTTTACGAGGTCACGAGGTTTTCGTTGAAAAGCAGTTATACATCAATTATACTCATCAACATACTCACTGGTGGTGAACTCGGACAAAGCGAGGAACATTTTTCATGAACACAAGGTACAGATACTTCATGTTTAAATGCGCGTTTAAAAACCAGTTTTACTAGTTTGAGCATGTACACAACGATTTGCACGTGTTTATCCGCCCAAAACAATATGGACGAATTGGAGAGACACTTAGAGGCTATTGTAATTTTTGTTATTTCATTTATCTGACTGATTCTGAAGTTGGTATTACAATTCTTGGAGTAGAAGTTTTTTTCCGATGTGAAAATCGTAGTTAACGTTTTTTGAAGGGGACTTGTACGGTTTATTCATGACACCGTGAACATTTTCAATGGCTGTTCCAATTGCAATGACTTTTGTCCTAACAATAGAATGGGTTTTCGGTTAAATATGGATAAATCGTAGGTGTTGTTATAAAATCCCGTAACTACAGCTTCAATAAAGTTGAGTTTGTGACGTTTTAGATTTACACCGACGAAGCATTAGTGTTTGTCCGAAAAAACGTCACTAGTTCTATATATAGTAGATAAAAATTATTCATTTTCAAAGACGAATAAATGGTATACAATAATCATTTCCAAAACAATAGGCCTATCTGGTATTGCAGCCCCCAATTAGAAGGCTTTCAGTAATGACCACCATATAGAAAGTGCTTCGTTTGCCCGTCCGTCCGTTTTTCTACCCGTCCGCCAAGTTCTCTAGCTGACTGCTCTTGGTGTCAAAATACGTTAATTTATTATGTTGAGAGTTAAAATGTGTGTACTAAAATGAAAATATGAAAGGAAAATATTAAGAAAAAAAAGAGTCAAATTATTTTCAGTATAGATCTATTCTTCTTTTGATTCAATGTTTTTCCAAACCTTTCTAAATGGGGGAAACTGTTTCGGAAATACATAATGTATTTCATTGCTTCGTCTTTGAATATGGATCAATTTTATCAAGAAAGCAGTGATTAATTTCGGACTACCATGGCATTCCGTAAATGTAAATGTAAAACGTCGCAACTAGAGCTTGATTGAAGCTGTAGTTACGACATTTTATACCAATACCAACGGTTTATAAAAACAGAACAGTAACCAAGACTATTTTAGCACACAATTGATTGCCATAACCGATATCTCTTATTCATGTATTCTTCCTATTGATGAGTGAAACATTTTAACCCTATCCCAAACAATGATTTTGACGTAATCTGTCAACAATAATATTGGGGAAAATACAAAAGTCGGAATGCATAGCGACGAAAATTCTCTTGAAAACTATCTGAAAGTTTTTTGGACTGTCATATTTACAAAGTCATTGTACATTAAGTATTAGTGTGGCCTTTCGAAGCAGAACTTAAAAAATATATAAACATAGGTATAAGAATTAAATATATAGAAATAGGAAAGTTCCACCGTCCTAAATTAAAGAAATCACCATGGAAACATGCCACATGCGTATAATAATATACACAAAAATATGCTAATTTCAATTTTGATTTTAGTTTGTATATCCTATTGGACATTGTATTGTTAAGAGGTTAAACTGAAAATTGAAAAAGTAGAAGTTGTATGACAATAAGCTATATGTTCTTCAATGCCAATTACACAAAACGCGGGAACAACGTCGTATTGTTTGGCGGCGATGTTATAAAGTCATGAAAACAGATCATGAACGTAAACTTTTGTTTCAGGAGAAATGTAGTGAAACGTCTTTTTTAACATTTTATCTTCCAGAAATCTAAAATATTGAAACAAATGGATTTAATCATATTAGCACAAATATACTCCCCGTCATAAGAAAGTAGCCACCTGTCTAATGCAAATGGTCGCCAATTTTAGAATTATTCATAAATGTACCGAAATAAATACAAGATATTGAAGCATGGCAAGTAAATCGAAAACAGTCGAATTACCCCATTAATTAGACTGTTTCGATTTTCTTGCCATGCTACAATTTTGAGACGATTCCAACACATCCAACGTCTACACGTGACGTCATTCCGACAAGACAACCATTATCGGGACTACTACCTGTGAAATCGACAGAAAAAGGCAAACGTTACAGATAGATTGCTTCCTGGGTTGAGTTCTATCAGCAGTAGAGGCTGATTAACGTATTAGACCATCCGTTTCAGACGTCTTGCGATACCCATAGTCTTGCTACGATGTTATTGACAACATTACCTTCAGTGGTTTAGACAGCATCTATTGTTTTCTAAGGACAATTGCATAGCATGTATTAATACCAACGGTGTTCACACTCGAAAATGTCTTGTAAACGCGAATCTTATCCTTATCCACTTTCAGGAATTGTTACGGTAATAACAAGTATAGTGATAAATTGACAATTATTGAAAGTAAAAGATTAAATGTGCATTTGTAAAATTTTATTCATGTACCGCATGCAATCAAGGTGTTAATTAAAAAGGAAATGCGCACTGTTAACTTTTCCCGTTAGTATACTGTAGATTGCATGCCCGTAGAAAGCAATTCCATATGGGCCCTGTCTAGTCCAGTGTCTAATATTCGGGGGGGGGGGGACTAAATTAGATTTGCCATAAGTTTTAAATGTGAAATGATGAAAATTCGGCATTTTTGCCAACTATGAGGGGGGGGGGGGGTTGGCTCCAGAGTCCACCTGTTCGTACGGACCTGGGATGTGTGAAGCAGTGGATCCTCCTTAGAATAAATGGTGATAATGGTAATGACAAATATTACAGTATAGATCTGGAAACGTTCATTTAGGCTTTTGCGACCAACATGGATCCAGATCGGACTTTGCATGTGCACTGTCTGATCAAGATCCATCTTGTTCTCATTTAATAGCTTATTCTCCACCTGTACCAAATTTAAGAAGGCATAACGAAAATCTTACCGATGAAACTCCAAGGTAACGATAAAAATGATGATGATGATGATGATGATGATGATGATGATGATGATGATGATGATGATGATGATGATGATGATGATGATGATGATGATGCGATATTACCGAATAAATGTTTAAATGTGCCGTTAAGTCCAGTGCAATCGATTAATTTATCAAACATGTGCTCATAAAACACCGTAGCTGGAAAAGATAACATCGCAAACATGCTGTAACGTTGTCACGAAGAAACCGCACAATGATTTTCAATGACATGACACCGAAAACTGCCATTTACAGCCTTTATTTGTACATTTATATGTCTTTTTTGTATACTTGCAATGCAAATAGATAAACATAAACAGTGATATCGTACCATTTCGTTCGGGCGATTAAGATCAACCCACATGATCTCATTATGCGCTTTGTGCACTTGCAATCCGTTTATACCATTTGAAAATAATGATCGATAAAACTGATATTTTCGTGCGTATTATAAATCATATCTACATACCTTAGTAACTTCCATTTGAGTGCATCCTTTAAAAAAAGACGGAAAAAGAAGTAAAACAAAATGCCACGTGTATTGTTTACAAAAATCCGTATGTGCAATGAAGTATCTGTACCTTGTGTTCATGAAAAATGTTCCTCGCTTTGTCCGAGTTCACCACCAGTGATACTGTATCTATATGGGCATTGCATTCATACAACCATAAAGTAATTGGACATCACAGTCATGGGGCCATCAATACGACCTTGTCAATTAGAAAGATGTGTTCATAAAATAGTCATTCGACTGATGTTTATTATTAAAGTTACGATTTGATAGATTTGGCACGTTGTGGTTGGAAAGAAAAATGATAGAAACGCTTAATTTTTTTCCTTGATTTTAATGCATGGATAGCATCCAATGGCGTAGCGCCTATTACGTATTGCACATGCGTAATGTAAAAAAATGTGAATATGCCGTAGGTTGCCTCGTATCAGTTTTGCCATTTTTGTGCTTCAAAATGCACATAGAATGCACGAAAACAAGTCCTACAAATCAACATATTCTCGAGGGAGACCCCCGAACCACTTTAAGAGCGGGGATACCCCCTTTCGTGCTCTCCCACTCTCGGGCCTACGGCGTTAGTACGTAATATAAATAAATTTCTGGCTACGCCCATGGCATCTACCTCCCTATAAGTCTGTATTTTCCTGTTTAAGAAATATTACTTTTGCCTACACACTTCATGATCGCCGCGCTGTGCTATAAGTCTGCATTTATATGTTTATGAATATCACTTTTGTCTACACCTCATGATCGCCTACTATAGATATAACCAGGAAAAATATAATGTATGTTTGAATGTCATTCTTTTTCCTTGTACGAGTTTGTGTGTGTGTGGGGGGGGTGTAGGGAGGAGGGACTCCATAGAGAAAATGCTGGTATTTGCGATGGCTCTAGAACGATTTTCAGCTTCTCCTAGTGCTATTTGTAAATGACCAAACTGTACAAAGGTCGGGCGAACTGAATCTGATTGATTTTAGACTTTAATGCATTAACCATGTAGTGGCGCTTTTTGACGCCCCACAAGATAAAGACTTTAGAAAACATTGTGAAAATTAGATCTACCACATTTACATGTACCACATTGTTTTCTACCTAAAAAACACACAAAACAATCTAAATTTCATTCACTTGATATTGTCGCCTGCAACATCTTTGAATTTAGACCAGTCTAAAATTTTACCGTCTGGTAACGGGTTAATACAGTTACGTACACGTGCGTTCTGTACGTAATCGACAGCTTCATTGGAGAGATGTCAGCAAACAGCAAAACACTCTCACAAACGACACATTTCAATTGGTACACTTTCAAAATTGATGCAGACGACAAAATGTGTGTAACTTAAAGTAGAATTCGTGAATATTACAGCACAAAAAACAATGAGACAAAAGAAGAAAATGCTGATTATCAGCATTTTCTTCTTTTGTCTCAATGTTTTCCTGGGGAAATTTCTAATACATAGGGACACCCAGGTCTTGTTTGGGAGATGGTTAATTAACGTAACACTTGTCTTACTCATCTGGTCAACATGAATGTGATAATTGGTACTATAGTCATAAAATAGACTGTCGCTTGACTTTTATTATTCAACCACTTTCCACAGCAAATAAACCTTAGTCATGATCTCTTTCCTGTATCTGGGGGAAAATAAAGATACTTCAACCCATTATAATACGGCAAAATAAAAGTGACACTTCACAGATATTTTTTGATAAATTTTACTTTTGTTTTTATATGAAAGAGCATATTTTCTTATAAAAATTCTGAAAATTTCAAGCTAGAATATTGTGCCGTTTACGAAAAATATATATTTTTGTGCTAAAATTAATCAAATTGTTATCCACAACAGTTCGGATTTATATGTAATTTGCCATTTCTGTCTCAACTGTAAAGGCGTATTTTTCGCTACAAGTAAAAAACTTTAAAAAAGATCTGATAGCATTTATACGCATCAGAATAACCAATCTTTGCATCATGGCATACTTAAGAAAATAGGAATGTTTTGTCCCTTAAGAGACTCGTCCAAATTCAAAGGTGTTGCAGACGAAAATTCCAAGTCAATGAAATTTTATACCAGAACACTGCTGTCTGACGACTTTCCCGGGATTTCCTGAGATTTTACCATTATCTGACCAAAATTTCACCTCTGAATTTACTGTAAAAATGTTTCCCCAGCCCAGCTTGTTACTGATTGACATCAATTATTTTCATCTTAAGACCTGGTGCAGCAGGCCCATTTATTTAAATAGCTAGAATCCTGAACACCCTAATTAATGTTACGTTGTTTTATTTTAAAATTGTGTTGAGCAGGAAAGGTATAATTTTCAGAGAAATACACCATGGATTTTGACCTGTAGTTTTTTTTTTTGGAATTTGTAAACAGCTAGAGTTAAGCTAATCGAAGATTGATAAGAAAGACAATTTATTATGTTTATGAAACACAAATTATGAAATGCCATTGAAATGGCCAATGTTACGTTTTCGGACAGATAAGACAGACAGACGGACACAAGTAAAGCAATATACCCCCTTTCGACACAGGGCATGTAAATAATGGGAAAAAATTAAACTACATAATGTAGTTTCTTATTTTTTTCACGGGACCAGTCTAAAATTTATTTTCGAATACTGCAATGTTTTAAACATTAGCCCATTAACCGAAAACAAATTTGTAGGCTTGTCAAAATTCATACATAATTATGGCAATTTCCAGTGAATGCAAATTTACATATTTTTTGTCTTTTCGGGTAGAAAGCATCGTAAGAAAAGGAAATATTACATGCCACAAGAAATTCCTTCATTTTCCACAATGTATTACAAAGTCTTTATCCAATGGGGTGTCAAAAAGTGCTTTTGTTTTGGATTGGGGTAATTAACAGAAACAAGAGGGCCAAGATGGCCCTATATCGCTCACCTTAGAGATCATCAAGATGATAATTTTTGTCTCATCTCACATACACAACTTCCGGACAACGTTCATTAAAAAAAAACAATCTAAACATTGCTGGTAGTAGAGAGTTATACAAAATTTACCTTATGGATCTCTGATAAACAGAATTGGAGAAGATTGTATCATTATGAGACAATTCTACATACAAAATTTCAAAAGCCTTATGCCAAACAGTTTAGGAG
Organism: Fragum sueziense; assembly: GCA_963680895.1. Lineage (NCBI taxonomy): Eukaryota > Metazoa > Mollusca > Bivalvia > Cardiida > Cardiidae > Fragum > Fragum sueziense. The sequence continues at coordinate 11,065,639 of OY804610.1, forward strand.
AAAAAGATTGTACAAGATTTCCTTCTTTGTCTCTATATGAAATTCGATACCCACAACATAGGGTCAATTTTCCTTGTATCACAATAATTTGAAGTAGTTTGGTAGAGGGCCTTGAGATGATTCTACTCACAAAATTTCAAAGTTCTATGCCAAATGGTTCAGGAGAAGAAGATTGTACAAGATTTCCTTCTTTGTCGCTATATGAAATTCGATACCCACAACATAGGGCCAATTTTCCTTTTATCACAATAATTTTAGGTAATTCTGTAGAGGGCCTTGAGATGATTCTACTCACAAAATTTCAATGCTCTAGGCTAAATGGTTCAGGAGAAGATGATTGTACAAGATTTCCTTCTTTGTTTCTGTATGAAATTTGATACCCACAACATAGGGCCAATTTTCCTTTTATCACAATAATTTTAGGTATTTCTGTAGAGGGCCTTGAGGTGATTCTACTCACAAAATTTCAATGCTCTAGGCCAAATGGTTCAGGAGAAGATGATTGTACAAGATTTCCTTCTTTGTTTCTGTATGAAATTCGATACCCACAACATAGGGTCAATTTTCCTTTTATCACAATAATTTGAAGTATTTTGGTAGAGGGCCTTGAGATGATTCTACACACAAAATTTCAAAGCTCTAGGCCAAATGGTTCAGGAGAAGATGATTGTACAAGATTTCCTTCTTTGTCTCTATATGAAATTCGATACCCACAACATAGGGCCAATTTTCCTTTTATCACAATAATTTTAGGTATTTCTGTAGAGGGCCTTGAGATGATTATACTCACAAAATTTCAATGCTCTATGCCAAATGATTCAGGAGAAGATGATTGTGCAAGATTTCCTTCTTTGTTTCTGTATGAAATTCGATACCCACAACATAGGGCCAATTTTCCTTTTATCACAATAATTTTGGGTATTTCTGTAGAGGGCCTTGAGATGATTCTACTCACAAAATTTCAATGCTCTAGGCCAAATGGTTCAGGAGAAGATGATTGTACAAGATTTCCTTCTTTGTTTCTTTATGAAATTTGATACCCACAACATAGGGCCAATTTTCCTTGTATCACAATAATTTGAAGTTTTTTGGTAAAGGGGCTTGAGACCATGCTACATACAAAATTTCAAGACTCTAGGCCTTATAGTTTGGGAGGAGAAGATTTTTTAGTAATTGTGGACGGACGGACAGACGGACGGACGGACGGACAGACGGACAGACAGACGGACGACGGACGGTGAGCGATCACAATAGCTCACCCTCAGCACTTCGTGCTAAGGTGAGCTAAAAAACATGTAGGCCTGCACACCAGTCTAAAATTTGTTTTGAAATGACAAAATGTATTAAACATTAATAGAAATGAATGTACGCCATTCTTTCTTATTTTAACCAAAAGACGCGACGTCAAAAGTTGGGGTACAACAGCGTAACGTCACGTAACGTCGATTTTTGTCATTTTAACACCTTACGTGCGTGGTATACGAGTACTTATTGATAAACACAAGACTTCGCTTATCCATCTGCCAAATCTATTGTTAAAAATGAATAAAATTAAATATGTATTATCCATTATTGAATGATTAAGCTAGACTTATCCTTTACTTCATAAATATCTAAGCCATTTACTTCCATGTAGATTTACGGCGATGTATACTTCTGTTTTACAAGGGAAAAGCGGACGTTCCTATAATTCATCTACATGTGATATTATCTCTTTTTAAAATGGATAATCATAATTTGAATGAACTCACTCGTGTTAGAATATTGTTGCCCGGAATTTGACGGATTTAAACATATTGCCATATATGCATAGAGAGGTGCATTATAAAGCATTTGTTTACGGGAAAACGTACAGATGTGGCCATGTCGGTTTTACCTGCGGGAGTTCAAAATAGATCCCGAAAGCGATGTATTTGATTCTTTATTAGTCATTAAACTACAGTAACTGTTCATTTGATGAACTTAATTATGCATTTTATGTTACATATCACGCTTAAATTCAATAATTCACTGTCGAAATTCTGGACTTTCCATTGTTTCACGTCCATGTAAAACCATATAGACCTACAGACAAATTAATAAATACAGAAACAATTTATATTAAGAAAATGATTCTCCAATAGATATATGGGTATTTAACCAGCGTATCGTTCATGGATGACCTTTTTTTCTCACGACTGATCGCAATTATTTAACGTGTGCGACATCACCTGCAAATGACGTTAACTCATTTTTTTTTGTAAATTGGGACATTTTTGAAACGCTGCTTAAAACACAACCATTGCTTTATTTTACGTCAAATCATTACGAAATTTTGCATGTCGTAAATATGGCTCAGATGTATTCTTATTACAGGCGACTTTTGGGCAATTCTAAATGCAGGGGCAAAACTCTCTGCTTTAAAAAAAAACACACTATCATGCGTATGCGACGTTACCTGCAAGCGATGTTAACGTATATTTTTTTAAATTGGGACATTTTTGAAACGCAGCTTCAAACACAGCCATTGCTGTATTTTACGCGCAATCATTACGAAATTTTGCATGTCGTAAATATGGCTCAGATGTATTTTTATTACAAGCTATATTTGGACAATTCTAAATGCAAGGGCAAAAATCACTGCTTTAAAAAAACATTATCGGGTTTTCATGCGTTTGCGACGTCACCTGCAAATGACGTTAACGTATTTTTTCTAAATTGGGACATTTTATGAAACGCTGCTTCAAACACAACCGTTGCTTTATTTTACGCGCAATCATTACGAAATTTTGCATGTCGCAAATATGGCTCAGATGTATTTTTATTACAAGCTATATTTGGACAATTCTGAATGCAAGGGCAAAAATCGCTGCTTTAAAAAAACTACTATTGGTTTTCATGCGTATTTTACGTGACTGGGACATTTCATGAAACGCCGTAAAACAGTAAAATTACATGGGTTGCAATTAAATATCTTAAACCATATTTAAGTCGATTAAAATATAGTTGAAATGTATCTCGTCATTCAAATATCACGCAGATATCTTAAAAAATTGTTAATCAAATCAATGCTTTAAAAATTGACCCTTGAAATTTAATTATAAAGTTACAAAACTTAAATGTGCCATTTTTCGCCACCACCTTGCTGCCGGTTGATACCATTAATGTGAAAATCGCACAATGTTTTGGCTAGCACCAGTGCTCTTCTGTGATGCAATTTCGCGCGTTTTATATAAGAATTCGCAAAACACCTATATTTGTTCCTTTCGATGCAGAGCGTAAAGTGTTACAAGTTACAACGTCATTTTTGCTGTATTGTGCATGCATTGCATTAATAAAATGGCAGTTATTTTTGTCTCAGGTAGTCGAAAGATATATGGTATAAAAGAACAAAATAACAGGATTCCGATGGTATGGAATTATTCTATATGTTTGTTTACAAGAAACAAATGTTTTCCGTTTAGTACACTGAGTAACGTTTTTTCACACGTGTACCCCAACTTTTGACGTCGCGTCAAAATCAAATCATAAATTTTAGTCATGCGTCCTGAATTATTTATCTATTGCAATTACTTAAAATTTTGATAAATCTGCAACTCTTATTTTTCAAACCTTTTTAGAACAAGAGTTAGTTTTAACGTCTATGACAAAGCCAAATATTGAATCAAAAGAAGAAAATGCTTGTTATAGACATCGATTTCTCTTTAGTCTATATATTTTGTGCTATATTGTACATTTATCATATTCTTAGCATAATCAATTTAGTAATCTGCATCAGCAGACATGTTTGAACAGTCAAACTTTTAGTCGTTTCGGAATGGGACAAAGAACAGTGAGTGATTAGGAGGTCATTGGAGCAAGTCCTGTTATAAATTGCCCCTAATGTGTAATCAATTAGACAAACCGGACAAGGGGCCGATTTACCACGATTTTAATTATTCCTAATTTTGAGGATTCCATCTCGGGAAAGTCCTCTGACAGACTGGGTTCTAACTTTAACTTTTAACTAAGGGTCAATCTAGCGGTCATCTCGGATTCGGACATTGTCCGGAATTAATTATAGTCCCCAAACCACTCGTTATTCGGCCAGTTTCCCCTCACTTACAGACCAACGTTAATGGTCTTCACCCTTCCCCATCCGCCAAAATATTGTATCAACATGAAAGCGGCTACCGACGACAAAATGGATGCGGACAACTCTAGGACTTGTCTACAATGTAGCATAAAAAGGTGACAATTTGTGAAAATACTGGTCATCACCATTTTCCTCCCCTTTCCTTTTATTTCAATGTTTTTCTCAAATCATTCTTTTTATGTGTCGTCAAACCCTCGTCTGGTTTGGTAAAGGGTCAATGAAAATGTTTCGAGACATGGAAGTGCAGAAGGCAGATCTAATGCAGATTAACCCTTTCCCAAATGACAAAATTTTAGGGTGGTCCAATTTAAAAGCTGCTACAGACGACAAATTGAATGTAAGAAAGGAAACCATTTGTGTGCAAAATAGGTCAGAAAATATTGAGACAAAAGGAGAAACTGCTGGTTCTCAGCAGTTTCTTCTTTTGTCTCAATGTTTCCCAAGCCAAGTCTATTAGGGACATACATGTAAAAACCAGGTCTTGTTTGGGAAAGGGTTAACAGCTATGCTATGGTATACCCGCATGCAATTTAAGGTTTACCCTTTGCCAAACAAGCAACAATCGTCTCAACGAGACCTTGTTTGACGCCCCTGCGGCGGATCCCGGATTTCTGTGAAGCGATACGAACATTTTAAGTATGGTGATTTCCCAGTTTTACACAGTTTTGACAGAATTTCAAGCGAATTTCTTTACAAACATGAAATAATGAGTTTTTTTCCTCCGGACGCATTTTCGCACATTTTGGAGCATTCTGGCGAGCTAACACTGGTGACCTGGTAGAGCATTTCTAGCTATTATCGTAAGATGCTCTGCCGTGTCATTTAATGAGACCTTTAACCAAGCCTGATGTAGGCTAACTTGGTGCTAACTTATATACGAAGTAGTACCAATGGATTTAACCAGCTAATATAAGCTTGCGCATGCGCTAAAGGGCTTCTGGAGGAATAATGAATGTTCTGATTAAAACTTGCTTGAAAAGGTCTTTTAAAGTTTACGAGTAAATGCCTGTTAATTAATACAGTAACAGTCATCAAGGGTTTTCATACACTTTTAGGACCAAGACTGTCGTTTACTACGTTTTGCTACTAAATAATTTGACGAATTTTATCGATCTCTGCTTTGAAGAGTAGATTTTCTAGAACATTATCCTATGCATGCCGTGTGTTGTTTCGGCAAAAGAAGAAAACGCCGATGACCGGGCATTTCATCCTGACTTTTCCGTGTTACATTGTACGCAAAGCAATATCCATTGTGCCCTCTACATCAACTTTCACATTGGACCAATTCAAATGTTTATGGTTTTGAAAAAAATAATACCCCTCCCCCCTTTCTGCCGCACTCCGACAAAGAATCAAATCAATAAAACGGTAAAAGACTAGACTTTTATTATATACTCCAGCGTAATCTACAATTAATTATGTAAGAATGTAATAAACCAGTCTGGGGTAATTTTATGGTGTGTTATTGCGCAATTTCCGTCTAATTTCTGACACAGTCTGCGCTGATAATTACTTATTGACTTCTGAAATCATGGAAGCCGTATTCAGCATTGTTTCTAAATCGATTGTCAAAATCTAAATTACATAACAAACCATCTGATTGGACGAGACGCATGTCTCGGCCGATCAGATTGATTGTTGTGTAATTGTAAAAGTATACAACATAAGAGGCTTGTTGGTGAATACCATAAATGCATAAGTACGAGGTATCGTAAACCATTTCCGAAACCTGTCAAAATTCAGATATAAATATATCAAAACTAAAGTTACGAAAAGCATGGGCTCTGAATATCGTTGAATGAGAATCATTTTGAGAAAAGGAGAAAATAAGTAATTCTTCTTGCTATTACAAACTGTCTCCAAAATTAATGTAACCATTACTGGTGTAGTTTTCAAACTGATTGTGTTTTCTTCTACGAAAGAGATAAAAAAGCGTACATGTACATTGAATTTAATTAGTACAGACAATAGACGGATGATGGACGCTTCACGAATCAATATTAAAAAGAAAAGAGCCCGGGGCAGTGATTGTGTTCCATTAACCCTTTCTATCTTATCGTTTAGACTACAAAATTGTATTGAATAAAGTCATACATATAGTAAGGCTGTATGACACTCAAGTTACTAACGAAACGTTTTACGTAACGTAAACGAAACGTAAACATAAAGAAAAAGCCAGTTGTCTTAAATTAACCATCAAATCAATTTTGACCAATGCGCTATTGACACTGAGAGGGGTTTTTATGTAAATGAACTCGTTTTTGAATGGTCAAAAACAGTTCTATGCATTGGATTAGACGTCCAATAAAGTAAATTATGCAAACTGTACACTGGTTGAAATTAATTTTAAAGAGACAATGAAAGGAAACTTATTTAGCATCATCATGTTCTTCTTTTGTTTTCCGAAGGGTTTTATTTACGTCTGAAATAAGGGGCCATAGAGGAAAGGAAGAAAGGTTAATGAATAAGTAATACTGCGTCTGACAGGTCTAGTTGTCATTTTGATCACTTTGATCTGACAGGTACGCCAGTCTAGGTGACAATACGGAAATATACGAGTAGTTACGGAAATTTCCGAGATCAATATTGATACTTTCACAACATTGCTTTCTTTCAGGTCTTTTTCTCATTGTTGTATGTTCATCTCATTTAAAATCTGTTTTGTCAAATATTATTAGAAATCATTAAGTTTGTCGACAACTTTAACAATACTTTATTAGATAAAGGATCTTCCGTGAGCCAAAAAGCATCGCACGTCCCCTTTCGGCTGTTTCCGACCATCTTCGGTTTTGATCGGTCGAATGCTGAATGCAATTATTAACTTGACGTAAGTGGAGTGAAAAAATGGAGTGAATAAAAACGTTAGCATGTCATTCGCTTGACAAGTCATGTAGAATTATTCGTGTTGACATAAAAAACAAAGTTGTTTCAAAGTTGTTTCATTATGATTCGTCTTAAATGTTTTTTTTTTGTGTGTTCTGTTATGTTCAGCGTGCACGATTGTGTAAATTGTTGCGTTAAAAACCTATTTTTTTTGTTTATGTTAATTGTTTTGTTAATTATTTTTGTAGAAGGACATTTATACATAACAGTAACAAAATATGCTTTTAATTAGACTAAAATGCACAAGTTGTCATTTCAACATCTTTCATAAGGTATTTCGTGAGTGGATATTAAAATGATATGTGGGCATTTTTTTTATTTTATTTATTTTTTTTTTTGATACTTTTCTTTGGAGAAACAGTTTTATAACTAAAAGTTTAAAGGGACATTTCATTCCAATTTCAATTTTTTTTAAAGTATGTCTTGATGCCAAGATTGGTTATTCTAATGAGTATAAATACTATTAGTTTTTTGAAGTTGTTGCCAATAATCGAGAAACACGCATTTAAAGATGAGACATAATCGATAAATTGCATATAAATCCGAACTGTTGTCCACAACAATTTGTTCAATTTTAACACAAAAATATAAATTTCTCGTAAACGGCGCAATATTTTGGCTTGAAATTTTCAGAATTTTCAAAAGGAAATATGCTCTTTCAGATAAAAATAAAAGTAAAATTTATGACAAAAAATTCTGAAATGTCACTTTAAAGACACATATCCAGATCAAATTGTTTCTTTAATGTTTACTTTTTGTAATGAAAATGAAAGATCTGTACTTTCGATTGAGATATTTATGGCTTAGAGCTCTTCAAATGTTTTAAGTGCTCACAATACTTATATAATTCAAAATGCAACATTTTATTTATATTTCACCAAACCCTATGTTGTGGGTATTCCTTTGAATCGTTTTAAATAGACGATTCAAATGAGTACCCATAACATAGGGTTTGGATTAGAAATAACAAATTGTATTCGCTATAAACAGAACACTTTCCTTCTTCCTTTAACAGTACTAGCCTATAGCTTGTAGTACAAAAATTCAGAACTTGGATTAACTCGTTATCACCTGGTGTCATTGTACATGGACGCTTATTAAATCGTGTGTAAAACTTTATTTTTAAAGCGTTTGACAGACTTGATCGATCACCGGGACGAAGTTTAAAGCGTTATTGATTGAATGGAAAGATAAAATAGTTAAAATGGGATGTTAACCTAAAATAGCAAGGTATGTTTTTAAATATGATTTTTTACCTGTGTATTTTTACACATTTTTAAAGAAAAAATATCGTCGCTTTTCAACAAAAAAAACTTCGTAACTACAGCTTGATTAAGGCTGTTTTTACAAATTTTTTGTTGAAAAGCAGCGAAACAGTCACCTGAAAGTTTGTCAACAAAAGCATGTTAGCTTTGAGGTACATGTATTATGGACCTACATCATATCCGAAACGAGCATAATTTAGATTTTTGTTTATAAAGATAGAAAAAAAGCAAATTATAATTTACAAAATACATGTAATTAGCAAAACAGAAGAACTTGCTGATTTAGTATGAGCATGTTCTTCTTTTGTATCATTTTTCTTTCCGAGCTTGTTTAATCAGGGATGTCAAAACCAGGTATTGTTTGGGTAAATGTGACAATTTCATAAATATATGATATAGATGACATGCTCCTAGGCCCTAATTATCCAAAGGCAAAAGTCGTATTTTACATGACACAATAACAACAACAGTTGCAGAAAAAATGGTTTCAATCATAGAATACGAAAAGCATCAATGATTTTCAGGTAAACATTTCCCTTTTTACTCGTCAATAGTCCTTTAACTAGGCGTTGTTTAGAAGATCCACCACACAAAATCAACCCATAATACGCTCTTACAAATTCTCTAATTCAAACGAAATTCAAATGAGTCTTGTATTTACTTATTTACAGAAAACATAATACAGTTGTTGTTATTGTTGTACCATGGGACTCTCGGTCGTAAAACCCATTACCAAACGACAAAATTTTAGGGTTGTCCAATTTGAAAGCTGCTGCGTACGACAAAAGAGATGTTGTTAAAGATAGATTTTGTGTATAATATAGATCTAGCATAGAAAATATTGAGACAAAAGGAGAAACTGCTGGTTATCAGCAGTTTCTCCTTTTGTCTTAATGTTTTCCCAAGCCAATTCTATTAGATACGTCAAAACCAGGTCTTGTTTGGGAAAGGGTTAAATGCACAATTCGTATTTGTAGAACGACAACCACCAAAGAAGAAGAGAAAAAGGCAAAATGCTAGTCACTAGTATGTTCAGTTCTCTTCTTTTTTCCCTTGAACGTTTTCAAACGGCTTTGGTCTTTTACAAACAGCAAATTTCAGGGCGTTCTAATTCGAAAGACGCTGTGTGCGGCAAAATGGGTGTTGATAGAGATAAGATTTTTAAACAGACAAAAACCGGACTGTTCCATTTAAAAAGGCAACTGGCATAAAAGGTTAAATCCTACACCAAATCTTGCCAGCTGATGTATTTTCTATGTTATCAAGCAACATCTGGGGTTCATGGGTTTTCTATTCATATCACTCACACAAACTAATTTGCTTTATATGGTCAGTTTGCCTCCTAATTCATTGTAATAAAAAAACTATCTAAAGCTTTTACAACTTGTGGTTAAGGCATTTTCGAAACAAACGGAATATGTGTACGTATAAAAGATCATTAATGGTAAATTAGTTTTCAACAGATGATTTGACTTCTCGACTTATTTTTTTTTTTCGTAATCATGCATTTTGTATTGTAAGACTTTAAAAGGGGGTGATATATAGAGTTCAATCTTTATCAGTAGTAAAAGCGGGTAGATTGGGCCGATATTCAACTCATTCGTTGTAGACGTCAATCCATTTTGGGTTATTTGGTAAAGCATTCAAAGAATCGATTGCCCTTCTCGAACTGAATTAAGTAGACATCTCGCGAAATTTCGCGTGAGTTGGTATGCATTTTTCCAGAATAAATACGAGACGGTTTTCTTTGAATTGCCTACAAAACTGTCAAATAAGAGTATCAATTTACCTCGATATTCGTGACTGCAACACGTTTTTAGATTTTATTAGGAATTTCTGTCTATATCGGCTGAGGTTAGAATATCATAGAACTGGAAACATTGCTCGTCAACACTGTTGAACCGTATCCAAAAAAGATTCTTGATTTCTATGCCCATGATAGAAAAATGCATGGGAAAGCATTTAGGACAAAAAGAGAAAATGATAATTACAAGCATTCTCTCCATGTGTGCGCTATATTGTATACAAAACTATCTGTATCAATAGCCGTTTTGTGATTTTTTATTGTCTTGCAGCAGCTGTCAAATTGGAACTGTCTGATAATGCCTATTTAAAGGTTTGGAAATATTTAGATGATTGAGTTTTGTTTTAGTTTTGGCAAAATTTTATGAAAAATAACGAAACACGCATGATTGGTTTTGAACCTTCTGTGCAATAAAGATCAGAATCACAGGACCTGATAATTCAATATTTCAAACCACTACTTCCTCTTTTTATCTCAATGTTCCCTATGTTACAACTGTAAGCCTATTCGCATGCTAATTGTTAGGAAGCCCATCCCTAATGAGATTCACAAGACGTTTTTTCGTGCGACGCCGTTACCATTCGTTACGTATCAGAATCTTTTCGGGCCTGAATAATTCCGACGTCGCATGAATTTCTTTAGGGATCGAATGCCTTAAACAATATTCACTGGTGGTGAACTAAAACATTTTTTGCTACAACAAGGTATAGATATTTTGCGTTTAAATGTGAGTTTATAGATTTTTTTTCTAATGACAATGAACTTGTTCTAAAACAGACCGGGTTTACCGTTTTGTATTGACAAACTGTCGGTGTTGTTATAAAAATCTCGTAACTACGGCATCGATAAAGCCGTAGTTACGATATTTTATAACAACACCGACGGAATACATTGATCGCGAAAAAACGTCCCTCGCTTTGGCCGAGTTCACCACCAGTGATATTTGTAATCTTTTAAAATACACGTAGCTCACTCATAGAAATTGTCGAATTCACTGCAGACCATCTTAAATCAACATAGAAAAAATCTACAAGGAAAGATTTCAAGAAAAGAACACCAACACACATAACCAAAAAGATAGACTAAACAACTGTTGAGATGACATTTCTAGTTAGTGAGTAGATTTTCGAATTTGTGAAAGAAATTGGCGAGATAAAGAAGGTAGAATAACAGCAAAACTGACGCAAATCTTACATTATCAGGGTCATTAGTTACGCGCATTTAGACACAAAGCCTACAATTATTCATTCGTAGATTTAACGTGCTTACGCACTAATTGGGTTTTAAATGAGAGACTTTGTGTCACGCGAAGAATGTATAATGTTATTGAAGTATGTATATGTATGCAAATACACAAAGCAGACTTCCTCCAAAATCAGAATCTGTCGATAAATCAGAGATTGATGGTAATATGTATACTGAACCAAAAAAGAAACTTTAGCAACGTTTGAATGTTGTAATTCCTTACGCACATGCTCAATTCGAATTTATGTTCAATCATTAAATCGGGCTTTTATGCGAGGATTTGCTGGCCGATTTTGCAAACAAATGAAGTCTTTTAAAGCTACTGCATGTTATGCGTGTATATGTATATGTAAGAGACACCATTGATCAACTGGCACTTATTTTGCGAACGTTTCTTTTTCTGGTTCAGTGTATTTACATTGTATTGGAATCAGTTTGTGTCATATATGTTATTTAGTCATTAGATCTTGTTAAATTCAAACTAAAATTTGACTTCTATGTTTCCATATTTCAACCCAAAACATGAGACGAAAAAAGACACTGCAGCATTTTTGAAAACCGAGTTTCCAGATACGCTTGTGGTCAAATATAGTCTAATATGGACCCAATCTGCTAAACTTAAGATGTCATAGATATTGAAGAAGCTATTGGAGAACAATGTCGATCATAGAATGTGCATATGAACAGGCTGATCTGGATCTGTGTTGATTTCAAATCCTACAAGGATCTTTTTCAAGATTCCGACTCATTTTATTCTTAAAGTGACATTTCAGAATTATTTTTACATAAATTTTACTTTTATTCTATCTTAAAGAGCATGTTTTCTTGTGAAAATTCTGAAAATTTCTAGCCAAAATATTGAACCGTTTACGAGAAATAAATATTTTTGTGCTAAAATTAAACAAATTGTTGTGGACAACATTTCAGATTTATATAGAATTTGTCATTTCTGTCTCAACGGTGAAGGCGTTTTTTTTTTGCTTATAAATAACAAGTTAAAAAAACTGATAGAATTTCTACGCATTAGAATAAACAATCTTTGCACCAAGACATACTTTTAAAAAATGAAATAATTATGAAATGTCACTTTAAGTTCTTTTATCATTTTTATACAAGTGTCTAAAAGAAAGTATACGAAAGCGAGAAATAGTTGGATATGAGCATTTTTCTCTTTTGTCGGCTACGATTCCTTAGGTGGTCATGCGTACTCTTAGTAAAATCACATACATAATAATTATGTATGTAGATACTTAACATACTTCCTTGCATACTACAAAATTTACTAAAAGCGTATTTGTGTATAATATATATAACATAAAACATACTGTCTGAATGACTTTTTTCTTTGAGCGTTTTCTATTACGTGGTTCAAAAGTGACGTCGTTGTTCGGAAAAGGGTTTAAAGCTATGTTGAACAATGGGCATGTTGAATAATGAAGATGCAACAACGACCTGCTAGCAAATGACCTAATTGTTCAAAAGAATATCTAGAGATCCGAGCTACACAATTGTAATTGCAGATAAATTTACATGCACTTACAACATATTTGAATCAACCCTGAGATATTTAATTCACGCGAAGGATGCGACGTTTAAATCAGGTACATTAACATTAAAACCGCGGAGTCCCCCAAGGCGATGTATTGTCTCCAATTTCATTTAACTAAATTGACAGTTGAAAAGACGTTTTAATGCTATACTTCGGTGGCTTTCCTGTGTTAAAGAGCGGGAAAACCTGTCGGTCTTGACCCCTAAAAACAAACTGTGTCTTTTTCTTTCATGATCCTTGTGTCAACCATGCATTGCAATTTGTAATTTTAACAATGCAATAACTTTTGTCTGCATGCTTAGAAGGCATAAATATTTATTTTAAGCATTGCACTAAAAGGCATCGAATGCAAAATTTACTTAGCTGTTATGGTTGTTTACTTAGACTGGATCTACCGCGTTTACATATTATCCTTTCAACATCACAGACAGCCATTCTATCTTACCTTAAGATTTCTTATTTCCATTGATGAAGACAAAAACTGCAGTTACGAGAGTTTTGTTGAATAGCAGCGATATGCATTGTTAATAAGTGAAGGGTGCTCAATTATCTATTTTAAAACAGCTCGACGGATTACGGAGTCTGGCATGCTCGGGTCGCCGGATATGGGTTGTCAAACACAAAAAACGACATCTATTGTAACTCAACATCAGAGTTACAGATAAGAGGGGATATCGGCCATTCAAAATACAATAATGTTATTTATTGTTTATCAAACCATAAGTTTCACGTACTTAATGAAAACGTCTCGTCTGGACGATTATACTGAGTACTCATCACACACGGTTTGGATTTTAAACAACAAATAAATAATGTCTTTAACCCCCCCCCCTCTATCTGTTGCTCTGCAAGATTACCTAATTTGTATATAGGTCTCTTATCTGAGGGACATGTTAATGAAGATGCGCATACAGTTGCCCTTGTGAAGACAGAATCTTGTTTATTCAAGTAGCAACTACCATTTCTAAAGCAGCAATTTTGACTTTTACCACTTTAGTCAGTGCATGAAGCTTAGTGCAATGAAGGATTTCACGATATTCTGTGATCGAGACATCAAATCCAGGTGCTGCAAGTGAAAGGGTTTAATGAATAATCGAATTGGTGCACGTGTTCAGAACAAACGCGAATTTCGCAAATTACGGCAAAATGTCTAGCACTTTGATGTTCGAAACATTTCATTCATTAAATATGATTTGTTGGACATAGCTGAATTGAAACATGTTGCAAACGATAAAATTTGGACTTTTGAGCCTACAAAATCCTACCCCCCCCCCCCCAAACAGAGATCACCGATTAACCATCGGACGCGATCGTTTCGTAGTAGTTTAGAGAGTAACAATCGTCGGCTACGTTAAAAAATATCGTAACTACAGCTTGAGTTTTAGCCGCCAATGTACTGTGCAAGAATTAGGCCTATATCAACGATCTACTTTGCCTTTTACACTTGATTACAGTGTGTTTAAAGCTTTCTCTGGTATAGTCCTGTCACGAGATTAAACCACATGTCTGTAAAATTTAACTTTGTGATCAACAAAAATATCGATCTCTGAAGTACCTTAATTTTGCATGCGATGGCTTTAATCTTGCTGGTGCTTAACACCTGCAAGATTCGAACCAGCGCATGCAAAATTATATTGAGATTGTTGACTCTTTTTTTCCACTGATTACATTATTTTTGTAAACATGTGTAAACAATACTAAACATGTTACAGAAAAGTTTTCATGGCTGCATTATAGCAATGGCTAATTAATGGCATGTTTTGAAAAGAGTTTGGTCAAATGACTAACGGCTTGTTCTTTGATGTTCGATACACATACTTCCATGCATGTGGATTCGATACAGTCCAATAAATTGAGTTCGGCCATGGTTCAATGAAATACTGGGTGCAATTGATGCTAATAAACCATGGCAAATGAATACCATATTTCGGTGGCTTTATGTTTTCGACAAGTTCTATGATGACTTTGTGTATCTTTCTTTAATCCTTTCCAAAACAGTCTTAAGTTTTGGCGCCACCGGAGAAAAGTTTGGAATTTGGCGTCACCGGAGAAAAGTTTGGAATAGCAATGAGACAAGACCAACCAATGTTATCGTCTGAAGCAGCTTTGTAATAGTTCAAGCACAGCACGGTAACGTCGGAGTGCTTCAATCCAAGGGTCGTGATTTCGAACTCCGGTTCGGCCAATATCCATTCTGAAAAAAATCGCTTGTCTCTCACCAATGAGTTGTCTTTGTGAGAGAGCAGCTGGCTAGGTTTGAAATATAAATTGCGGTAGTTCTGGGGAGAGAAATACCAGAATTCCACAGTTAGGTACATGTAATCTAACCGCCGCAATATGAACACAACAGTTGAAATAGGGGTTTTTAAACCCCAATAAATTAGTCACTAAAACTTTTCAATAATTTTGGACAAATACGTGTACATTAATTCGCCAAAGATCCCCCTTTTCCTACAAACTCTGTATATTTTCACATTCATGAGTCATGGTATATTTGCTGATCTGGTAGTCTATTGTAATAGATACGGTATGTTTCATGCTGCGTAACTGTGGTGCTTCACTGACTTGTTTCTAGAATCTCGTTTGTTGAAGCCAGCCAGAAACCCTTTCTCTCCACATAGATCTAAAGCTTCATTTATCTTAAAAAAAAAAAAAAAAAAAAAAAAAAAAAAAAAAAGAGAGAAATACAAAATTAATATTTTTTCTATCGGGGTCGCCAAAGAAGGTACTTGTCTCTGATATAAATCGCTGCATTTCATCAAAAAACCTCGTAACTGCAGCTTGAAACAAGCTGCAGTTACGATGCTTTTGTTGAAAAGCGACGAATCGGTTTGTGTACGAGAGACAGATTAATTCACTTGTTACAAATGAATTTCCGGACAAATAATTAAACTGTCATAAACGTTCCCTCAATGATCTTGAGGTTAACGAGGTCAGTTTAACCCTTTCACAGACAAGATATGCTATATAATGTGTTTTACTCAGAGAGACAAAAAATATTATTACATTCACTTCAAATTGTCGTCTTCAAAATCTTTGAATTTAGACGAGTCTGAAATTGTCCCGTTTGGGAAAGGGTAAAACAAGTCGCACCAAGCAAATTGTCATTAGAATCAAAGTTCGGAGAGAAAACGTTAAGGGAGGTAATTTTGTTACCAAAATTATTCCTTTTCCTATGATATTTCATAAGTATAATCTTTAAAGATAGTCAAATTAGGACTAAGTGATGAATTTCCTGGAACATCCGTTTTACTGTCGGAAATAATGAATCATTACCGGAAAGTACCGAAGTCCCTCGGCGGAAAGCATCGGGTCACGGTTGTCAATCAAATCTCAAGAACAAAGAAAGTTTGAAATAAGTTTCCGTAGGAACTAATAAATGTCCTAAATTTTCTAATTTGATGAAAGCCAAAATGCCAAATTACTGGTAAGTTGGAAACATTTCAACGGTTTGAAGATTAGTGTTGTGTTTCGTGGATACGTGAATAGATTGAAAACTTTTTAGCAAAACAGAACAAAAGAAAAATCTTTAATCCTAATTTATATATATATATGCATGTAACAGAAAAAGGTATCCATGGTAAGGAGCATCAACTGCGATTTACAAGTATATCACATGTACGAACAGTGCAATTACATAAGAAATTGAAAACGCAAACATACCATTTTAAATGTTTTTCATTGTCTAAGAAATTCATTTTAACACTAAGCATAGCCTACATCATCTTATATATCAATCCAATATTAAACCATCCTGTTCACGTACTTTCATAGCCTGGTTTCAGGCCCTGTATTTATGAGTTTCTGTCTCTTGAAGAATCAAGGAAGGCAAACATTCAGAGATGTTAAGTACACAAATGAAATTGCATTGATCTCAAAATACTTATTAAGATGAGCTGAAGAATCCATGCGACGCATTTTTTTTACATTTCTTATACAAATGATGTTATTTTTAACAGACTGTCACTAGTCTAGCCCTTTCATTGCAAATGTACTTTTGTAAAAGGACACCTAACCTTTCAGTACTTTTTCATGCGTGTTATAGAAACACAAAACAACAAAAACAATCTGATAATACATGCAGCACTGAACCAGACAATCTGATGATGGTATTAAATTATAAATAAGGCTTAATTGAATTTCCAGCATCTGTTTATGGAATTGCGTGCTTTCTAATACACAGATTAACACTTTTCTCATTAAATAACGAAAATAAAACAAAAAAAGACAAATTTTGCTACATGCCATCTTGTGAAGCCAATGCATGAAATTAGGAACAGAATAGAATCCTAGTTGTGGTGCGCGATATGTACTCGGTGTTTCAATGTTTTGTCTCTCTACATTTGTTTTAAAACTACATGTATGCTAGAAAGCAAAATTATATAGACTAAAGGTTTCCGAAAAGATTACATGTAGCCAACGCAAAAAAGAACGTACATAAACATTGGAACTTAGAACTTTTTTTTCATTTCTGTTATGGTAAATTGTGAAGATAAAGATAAATAGGAAAGCCTGTTTTCATTTTTTCTTTCGGGTCTATAAACCCTACTTTCAAAAACTCATTTTGTAAACTTGAAAAGCATTAATAGTTTGTGGGAAGGGTGAATGGAGAAATAATTAATTAGAAAAGTCAAGTGCAACGCGCTAATCAGCTTTATCGCTCCCTAGAGAAGGGGTTCGGGAGTTTCCGTAATCATTCGGAACGAAATCCGATCAGCCGTCCGTAAATCAATCTGCAGGCGAAGCTAATAATCCAGATTTCCCGAAATTTGATTGGTCGATTAGACCCGCAGTATATTTTACGGCTTCCTGCGAACGTTAACATGTGCTGCGAATTTCGCGTTCCTTGTGCAGTGTATCTGGTAGAATAAAGAAAATTGTTTATTTATGCAAGGCGATTGGAACATTCCGAGCTAGGTTTCTTTGTTTTGATACGTATGTGTGAAATTTTGAGGAAATTCGGAGAATCTGTGGGCTGATGAGTGAGGGTGAGTTTTATGCCTGCTTTTATTGCTAATGTTTCTTGTGATTACGAAAGGGCGTTTTTATGTGCATTCTGCAAATTATCTAGAAATCTGCTTTTGTCGACAAGGCAGATGTATTTCTTATTTCTTATGTATTTGCTTACACCTGTGCGGTTGTTGGTTTTCAAGATCTTATGAACGCAAGTGCTATGACCTTAACCCTTTCCCAAAAAAGACCTTGTTTTGACGTCACTAATAGAATATGCTTGGGAAACATTGAGACAAAAGAAGAAAATGCTGATGATAAGCATTTTCTCTTTTTGTCTCGATTTTTTTCTGTGCTATAAATTACACAAATGGCTTCTTCATCAACATCTATTTTGTTGTCAGCAGTCTCTCTCAAGTTGAACCGCCCTAAAATTTTGCTGTTTGGGAAAGGGTTAACAGGGAATATTTTTTTCGTCTGTAGTATTTACATTACTTTATGTTTTCGATGTGAAAAGCATTGGTAGAAAAAACGAAACTGCTATTTCAATGGTTTTCGATTTTTTCTCAAAATACTTATAATAAAACTGATTAAGAAGCTTGTCTTTTTTTTAGTGATCACGTCTTCGTTTATAAATACCGGTATGCTTTATTACCCATCTGGGATTTTTTATATTCCAAGGCCTACTTGAAAGTACCCCTCGAAATGTTACTTGTCGGACTTACTCTCGTCTTGATTTCTACTCTCTGTATGCCTACTTTGTCCTTAATTTTTTGCCAAACAAAATTATAAAATGATCTAATTCAAAAGCTGCTGCTGAATGGATGTTGATAGAGATCGGATTTTTGTACAATATAGCATTGGGAAATGTATAGGTAAAAGGAGGAAATGCTGGTTATCATGTTTTCCCATGTTTCTTTTGACAAGGAATGATAAGGGTGTATAGTCTTATTCAGCGACCACGTCTTTGTTTATAAATTTGTTTTATTACCTTTAGTTTATGATTCCATGGCCCACTTGAGCGAACCTCTTGAAAATGCTACTTGTATGCCTTACTTTCACCCTTACTGCTACTTTATCGAAGAAGACTGACAGTTAACTCTCTTCATCACAAATCATTGTTGAAAAAGCCTTCAAAATTGACTTGGGAAACATTGAGCTAAGAGCAAGATAGTTTGGATTCAGTCTCTGTATTTACTTATTTCCCTTGGAATACAACGTACACCATGACAAACCTTCAGAAATAATGTATTAATGTTCTACTGAAACATATCGAACATACTTTCAGTAAGCAGAATACTCTTTTTGGTACATTTTCATTTCTTAATAAAAACTTCGTTGTATTTAACAGACTGACATCAGTCTTGGAGCCAGTTTAAAACCATTTCTTATTAAACCATTACAGTACTGGTTAAGCAGTAACCTTAAAGTTCCATTTGGTCTTTTCTTACCTCTCTACAATTTCAAATGGCTAAATTACTTGCAGAGTTTTTGTGATTCGGATTTTCAACAACCTTATTCATCGAAGATGTGTTTAAATCAAGTTTGATCGTTCTATTTTGAAGTCAAAAATAGCCATTCTCTTCTATTAAACGAATCATGATGCTGTAATCTATTTTCGATTGTTTAATGATAAAAGAGGAGCTTTAATGAACTTTATCTTTTTGTGTGTTTCCTGATTTCACAAAAAACACTTTGAAACATTCAATGTGAAGATAAGATAGCCTAACTGAAATCCAGGAGGCACGATAAATGATAAGCGATTTCAGATATTTTGGCTTATAAACCGATTATAGTGAATTAAATAGAAAGAAAAATGAGAAAACGAAGGAAAGGACAAGTAGATTTAAACGATGAATGAAAGAGAGGGGAATCGTCGTGGAATGCTGTAAAAAATCGTCGCTTTTCAACAAAAATCTCGTAACTGCAGCTTAAAATAAGCTGCAGTTACGAGGATTTTGTTGAAAAGCAGCGAAATGATGTGCATGATAAAACAGTGTTTTACTATCTTCCTATAATATCAATTAATAACTAGATCTATATAAATAAGCCAAGTTCTGGAAAAGGGTTCCCAAGGGCTTTTGAGACCAACATGGACCCTGATGAGCCTGCGTATACATGCAGTCTGATCAAGATCCATGTTGTTCTCCAACAGTTTCTACGTGAGATTGTAGCGACCAATATGGGCTCTGATTAATCCCAATTCAGGCAGAAATTGATCTGGAAAAACGGTTGCCTTAACCCTTTCCCAAACAAAACCTTGTTTTGACGCCCCTAATAGAATAGGCTTGGGAAAATATTGAGGCAAAAGAAGAAACTGCTGATAACCAGCAGTTTCTCCTTTTGTCTCAATATTTTCTATGCTATATTTTACATAAATCCAATGGTTTTCATTCTTAACTTTGTCGTCTGCAGCATCTTTCATTTCGGAGCACCCTAAAATTTTGTCGTTTGGGAGAGGGTTAAATGCCATAGGGTACCTTTTCCCAGATGGCGCTTATGGTAGTGATGTCTGTCTTCAAATATTTTATGGATACGTAAAGGTCCTGTCACATACGATTACGCGTGTATATCGCATCCACATCATGTCCAAAATTATACTACACAGGTCCACTGTTTAGATTAGACTGGCTCCAGTCTGACTGATCTGATTTTTAATAAAATATAATTATGTAAGTAATGTACATAAATTATAATTCACCACACTGCCATACTCTGTAAATGTGGATCAGTCAGATTCAAACAAGGTGTCCCTGAAATTTCCCCGACATCTCATGCAAGGTTTACTAGGCCGTGAGATTATAAGGAGAAGGGCAGTAATTTGAGTAAATGATTTTTTCCAACAGGAGTGAAGTACCTTTGTAAATATATCGGCCTATATATTCTCACGGCCTAGGAGCCAGGCTATGTTAAGGTGTGCTCCGCTTCGACCGTGATGTGGACTGGGAATGGTGTGTGCAACCAGGCCTTCTTTTAGGCAAATTCTGATCTGGTAACACGACTACCTCAAATGTAATGGGGGGCCTTTTTCAAGATCATGTTAATGTTAAGAATATCATCGATATGTAAGTCTTCTTTTAGGGAGTTAGATACACCTCAAAGTCTGCGTCATCTGGGAAAGCATTAACCCATTACCACACAATGACTCTTTTTGACTCCCCACAAAATAATGGCAATGGAAAGCATTGTGGAAAATGAAGAAATTGCTTGTGACAAGCAATTTCTCCATTTCCCACAATGTTTTCCATCCAAAAAGACCTAAATATTAAAAAATCCATTCACTTGAAATTGTCGTCTGCAGGATCTTTCAGTTTGGACCACCCTAAAATTTTGTTGTCTGGTAACGGGTAAAGTGATGTATGATTCATACATGTGTCATTTTTGATATCACAAACTCTCGAGGGACCGAACATCGCTCAAAAAACGAAGTTCATGTATTAGATTCCTCTGATAATCTTGTTAACAGATTCCCATGCAATGACTCCTTTTTACTCCACACAAGATAATGACATTGGAAAACATTTTTAAAAAGGAAGAAATTGCTGGTGACAAGCAATTTCTACATTTTCCACAATGTTTTCCACTAAGAAATACCAAAAAAATTGTAAAATTTCATTCACATGAAATCGTTGCCTGCAATGGCTTTGAATTTTGGTAATTCAAAAATATTGCTGTCTAGTAATGCACAATTGATACATTACTCTTCGTACGGACTCCGTCGCTCTTAACGACCGAGTTAACCTCTGTGGCCACGACATCGATTGACCATATTCAGTATCTGGCACAAGTCTCTCATATGGCTCATTTGTGATCCAAGTATTAGGGAATATTTATGGAGAAGACTTGTACTGTTTAAACTAGTACTTATGCGGGAAATGCTTAAATATTTGGTGAAGTGCACCAGTTACCATACATTAATTCAAACAATCTCTCAAATGGGTGTTGCAACCAACTGTTCAGAAGTAAATGCAATGGACTTGAGTTATAGAGATACTTCATTGTCTCTTTTCTTCAAAAACCCCATAACTGCAACTTGAAATAAGTTGCAGTTACGAGATTTTTTCCGAAGAAAAAAGACGTTATGCATTCTTTTAAGAATAATTTTATTCTTACAAAAAAGCAGTTAGCAAGTCCACAAACAAACCAGAGAAGGGTAAATTCGTAAAAGAGAAACGAATCGAGCGTATTCATGATATTGACATTTATTTGGTGGAATATCAATGAGCGCTTCTATGATGCGGATGAAACTCTGCGACATTGATGGATCACGTGACGATCAAAATGGCATCCATCTTGGGGCGAGTATGTCTCAATATCGCTGCTTTTCGACAAAAACCTCGTAACTGCAGCTTGTTTTAAGCTGCAGTTACGAGGATTTTGTTGAAAAGCGACAATACGGTAGAAAATGTGACGTGAGAACGATTACTTGAACGATTAGCGTCACGGCCGGGAAGATGATCGAAATTATTCTGTCAAATGATAAGACAAATACTCTATTTAACAAATAATTGTATAAAAATCGTCTAATAGATACAGTAAAATGATGCCATCTTGTAAAGAGAACGTGTTGTTTCTTTTATTTAAAACCAAAGTAAAAATAGCTTCAATTAAGTTAAGGCCTGCGTAAAGCACTCCCTACATACAATCGTTTTGTTTCGATTCATTCCGTAACGTCCGATCATACACCGAACATTTCCAATAATATCCGATAGTAGATCCTCGCTTTTTAAAGTACCGTTATATGCTATATCGTCTGTTTCCGTAAAAACGGAAATAATTAAGCGTGCTCAGATTTCCGGGGAATATTCTAAACAATTGTGAAATTGTTGCTAAATTGTATGAAGAGTTGGCAAAAAAAAAACAAAAAAAAAAAAAAAAAAAAACAACAACAACAAAAGTCAAACATTCAAATGTTGAGAGCAATGAAAATTACTTCCCTTTAAAAAACGTCTATTCGGACCATACAGATTTCGTTCCATGCATAGCCCTTTACACAGGTCTTACCTTAAACGGGCTGTATGCACAAGGCTTGGTTTTGAAGACAAGCGACGTTGTCGCCCTAATTTCATATTAAAATAACAACGGTTCTAAAACTTAGATTGCGTTTGTGATATTGAGGTGCCTTATAGAAAGAGCTTAACCAAAGCAGTACGTTCTCATGCTCAAATCTGAGCACCTTGCTCAAATCGCACGAAATTCACGTGAACTTCAATCGAATATCCTTCAACGTTGGAGAGTATCCCTTTGAAGTTGAGCATGTTCTTATGAGAATATACTTATGTTTTTTTGAGAAACCGGGGCCAGGTCTTATTAAGGAAAAGTTAAACCTTGGTTGTCTGGTTAAGGGTCAAGTCTAACATGGCGTAATAATGGCGTTAAGCCAGGCCTATTATTAATAATTCGTCTTCCATATATCCATAATGACAGTCAATTATTTTCCCGCAATTTTCTCTGAAAAAGAACAGACCAGGCCCCGGTTTCTCGAAAAAACTTAAGTATATTCTCATGAGTCCATGCTCAAATTTACTACAACTTCAAAGGAATACTCTCCAACGTTGAAGGGTATTCGATTGAAGTTCACGTGGATTTCGTGCGGTTTGAGCACGGTGCTCAGATTTGAGCATGAGATTATACTTAAGTTTTTTCGAGAAACCGGGGCCAGGTTTCTGCGTCGCCATGGTAACAAATTTTGATATTTTCCGAGGGATAATACGAAGTTTATATTTTATTGATTCATTTATTATTTATTTTAAGGTCCATTGCGTTGGCTGCAGTTCCGAGGATTATTTTCACGTAGGCCTAAAATCAATTGCCGTTATTAACATTAACCCTTTTCCAAAGAATATCTGGTAATTTACGTCTGTCATAGGCAACACTGGGAAAACGTTCAGACGAAAGTAGAAAATAAAAACAAAAAACAAAACAAAAAACAACAACAAAAAAAACAAAACAAAAAAAAAAACAAAAAAAAAAAACATAGAATCAAAATATTCGTACTATTTTGTACTTTATTGCATGTTTCATCAACATCATTTTGTCGTTTAATGGTGGAGCAGTCTAATGCATAATAATATACATGTATAACTAATTTTATAATAGCTTCTTCGTGACCTGTAGCAATTGTGAGATGGCAGCTTGGATCCCGGTCAGACTGCTTTTAGGCACAGGCTGATTATGACTTACAGCTTTCTATAATGCTATAAAAGGCCCGTAGGAAGCAATTTCATATGGGGGGCTAAAGTCCTTGTCCTGAATATTGGGGGGGGGGGGGGGCTAATTTGGATTTTCTCAAAATTTTCAGCGTAAAATTAAGAAAATTCGGCATTTTTGGCCAACTTTGGGGGGGGGGGGGGTGCTAAGCCCCCCTGTTCCTACGGACCTGTATAAGGGGCCTTCTTTCAGATCCTAGTTCAAGTTGTTCAGATTTGCGGAACATAAAGCTTGGCTGTAGTCCACAAATATTAACGCTAATCATACGGGTATGTTTTTCTGGCAAATCTTTGAGTGTTAAAAAGAACCTTTTAGCGCTACCATTCATAGAATATTGTAGCTACAAAATTGAGCCGGGGTCTGGAAAAACGTCCCATATAGCATTTTTCAAAATTGAGTTTCAAGATCGGCCTGTTGACAAATGGAGTCCTATATACACCAATGCTGCTCTCTTTAAGTTACTACATGTCACGAAGAAGCTGTTAATGAACAATATGGTTCCTGATCAGACTGCGTGTATACGCAGGCTGATCCGGATCTATGATGGGCTCAAAAGTCTTAAGGGACGTTTTTTCCAGATCCCGGCTCAAATGTATTCCGATCACATAGGCGTCGGCGTTGACGTCAGTGTAGGCTTGTACGCAATATTTCGGTTAAGGTTTTCCTAAATGTGATAGTGCCATATCCCTATTTCTACAAATGCTTTTGCTCTTAAACTTTGCCTATGCTTCTGCAACTATAATTTCAGTCGCTAAGCAAAGATTTATTGCTCTGACAATAATCTTGGTAGAATTTTACCATTTTAGGACTTAGGAATTCTTGGTTAGGTTTTTATGTGCAACTGTCACCATAATATCAGCTTCAAGGCAAAGATTCTTTACTCTGACATTTAATATAGTGGAATTTTATCCTTTTTGGCATAGACCCTTTTCACTATCCAGCAGTTGATAATCGCAACTCGCCGTTCTCTGAAAAGGTCCTTGTTTACCAATTGAAATTTGCTCAACCTTTTTCTTAACCGTTCAAGACTCCATATATCGTGAATGCATTTTGGTCTGAACTAGGGTTCGCGTTTTGGAAATGGATAAATGACATGTTAACCCCCATCACCGAACCCATGCCATCCCCGCCCCTGGGGAAATACGTTTAAACAAGGCAGTAATTTATGGTCTTACAGGGACCAACTAAACCTCCATTAACCCTTTACCAAACGAAAACAATTGAGACTGATGCAAATTCAAAGATGTTACGGACGGTATTTTCAACTATACGAAATTTTGCATAATGTAGTCTTTCTAGGAAGAAAACAAATTGTGAAGTAATATTTTGAACGTCAAAATCAGGGCTTGATTGGAAAAAGGTTAAACAAGGTAGTAATTTATGACCTTAAAGGGACAAACTAAAATCCCATTAAAACCCAATACGGCGCCCCGACTGATGGAATTTTGAGGCTGAATGGTGGTATTTTTCACAGTAATTACGTAGAAAATCGGTTGCCTTGGTGATAATTACATTTTAGGCAGTTTTCGAGAAAATGTGTTCTTTTTGGCATTTTGGAACCAGGAAACATTTTGTCATCTGGGAATAAGACGTATAGCAGCCGTTAAATTTTGACTAGAAACTAACAGTTGTTAAATTTTGACTACAATGTCTTTTTAGCTCACCTGTGCTCAAGGTGAGTTATTGTTGTCGCTTTTTGTCCGTCGTCCGTCCGTATGTCCGTCCGTCCGTATGTCCGTCTGTCCGTTCACATTTCTGTAAACATCTTCTCCTCCATTTTGACCAAACTTGACAGGAAAGTTTCTTGGGTGACCCTTTTCAAAACTTGTTCGCGAATTTTTGATCCGTCAAAAAAGTGGGCGTGGCAGGGTGTGGCTTATCGGACTTAGACGGGTCGTAGAGTACAGACGGGTCGTAGAGTATACGGACTAATCATGTATAGACCTCGATGGAAAAGTAATGTAAAGTAAAAGTAGAGAAATCCTAAGAAACTTATTTAAAAATCAACCATTGGCCCAATTTAACCAAATTTGGCAACGATGTTCCTTGAGTGACCCTTTTTTAGCTCACCTGAGCAACATGCTCAAGGTGAGCTTTTGTGATCACCCTGTGTCCGGCGTGCGTCGTGCGTCGTGCGTCGTGCGTTGTGCGTCGGAAGTCGTCAACAATTTCTTTAAACATCTTCTCCTCCTTAACCACTGGGCCAATTCTTACCAAACTTGGCAGGCATGTTCCCTGGGTGACCCTTTTCAAAACTTGTTTTCAAATTTTTGATTTGTCAAAAAATGTGGGCGTGGCAGGGCGGGGCTTATCAGACTTAGAGAAATTGTTGAATAATTCTTCAAAAATCTTCTTCTCCCTAACCATTGAGTCAATTTTTACTAAAGTTGGCAGAAATGGTCCTTGGGTGACCCTTTTCAAAACTTGTTTTCAAATTTTTGATTCGTCAAAAATTGTGGGCGTGGCAGGGCGGGGCTTATCAGACTCAAAGAAATTGTTAAATAATTCTTCAAAAATCTTCTTCTCCCTAACCATTGAGTCAATTTTTACCAAAGTTTACAGAAATGTTCCTTGGGTGACCCTTTTCAAAAGTTGTTTTCAAATTTTTGATTCGTCAAAAAATGTGGGCGTGGCAGGGCGGGGCTTATCAGACTTAGAGTAATTGATAAATAATTCTTCAAAAATCTTCTTCTCCCTAACCATTGAGTCAATTTTTACCAAAGTTGGCATAAATGTTCCTTGGGTGACCCTTTTCAAAAATTGTTTTCATATTTTTGATTCGTCAAAAATTGTGGGCGTGGCAGGGCGGGGCTTATCAGACTTAGAGAAATTGTTAAACAATTCTTCAAAAATCAAATATTGATCCAATTCGTACCAAACTTGGCAGATTTTTAATGTTAATTGGATAACCCTTTTCAAAATTTGATTTCAAATTTTTGATTGGTCAAAAAATGTGGGCGTGGCAGGGCGGGGTTTATCAGACTTAGAGAAATTAGTAAATAATTCTTAAAAAATCAAATATTGATCCAATTTGTACCAAACTTGACAGAAATGTTCCTTGGATGACCCTTTTCAAAATTTATTTTCAAATTTTTGATTCGTCACAAAATGTGGGCGTGGCAGGGCGGGGTTTATCAGACTTAAAAAAAATAATGAAAAAATTCTTTAAAAATCAACCATTGGTCAAATTTAAACCAAGACTGGCAGATCTTTTTCTTGTGTGACTGTTTTCAATGTGTGTTCATGAATTTTTTGATTCGTCAAAAAATGTAGCCATGGCAGGGCGGGGTTATCAGACTTGGAGAAGTTATTAAACAAATCCTTGAAAATTTTCTTCTTAACTGTTGGACAAATTATATCAAATTATCCAGGAATGTTCCTTGGGTACCCCTTTTTAATTTTTTTTTTTTACAAATTTGTGATTCGTTGAAAATGTGGGCATGGCAGGATATTTATTCGACTAGGAGAAATGACAAGAAAATTCTTTAAAAATCAACTGTTGGGCCAATTTGAACCAGGGATGTTGCTTGAGTGACTCTTTTGAACAATAATATTGTTTGTGAATTTTTGATTTGTTAAAAAATTTGAGTGTGGCAGGGTAGGGTTTATCAGACTTCAAAAATAAAAAAATCTAAAGAAATTCTTCAAAAATCAACCATGGGGCCAATTTGAACCAAGAGAACAAAATGCTTATTGAGTTTTCAAACACTTGGTTATAAATTTTTGATAGGATAATAAATGTTGATGAGGCAAGGTGGGGCTTATCATATTAACCCTTTCCCAAACAAGACTGGGTTTTGACATCCCTAAGAGAAAAGGCTTGGGAAAACATTGAGGCAAAAGAAGAAAGTGCTGATAATCAGCACTTTTTCCTTTTGCCTCAATATTTTCTGTGCTATATTGTACAGAATATTCCATTTTAGTTACTTTAATGTTGTCGTCTGCAGCAGCTTTGAATTTGGACTACCTTAAAATTTTGTTGTTTGGGAACGGGTAAGCGTATTAATGTTTGTAATGTATCAGTCTTATGTTTCAAAATTGTAAATTGTTAATTATAAAAAGGGGGGGTCTCACCCTATTAGAAATTCCCATAGGGTTGTGCCCACGCTCGGAATTTCATGAAATTTGGTATGAAGTTAGTATTCTTTATTACCACGTTATTCCCGAAATGTTTTTTAAAAATCTTTTCTGGAAAATATTTTTTTAAGAATTTTAAGATTTTTGCTTAAAAATGGGGGGTATCCTTACTTAACGAGGCCATATACACACAGCTTTGTCGTATTCGAGCCAAATTGTCCCCAAAAATAATGTCTAATAATTTCTCATCGTGTATAAACCAGAATAGGATATATTACTCAACAAAAAAAATTTCTAGAAGATTTTGTATGGCCTCATCGCCAAATTTTTTAGTTTTCAAGTATTTCGACCAAATTCAGGTCTTAATTTCACCTAGTTCCAGTTTTTGTCAACCTATAAAATTTACATAAAAATTGCCCTTATATATGCCCATGCTTATGGTAAAATATGAAGAAAAAATAAAACCGGTAACAGTGTTGTTTTTGAATTTAAGTGTAAAGGGTCCAGATTTCTAAGAATGTAAAATCTAAGATTTTACTTAATTATTTTCAAATACATTTGTAGATAGCTCATTATGCTTTGTTGTGTCTTTATTTAACATAACCAACTTACACATGGCATCAATTTTAACTTTTTTCACACAAAAACATGATTTTAAAGAATAATGGGCACATTGTCGTACCCCACCCACCAATAATATAATGGAAGAAAAAATCCCAAACAGCAGAGTAAATTATAAAATGTGGGGATGAAAAATAAAGGAGATGCATAATGTTACATATTTAATCTATTACGTCACCCTTTTTAACTTTCCTTTGTGGCTTATCAGCACTTAGACTATTTTCTTCTTCTTCCGGTTACAGTGCTGGGCCCTTATAAGAGCATTATCGCACAGTTATTAAAAATATTAACATTTTTTTCTTTACTTCACTGCTCAAGATAATAAAAAGAACACAAAAACAGTTTTTATTGTACATTAATTGTGCCTTTGAATGCAAAATTGCTAACATTTCTATTGTAATGATGAACTAGCCACTGCTTTGTTGACATATTAACTTTTTGATAATCTCAGATTTGAGAAGAACATGCATCATTTTCGCATGTTTGTATCAACAATATTGATACAAAAATGTTGTACGATGACTCCTCTTGCTATTCTGATTTAAGATTGGGGACTGATATCTATACTTTGTAGGCAATACTGAGCTTTTGCTAGATGGGTACCATTAAAATCCGGGAGCATTCTAAGGTGCATTTGTTCACAATTCTCATTATTTGACAATGTTACCGGTTTCAAATTTTCACCAAATTCTGCATACGACTAGGAGACATATATGGCTAACCGTTTTTATCAATTTCATAGGTTGACAAAGACGGGATCATACAAGTAAAATTATTTAAATTGAAGGTTTTGAAAATTTCTCGGCAGTTTTTCTGACAATTCCTGACCAAATAAATTTCTGAGAATTTTTTTGCATGTTGGCATCAACATTGTTGGTACCAAAATGTTCTTCAATGACCCCTCTTGCTATTTTGATTCAAAATTTGGGACTGATATCAAAACTAGGTAAGCAAAATTGGGCTTTTGCTAGACGGGTACCATTGAAATTCAGGAGCATGTTAAGATGCCGTTGTTCACATTTTTTATAATTTGACAATGTTACCGGTTTCAAATTTTCACCAAATTTTGCATGCAAACAGGGATCATATTGTGCCAACTTTCTTATTAATTCCATTGGTTGACAAAGACGGGAACATATAAAAGAGTTTGATTGAATATTAGGTTTTATATAATTTTCTGGGTAGATTTTCTGTCAATTTCTGACTAAATAGATTTCTGAGAAATTATGTGGCGTGTTGCTATTAAAAATATTGGTCTGAAAATGTTCTACATGTTCTACAATAACTCTTCTTGCTATTCTTATTTCAATTTTGGGACTGATATCAAAACTAGGTAAGCAACATTGGGCTTCTGCTAGACGGGAACCATTGAAATCCGGGAGCATCTTTAGGTGTCGTTGTTCACAATTCTCATTATTTGACAACGTTACCAGTTTCAAATTTTCACCAAATTTTTCATGCAAACAGGGGACATATATGGCTAATTTTCTTATCGATTTCATAGGTTGACAAAGACGGGAACATACAAAAACAAATTGATATAATTTTAGGTTTTGAAAATTTCTCGACTACTTTTCTGACAATTTCTGACTAAATTAATTTCTAAGAATTTTTTTGTTCATGTTGATATCAACAATATTGGTACCAAAATATTATACAGTGACTCCTCTTGCTATTCAGATTTAAAATTTGGGGCTGATATCAAAACTAGGTAAGCAAAATTGTGCTTTTGCTAGACAGGTACCATTAAAATCCGGGAGCATCTTAAGGTGCCGTTGTTCACAATTCTCATTATTTGACAATGTTACCGGTTTCAAATTTTCACCAAATTTTGCATACAAACAGGGAACATATATGGCCAACTTTTGTATCAATTTCATAGGTTGACAAAGACGGGAACATACAAAAATATTTGATAGAATTTTAGGTTTTGAAAATTTCTCGGCTATTTTTCTGACAATTTCTGACTAAATTAATTTCTAAGAATTTTTTTGTTCATGTTGATATCAACAATATTGGTACCAAAATATTCTACAGTGACTCCTCTTGCTATTCCGATTAAAATTTGGGGCTGATATCAAAACTAGGTAAGCAAACTTTGTGCTTTTGCTAGACAGATATCATTGAAATCCGGGAGCATCTTAAGGTGCCGTTGATCACAATTCTCATTATTTGACAATGTTACCGGTTTCAAATTTTCACCAAATTTTGCATACAAACAGGGAACACATATGGCTAACTTTCCTATCAATTTCATAGGTTGACAAAGATGGGAACATACAAAAATATTTGATAGAATTTTAGGTTTTGAAAATTTCTCGTCTATTTTTCTGACAATTTCTGACTAAATTAATTTCTAAGAATTTTTTGCGCATGTTGGGACCAACAGTATTGGTATCAAAAGTTTCTACAATGACTCCTCTTGCTATTTGTATTAAACCTTGTGGATTTATACCAGAACTAGATAGCCAACATTGAGTTTTTGTAAGACGGGTATCAATGAAAACAGGGAACACTTTAAGGTGCCGCGTAAAGACCTATATGCACTATTTGAGTAAAACGAATATATTTTTGTAGTTCATAGGTCAGGGGCATTCTATGAGTAAAGTTACAAGAAAATCTGTGCGTGGGCACAAATGAGACCCCCCCTTTAATCTTGATTATAAAAATCAAACTGGAACAGCACATGATATTCAATTTTTAAGATGTATGCAAATGCTACTACATGCAATTTGATTGAATACTAATGTGACTTCATTGTATTCATTGGAAATTATGAAACTTAATTAACAATAATTTGAACGACATAAATATTTGTTTACAACAAAATTTATATTGTACACAATCAAATACAGGAAGGACTCAGGTGAGCGATATCAGTGCCTTTCAGGCACTCTTGTTTAAAATTTGTGTGCGAATTTTTTATATGTCAAAAAAAGTGGGCGTGTCTCAAACTTCTTTCAGGTGAGCGATATAGGGCCATTCTGGCCCTCCGTTCTTGATTTTAAGCATATTTGAATTAGAACGTGGAAACAATGTCAACGGCATAATTTTGCTCAGGTCCAAATTCAAAGATGTTGCATATGACATTTGATTAAGTGAAATTCTACTATCTTTCTTGTGAATACAAAAAAATGTAGGAAATGAAGAAAGTGCATGGCACAGTCTTTATATATATATATCTTGTGGGATTTTTAAAAGGCATCTTTTTGCTGGAGTGGGATAATAACCAAAGCTAATTCAAAACAATTTTAAACAAAACCCATCTCAAATTAATTAAACGTTCTCATCTCAATACAACCATTAAGGGAACAAATCAGCTCTGTGTGTCAAAAACTATCTTTGTGTTGGAGTGGGATAATAACCAAGACTAATAAATGCAAAACAATTTCAAACAAAACCTATGTTAACTAGCCCTTTCTCAGATGGCAAAATTCAGACCGTTCCATTTTGAAAGGTACTACAGACAACAAAATGGATGCTGGTAAGGAGAGAGTTTATGCGTTTGTGCCAGAATACAGCCCAGAAAATACTGAGGCAAAAGGAGAAAATGCTGGTTATCAATGTTTTCCAAGACAATACTATTACATCTTGTTTGGGAGAGGGTTTAATTAGTTAAACTTTCTCATCCCAATATAGCCATTATGAGAACAAGTCAGCTATGTGTGTCAGTATTCAAATTAGCGAATAATTCAGCGACAATAATGTTTATTGCCCATAAAATTTAAATTAGTCTTTTTGAAGTATCTCGCCTTACCAAAGGATATTTCTCATTATTCAAGGTGGATAACCCACGTGACTTTTGGGAAGCAATCACACCGAAAAATCGTCCGCTTCAAGGTATGTTTTGTTTAATTTCTCAGCTTATACGCTACGGATTTTGACGAGATAAAGTGCACGGAACGCGCCTTTGAGAGAGCTATTCCAGGCTCTAACTCACTCTGGTCCAAATCCCATGGTCTCTTCAAACATTCAATCGAAAATTTTTTTCGGTGAATGTGAACGCTTACCACTTTCTTTTTGCACTTAAAAATATTTTGACTCGAATGTTTGAAGAAACCGCTGGATTTGGAGCAGAGTGAGTTAGAGCCGGGAATAGCCCTCTGAAAGGCGCGTTCCGTGCACTTTATCTCGTCAAAATTCGTAGCGTATAAGCTGAGAAATTAAACAAAACATACCTTGAAGCGGACGATTTTTTCGGTGTGAACGCATCCCAAAAGTCACGTGGGTTACCCACCGTGTTATTGAATGCTTTCATTTGAACTCTTTTCCAAACATTAACTTTCGTTGACGATGTTATAAAGGAATCAATGAGAAGAAAGGGAAAATTGTTGAAAACCGGCATTTTCTTACAGTGTTTCATTAGTTACATTCTACACCATTTCAAATGATAGCACAATTCATTCATCTTCTCTATAGCACATATGAATTTGGAGCAGCTAAAGATTTTAACTCTTCTTCAAATTTTCGGTCTCGTGACCTTCTTCAGAGAAACAGAAATATATTATTATTCTACATCATATTAACACTTTAAGCAATGGAGGAATAATGGATGTTAATATGATGTAGAATAAAGATATATTTTTGTTTCTCTGAAGAAGGTCACGAGACCGAAAATTCGAAGAAGAGTGGACATTAGAAATAAAGGAAATAATATAACAGTTCCCTGTGGAATTATT
The DNA here is from genome assembly GCA_963680895.1 of Fragum sueziense. Classification (NCBI taxonomy): domain Eukaryota; kingdom Metazoa; phylum Mollusca; class Bivalvia; order Cardiida; family Cardiidae; genus Fragum; species Fragum sueziense. Next base: position 11,099,036 of record OY804610.1, read on the forward strand.
TTAAAGAAGAAAATAAATATTTAAAGCTAGAAAACACTTTATTTATAGAAAATAAGAAAACTTGAAAACTTGACGTCTGGAAAGAGGTAGATTATAGTAATGTACTGGCATCAATTGCTCCGCCAGGTCAATTATCGTGAGCTATGCCGACATTAGTTTTTTGAGACATAAATACATGGCATGAAACTGGCAAAAAAGAGTAAATGTTTTTATCTTTATTCACAATTTTCATCAGCAACAAAATCAATAATTGGTTATTTTATGCCCCTGCTCTTTACAAACAAGTAGGCTCAGATCTTAAAGATAAACTTTAGTAATAATATAGACCCCTTTCCAAAATATATTTTTTTCGACTCGACAAAGTTAAAACAGAATAGAATAGAATAGAATAGAATAGAATAGAATATATTTTATTGCACATTTATACCCTCTAGGGGTTAAAGGCAAAATATAACAAAACAAACAATTAAATAAACGCATACAAGTACACGCAAATGCTAAAACTTATTTGTCTATTGAAGGGATATAACTCCAATTAAGAGATATAGTGCGTATTTTCAAAAACCTTATCAAAAATGCATAAGAAATTAAATTATAACCGATGATGATATTTGGTATACCTTATTGTTCATTGAGCTACAATTCTGAAATATGTGAGTGGATGCCATTCAAAAGCTCAAGTTTTGTATTTTAACAATCCACTCAAGTCAAAATAGTTAAGATGTATAGTAAAAGTAGATCATTTAACACTTCGATAGAAACAACTAAACTTATTTTTGTGTCTAATTTTGGAGTTAGTTCCCTAACAAATATACAAATAGTAAATAATGAAATGTATTATTTCTAATTTCTACACAAACATAAATACTGTTTGGAGTTTAAAGCTATGCTACTTTGCAGTCATTAATGAAACCTGCAATGTATTGAATAACATTTATTCTTTTACATGTCATCAATTTGAAGAAAGTTATATTGTCATCTTGATAATCACATTTAAAACCAGTTTTAATTAAGTTAGCGTGTAACTGCAACCGCTGATTCTTATATTTTTCACAATTAATAAGAAAATGTATTTCATTTTCAACACAGTTGCACGATGTGCACAATCTTTGCTCCTCTGGTACACCACGATATCTGCCACGTTCTATTTGAAGTTGATGGGAACTCATTCTGAAAGCACTTAAAGATTTTCTGATATTTTTATCCCGAATATCGTCAAGGTATGTTTCAAATTTGAAATCACTTTTTAATTGTTTGTATATCGATAATTTGTGCATTCCAACACTTTCAGAATGTCGTTTTGTCCAAAAAGACAAAAACCTATCAGTGATTTTTCGCTTAATAGAAGCAAGAAACGCATTTGGGTTAAAAGTATGCTGGTTCTGCCAAACATGTGAAAACCCAAGATCCTGCAGAATACTTTGAATAAACTGTAACCAGACTGACTTATTGCAAGAGGTACATAATTGTTCAAAGTAAGCCTTCGCCACCAATGAATCTACGTTTGACTGAATAATATGCAGCCAAAAATTGATAGAACTGGTTATAATTGTTATCAACATTGGTAACTGACCCAGTTCACTAATCACAGCAAAATTAGAAGTTTTAGAATGAACCCCAAGTACGTATTTGCAGAATTTCAATAAAAGCTTATCAAATTCATTACTTCCTTTAAGTGACATCTCAAACAGCTCGTCTAATGTTTTATTCTTGTAACATGGCTTGTAAGCAGCCCAAATTTCGCTACCGTAAAGTGAAATCGGTTTTACAAGAGACTCAAATATTTTCAAAATTCAGAGGGCTTAATGTCCTTATCAAATATGCTCTGCTTTATAGAAAATAGAGCTCTACTCGCCTTAACTCCGAGTAATTTTTCAGCAGACGAAAACTTTGCAGTGTTACTTATCATAACACCAAGATATTTATATTGTTTCACATGTTCCAATTCATAATCACCGACACAAAATTTATATCTGTCCATAGCTAGACGACCCCCCTTATTGAAAATCATTATTTTGGATTTTTCGGCATTTATTCTAAGACCCCATCTATTACAATATCCATACACTTTTGTCAAGTTTTCCTGTAATCCCTGTTGGGTTGTAGACAGTAATAATAAGTCATCCGCATATAACAAATGATTAACCTTAGTATCATGCAAAAGAGGGGCATCACTTGAACCTAATTCATCGCCAATGTCATTTATAAATATATTAAACAAAAGGGGGCTGAGCACATTTCCTTGATGGACACCTTGTTTGATGTTGATTGGTCCACTTAATCCATTTCTGTATTTAACACGCGAAATCGGTCCTTGGTACATAGACCGTAACAATTTATACATTTTACCATTTATTCCAGCTTTCCGGAGCTTTAACAATAGCCCATCGTGCCACACTGTATCAAACGCCTTCCTAAGATCAATGAAACAACTAAATAGTTTATTTTGATTACTACTAGTTTGAATGTATTTGTCAACAATGGTTTTAAGAATGAAAACTTGATCTGATGTTCGGAATTTTTTTCTGAAACCAGCTTGTTCCCTTTTGATGTACGATCTTTTTTCAAGAACACTTGTAATGCGATTGTTGAGAATATGGCAAAATAATTTCCCAAAACAACTGTTTAAGGTTATTCCTCGGTAATTATTAGGGTCAGTCATGGGGCCTTGTTTATGAATGGGCACAATTATACCTTCTGTCCAAGAGTCGGGAAATATGCCTGATTTAAGAAGAACATTAAATAGCTTAACGACTGTTACATTTATAAAGGGAAGGGCTGACTTGATCATTTCATTTTTTATCATGTCAAAAGCGCTAGATTTATTATTTTTTAATTTTCTACAAGCGTCCCAAACCTCCTTTTCAGTAATTTCATAATCCATATCACCCGTCTGTATATTCATTTCGAAAGATGAAAGCTCATCTTGTACACTTTGTTTCCGTTCTTCACTAATTTCGCACTTGGTTTCATTTAATAAATGTTCAAAATGCGAAAACCATTGCGTTTTACTTATTTTTTCTGCCTGGTCGGGTGGCATCCCTTCATTTTTCAATTCATTTATAATGTTCCATGCTTTCTTTGGGTCATCTTCCATAACTGTATTTAGCATATTTGTTAACGAGTCTCTATATTGTTTTCTCTTGAATTTAATTAACCGTTTATATTCTTTATACTTTTTGAAATATTTCACACGCAACTCTTCACAAGATGTATTTCTATTGAACTTATTTTTTATCGACTTTAAATCTTTTAGCAAGATTTTGCAATCACAATCGTACCATTTTCTAGAAATTTTGTGAGAATTCTTTCTTTTTGATTTATAAGTTTTTCTTTTCAATGATCGGTTACCAGCAGAAATCATAACATCAGTGATCATTTCAACTATATCCTGAATGCCAGAAATTCCAGGTTCAGGCCCTTCAAGCTTCAAATTTATTTGATGCAGTTTATCCTTAATTTCTGTAGATCTTAAACATTTCTGAAACAATTCTTCAGAGTCATTTGTCCACCTAAATGAATCAGGCAATACTGTGTGATTAGCATCATTCACATTTATTGAATAAGTTTCATTTAAGATTACATTTATTTTTAGGTTCAATGAAATTAAACAATGGTCAGAAAAAAGATTCAAATTGTGTACTTTCATATTTAACACTGAACAAAGTAGCGAATTGCTACAGACAAAGTAGTCAATTACACTACTGCCTCTAATAGAATGAGAAGTGAAATTACCTGTTAAATCACCCAAAACTCGACCATTTAATATGGACAATTGATTATCTATACAAAGATCAATAAGCCACTTTCCACTTTGGTTAATACTGCCTGTATCATGAGAGACACGAGGGAGAATCATTTCAAATTCTTCATCACCAGGAAATGGTAAATGAGAATCACCATCTTTATCAATAAAATCCTTATTTTCTCCTGTACGCGCATTGAAATCTCCACATAACAATACTTTGCCCTTACACGAAAAGTATTCAATTTGTTTTTCGAGCTTTTGTAAAATATCTTTTCCATGCGTTTTCCCATATGTGGAACAGGACGGTGGTATATACACAAATGCAATATAAAGATCATTATTCAATTTTGTTAGTTGATTCTGAAGCCTTATCCAGATTATGTCGCTGTCAGACAACGGCTCAAACTTACAGAATTGTCTGAGAGAGTCCCTAATCATGACTGCAATTCCACCTGATGACTTCCAAGCTTTTTGGTGTCTAGGTCTATCTTTTCTAAATACATAGAATCCTTGCAAAGATATATCAGTTACTTTGTCTGCATGAGTTTCAACTAAACCTACAACATCAAATTTGCTGATATTGTTAATAAATTCCTGGTCATGTAATTTATTGGACTTAGCACCATTAGCTTTAAACTCCAAACCATTTATATTCCAACAACTAATATTCAAAAATTTCTTCACGTTATGAGTCATCATTATTTCTGACGTTAATATAACTATCAAATATGAAGATTTGAGTTTAAAGAGGGTGTCATCGAATAACTAGGACACCGCACACAATAGCCCTACATCGTCGCAACATGTATCTGAAAATATTTTCATAAAACCAATATAATAAATACTATGTGGTAAATGTTTACACAGCATTTATGACAATGATTCCACTGTATCATATAACAAATAAAAAGTAAGGCTTGACATGAACTTAACCTTCGTCCAAACAATACTGGGTTTTGAATTATTGACGCCTTTTATAGAGAAGGCTTAATGAAATATTTAGGCAAAAGAAGAAAGTTCTGAAAACCAGCATTTTTTTCCTTTTGCCTTAATATTTTCTGTGTAATTTCACACACAAAAAAAATCAATCTATCTCAACATTACTTTATCATCTACGATAGCTTTCAAATTGGAGCAATCTAATTTTAGTGTCTGGGAAAGGGTTAAGGGGAAAAGATGTTATCGTTTATTTTGTCACTCTAACTATAAGGCGTTTTCGCCTTTTGTGAGTTCTGTGTGTATCCAATACGACCGGAATATCCTGTATTATCATTATAGTCACTTTTTCTGTATTGTCTTCCTCTAGTGTTTCCCCATCTTCTTTCATGTTCTCTATACCGGTATCTGTTTTCGCGCCCATTTCCCGGATGGTAATAACCTCGATTTCGTCGGCGGTTTCCTATGCCAACTACACTACTGCCTTTATTGCGCTCCTCCCAAGTACTATGTCTACGATCAGTCCCGTTCATACGATTGTTTCCTCTGATTGTTTGGTGATTTGATTGAGAACACCAACACTCACCATCTATGCCATTTTCATTTTCCGTTTTTTGGAAAACTTTTTCAATTTCCCTTTGCAAGTTCTTAGCGAGCAACGACACACCATGGCCAGACAGATGAATTAGATCTTTTCTGTATAGGTACTCTATCGGTCTTCCTTGCTCTGCCAAGTTCCCGTGATCCAAGAAACTTACTTCGTCCTGCAACATTTCTCTAAACTTCTTTTCAATTTCTGCATTGTACATAATCCTTTCAATGTCTATTTCCTTATCTCCGATTGGTATAAGTTTTGAGACAACAATTTTACCTTTGGGTGCATTCTCTTTCATTGATGTTATAGTTTTAATCAAAGTCTGTACATTGTCTGTCATCACTTCTTTCTGTCTCAGGTTATTAATACCCGTGTGAATTATAATCATATCTGCGTCTTTTACTTGGTCTACTGTTTTCTGTAAGTCGTTTATCACTGGGGCTCTCAGTTTTTTAACATACGTGCCCGTAGCTTTTCCCAGTAAAGCCGGATTAATTTGTCCTGAAATAGAGTCGCCAATCAGGTAAATCTTTGATTTTTTTGACTTGACCGAGTTTTCTTCACTAGTTTTGACGGAGTACTTCGATGAAGCTCCAATAACCTCTGCATTCTTTCGGGGATGTCCTGTAGCTGCTACCTGCCTTACAGAGTTTACTGCCAAATAATCTGTATTTTGTTCACCAACATCATTGTTTTTCATTGTATTTACCTTATCTTTCTCTTTCCTGGTTGAACTATCCGAGCTGTCGTTAGTGCTTGTATCTGTGTCGGTACTTTCAATTTGTAGATTTTGGAACATATTTCGCTCCGGGACAATGGGTGATGTATCAGCATTTTTCTTTGGTTTGGCTGTTTTAGAGGGCATTATGTAGTCATCATTCTCTAATAGAGTTGTCATCGTTTTTTCCATTTCTGCCATAGTTTGCGCCGTTTTACCCATATCTTTCTTCATTTCAGTAATTGAATCTTGTAGACATCTATCATTGTCGCTCAGTGCTGTAAAGTGATGCCGGAATTCATTGCAAACAGTTAATAATGACGTAACCGATGTCTCAGCTGCTTTCATTGACTTGTTCAAAACTTCAAAGTGCTTCTCTGATTTCTGACTTAACCCTTTAACTTCTCGCTGCAGTTGTTCCTTCTGTTCTGTTGGGTCCTGCACTACTTTATGATCGGTAATTTTGCTGTTATATTTTCTGACCTCAGCGACTAATTCATTTGGCATGTTAAGCAATAAACTGGTCGCTTGTTCTTGTTTTTCATTGAGATTGTTAATCAACGACTCTGTTGCTTGCTGTTTGACATTTAACTTGGTGAGCTGTTCTTTCATTTCGTTTTTGAATTCCATTTGATCTTGTCTCAGTTCGTGAATTTCCGCGACTACACTTTTCAGAACGATCTCAATGTTATTCATACACTTATGGGTCTGTTCTTCATTTAATGTCTTAGTCGTGTGTTTCCGATTTATATCAGTGTGTTGATCTGTTTTTGTATCTTTAGTTACATTTGCTTTATATGAAAATCCATTAACCGCTCCAGGTACCGGCGTTTCACAATTATTCCTCCTCGTTCTACGCTTTGGAGTTGAAACGGTTATATTTTCTGCCCGCTTTTGTGTTGAATTTTCATCCGATTTGTAATATTCCTTTGGATCTGTATTATCGGTAGAGGAAAGATCTGTCTCATTATCTTGTTTGTTTTCACTGTGTTTGTGTTTTGCACTGATCTTTGAACATTCGTCTTTATCTGACAGCAAATATGTATCATTTACAACTCGTGTATCAGCGTCCCCATTTTTTGATAAACTTGAATATACACGGTCAGGCTCACTAATGCTTTGCTCGACGACGGCACGAGATCTTTGTTTTAATGTTTTATCTAATTCATTAGGATTTTTCAGCTGTGTGTTCTCGTGAATCTGTTCGAATTCCACTCTATTATAAGTATTTTGACCATCAAAAACTGTGAAATCATGAATCCCAGCCTTAACCATTGCCGACGTAGCTTGGCTGAATTTATTAAATCCTTTGAATTTTGCATTCGGAAATTTCAACACAGAATCTCCAGCATGAGTCCAGTTTGTAAACACTCCTACAGTCCTTCAAAAGACAGGTTGATATTGTCAGATCTTTAAAAAATATGTTCTCTTGTATTGGATTTCCAAAAAAAAAAAAAAAAAAAAACCGTTGTGAGAAAAGAAATACAGGCTGGTTAGCATTACTATAAAACTCGTTATTATTTAAAAACTGATTTTATTATGAAATGCACTATTTTGGTATCACTTTTGTGGGTAGTTAGACGACAATTCTCTGCAGAAATGACCAATAAAAAACAACAAAATTTAGTCAGTATTTCATTTTTTAATGTAAATACATATATACTACAAGTCAGTTTTACATCAAAGGGGTTGTAAATTTACAACCCCCTTCAAATAATATTGGATAAATGATGAGCTGTTTCTCATTTTAAAAAGCCTTATTCCATAAGTTTAGATTTTAAAATTTCAGGTCATCAGGGGTTGTAAATTTACAACCCCCCCCCCCCCCTGCGAATGATATTGGATAAAATTTGTGCTGTTTCTTGTAAAAACAAGCCTTATTCCATAACTTTCGATTTTAACATTTCTGGTCATCGGGGGTTGTAAATTTACAACCCCCCTGCGAATAATATTGGATAAATGGTGTGCTGTTTCTTGTAAAAACAAGCCTTATACCATAACTTTCGATTTTAACATTTCTGGTCATCAGGGGTTGTAAATTTACAACCCCCCTGCGAATAATATTGGATGAATATTGTGCTGCTTCTCGTATAAAAAACAAGCCTAATTTCATAAGTTTCGATTTTAAAATTTCAAGTCATAGGGGTTGTAAATTTACAACCCCCTGCGAAAAATATTGGATAAATGTTGTGCTGTTTCTTGTGAAAACAAGCCTTATTCAATAACTTTCGATTTTAACATTTCTGGTCATCAGGGGTTGTAAATTTACAACCCCCCTGCGAAAAATATTGGATAAATAACATGCTGCTTCGCATAGAAATAAGCCGTATTCCATAAGTTTCTATTTTAGCATTTCTGGTCATCAGGGGTTGTAAATTTACAACCCCCTGCGAATAATATTGGATATATGTTGCACTGCGTCTCTTGTAAAACAAGCCTAATTCAGCCACGACCTTAATACAATCTGATGATTCTTTTAGAATGTTGCCTTTCTCTTGACAAACTAAAGATGAAAATATACTTCTTAATAATGGTATAATTATTATAGCATTATTATATCATATGATATTGTTACTGTGTGTTCAATAAATTCGCGAAAAGGTATCGGTATTTCATAAAATCATGATGAAAACCCTTGCTCTTGACGTTATGTTTATAGAAATGTTTTTGTTTAATTTTCTATTCAATACACAAATTTCGACATTGTAACATTTCCCATTATCAGCTGTCATGCAAAAAATCACGGAAATGCAATCATCTGCTGTTTGGAAAACGATGTTTAAGTTATGTGACTCATTGTTCGAATTATGTGAAAAATATAGGTTTCCTCTTTTGGAATCATTTTAGTATTCCTGACACAAAACATCTTTTTGGCCATTAGGTTGCCATCATTAAAATCGAAATAAACTCTTCCGAAACAAGGCCTGGTTTTGACGCCCTTACTAAAAAGCTTTAAGAAAGCATTGATACAAAAAGAAAAAAAACTATGCTTTTGTCTGAATATTTTCTGAGCTATAATGTATACAAGTAGCATTCAGATCTGGTAGCATTGGCATAAACTAGTCGTTCGCATTTTGTTGTTTGGGAAAGGGTTAACTGATAGAAGCTGTTGGTAAACAGTTTCGTTTATCCACAATTTCAAATTGACAGATATTTTGTTTGTACTTATCATTTAACCCTTTCCCCAAACAAGACTTCATTTTGACATCCCTAATAAATTAGATTTGGGAAAACATTGAAACAAAAGAAGAAAAGGCTGATGATTATCATGCATTTTCTCCTTTTGCCTCGATATTTTCTGTCCTTTTTTACGCAAATTCATACCCTTTAGCAATCCATTTTGTCATCGGGCTCAGCATCTCCTTTGAAATTGGACCACCCTGAAATTTTGCCTATGGGAAAATGTTAACCCTTACTGCACAGTGACGCCTCACAAGAACGTTGCGGAAAAGGAACAAATTGCTTATAACATGCAATTTTTTCATTTCCAAAAACGTTTTCTACACAGAAAGATCCAGAAATGTAAAATTTCGTTTTACTTTTCATTTTCTTAATTGTGCAACATTTTTTTTAATTCTGTCGTCTGGTAGGCCTAATGGGTTAAAGTTCTACCTTTCGTGCGTCCACGAAACATTAATGTGGTAACAAATATAACCTATCTATATTCGAGTAAACGATCAGAAATAGCCTACTAAGTCATGGACATAACAAAATTTTGATGAAAAAGTAGTCCGATTCCAATTTAAGAACAAATGCCGGCGACGACATCAATTTGGAGTAAGGTGAACTATAATAACACATAATTCAATGAATGCGAAGGCAGAAACAAGCTGCTTATCACAATTCTGTGTTTTCTCAAATGTTTTATTAGGCACGATAACGCTAGTTCTTGTTTAAAAAAAGATTAAAAATCACTGAAAATTGTGAAGGAAAGGAGTTAAAGGGTAGATATATGTTTTTTTTCTGTTTGATTTTAGCGAAAAAGCCTGAAATAATGAAAATGTAATTGTTTCAAAATTGTGTTTAGTTGAGTGAAATATCTAAATAAACGAAGCGATAAATACCTCATCAAAATACGTCCGTCTGTATACAGTAGCCATTTAAACTGAAATCAAAGTTACACAAGAAAATGTGTATTCGGCTATGTAACACGTGGCTTCCCTTTTGCCTACTGATTGGAATGCCGCGGCCTTGATGTTGATTCGGAACAACCCTTTACGCCCAGGTGACAAAAGTAAGAGGCGTTTAACCCTTTCCCATCAATACCTGGTTTTGACGTCCCTAATCGAAAATGGCTTGAGAAAATATTGAGACAAAAGAAGAAACTGCTGATCATCAGCAGTTTCTATTTTTGTGTCAATATTTTCAGAGCTATATGTTACACAAAACTTACCTTTATCAACATAATTTATGTTTTGTTTCGTGCAGAAGATTTCAATTTGGACCGCCCTAGACTTTTGTCGTTTGGGAAAGGGTTAAGATTACAGCAATCTTGTCGATCTTGTCATCTACAAGGTAACCCTTCTGCAAATTTCATCTTTTTTCACGAGAAAGGCCTATTCCAAAATTTATCTGTCATTTGGAAAAACGAAAATTGTTGAAAAGTCAACAGAAGTATTTCATTTACCTAATTAAAAACACCACTTTCTAGCTATACGAAATGCATCCAATAACATACACTTGTAAATACACTTCACATAAGTTGATTCACCGCGCCAGATTTCAAGTTTATGCTTCAAGAAGAAAATAATTTACAAATATTATTTTACTAGATATATTCCTGTGCTAGATGGATAATTTGGAACATTTTGTCAAATATTTCCATAAGTATGCGTTAATTCAAAATGCTAAATCATACGAAATGCTTATGTTTGGAATGGAAATGTAACACGGTTTAGGAATTATTGGCACTTTTCAAATTTCGCCTTTGACTCTTTGGTAATAATTAGGGATTGAATACCTTAATGCAGAAAATTAGAATCGTATCTTTTTTACACCTGGGATAAGAATGTGCAAACCCCGTGCAAAGGTATGGATAGAAAATGTTGAGAGAAATGGATAGACCTCTCGCTTAACCCTTTCCCAAATGACAAAAAATGGACTGCTCCGAATTGAAGGGTGTTGCAGACGACATTTTCAATGTAAAGAAATTTTTAAAGTTATATTGTTGGCATAGAGACCAATGTGAAAATGAAGAAACCGCTTGTTAAAGCTTTTATTGTCCACGGCATTTAATTGCGTCTCTATTTTGGAAAGGGTTAAAAATAATGTTCTTCCTTCTTTTCGCTGCTTTCTACCGTAAGGCCGGGTTCGAGTTATACAGTCAATAGTCGTATGTACAATTATATAATACAAAGTTTATCCTCTTCTACGACCGAAAACGTCGTTACCCCAGTTTGAAAACAACTTGTAGATCTAGTTATAGCGCCCTCGAATGTATGTAATATCTATAGTATGAGAATAAAGATTGAGAATGATTTTTTTTTGTTATTCTTGGTAGAAAACGAACATTGTGGGAAATGGAGAGATTGTTTGTCAAGACGTCGCGCACGCTATTGGGGAACTTTTCAAAAAACGCTACCCTCTGCGATTCATAACTGAAATTTGCAAGAACCGTTTTCCTTCCTAAAACTTTGTTATATGTCAAAATAACCGTAAAACCATGATCTTTTTCAATAACATACTCTTTTCAGGTTGTTAGTTTGTAAACATTTGCTATTAAGACTTTTTGTTCGTAAATTCGGCGAAAAAACGCGTGTAACATGTAACATAAATTTTCAACGGCGACGGATATTTATAAACAACTTTGCGATTTAGTAACGTCAAACACATTGAAAAGTATATTATATGCCAGTGGAAATGATGTAGAATGTTTTGCCGAACGGAAATCAAATTTCGATGTCGATTACGCAAATAAGCCCAGTTTGTTCACCAAAAATCGAAGTGTAACAATTAGAATTACGTCGCAGAAAAAATGAAAATTTCGTTTGATATTTTGTGAATTAATGGCTGAAATGCAACAAAACTTAATACAAGAAATATTATTTTTCTCTATTTCTGTAATATATACACGAAAATTAGTTAGCATAATAAACGAAGCATTAATGATAAAAAATGCATGTGGACAGAAATTGTTTCAGGTCGTTGAAAACTCTACTTTTTTACCCTTAAGAGTTTAAAAATACCGGTTCCCTTACTCATACAACAATTTAATTTCAATATGGAAATATTATTTTTTTCTTGTTTGTCATATTAAAATTTCAACGCAAAATGATAAAACGTAAAAAAGATGTTCACATTTGTTCGTGTGGACAGAAATTTTATAAACGTAAACTTTTTTTAATTGGCGTAACCTTAAAAGTATCTATTTGGCGCATTTTAAGACGAAAATAAAACGAATCAAAGCTTAAGAAGTGCAAAAGACAGAAAAAGTGGAGATTTTCTTAAAACATGGTCTTGTCTATTTAAATCACATTAGTTTGTAAAGAGAGTAAGCATTAAAAGCACAACACAACCGTCTACGTAAAAACTTCAACGTTCCGCAATTATTAGAATAATGACGTTCGCTAGTTTGACGTTACATTTAGTTCCCCAATACCGTGCGCGACGTCTAAACGCAATTTCTTCATTTTCCACAATATTTTCCTATGTCTTTATCTTGTTTAGTGTCAAAAGACGTCATTTTGAGAGAATTAGAAAAGGAAATATTATCAATCGAGCATTAAAATCGAGGGCTTAGAAAAAAATAGTGTAAACTTGTACACTTTATAGAAATTTACAGAAGAGACAAAAAAGGTTAGAGAGATAAAATATTTTTTTAAATTATAAATATATTTCTGATTTTACAGAACACATAATGTAGCCTATACCTTCCTAAAGATTAAGAAAATACAATAAAAGAATTTCGGAAAATCTTTTGTTACAATAGTTTTGAACTGAGCCCTCGATTTGATACCATAAGCTCTTTAATCGAGAAAACGAAAATCATTTTATTGGGTTTAATACGATACTAAACGGCACAATTTTAGACTTGTCCAGATTCAGTAATGAAAAGTCTACAATAAGATATTAAACGGATTTTATTTTACATTTCTTGCACTTTTCAATAGAAAACATTGTGTGATATCAGGCCCGTAGGAACAGGGGGGGGGCTAGGGGGGCTAAGCCCCCAATGTTGGCCAAAAAAGCCGAATTTTCTTAATCTTATACTGAAAATTTTGGAAAAATCCAAATTAGCCCCCCCCCCCCCCCAATATTCAGGACAAGGGCTTTAGTCCCCCAATATGAAATTGCTTCCTACGGGCCTGGATATTACGAAATATGTGCAGCTGTAAGCAATATCTTCATTTTTCATAGTTTTCCAAAACTAGTATGCGGTCGATGCGTCAAAAGCGTCATTACGTGTGAATATAATGATTAGCGTTTTATTTACAAAATCCGTTTTGCATGCCTATTTTCCCGGTAACTTAAAATGTCTGTGCGTTAACGGTTATCAAAGATATTTTTTTAATAAATAGCGAAATTTTAGACCAATTAAAGTTGTTGTAGAGGGTAAAATTCGTATAAATTGATATGCAAATTGTGAATGTAATAGGTCAGGAAATATTGGGGCGAATGGAGAAAAAGCTGATCATCACCATTTTTTTCTTTTGCCTCATTGTTTCCGAAGCTCATCAAGGAAACCTGTCAAACCAGTTCTTGTTTGGGAAAGCAAAGAGAAGAAAGGGTAGGATGTAGACCAGTAAATCGTTGCTAGGCAACAATCGGATACCCGATTTCACACGATCACGTGATGGTTCTTGTGTAATAGTAAGTAAGTAAATTTTAATTATTATAGTGACATGTGTTGTATACATAATATTTAACAGTTCAGAAAAAACATGAAATAAGAAAAACACCCGGCCCCATGGGCCTATATGTCACCTTGAGAAATCGTGTATTTTACTATTTAGTAATAAGCTTGTTGCTGTGTGATATAGATTAAACCGTTAACCTTTTGTGTTCCACTCGTTATCGGACACAGGGGACGTTAGGAAATCGGTTTCGGATCACACCATTACAGGTTAGTGCATCTTTTACCCATCTTTTTTGCATGTTTAACTAGAATTTGTCTATAAATTGTAAAACATGCAACATATGCGCATAGTTCCTTTACAAAAACAACGAGAAAAAATAAGCTTTGTAATTTAACCCTTTCCAAAACGACTAAATTTTAGCATGATCCAATTGGAAAGCTACTGCAGACAACAAAATGCATGTTTTTTTGCCTCAATGTTTTCCCAGACTTTTTCTTTTTTGGACATCAAAACCAGGTCTTATTTAGGAAAGGGTTAATTGTATCAGTTTAACCCTTTCACAAACGGCACAAAGTTTGATAGTTTTAGTCCTTATTCACATCAATAAAAGAAAGATTTTTGAAACATTGAAACAAAAGAAGAAAACGCTAAATATCAGCATTTCCTCCTTTAGTTTTGTCACAATATTTCTAAGCTATTATTCATATACAAACTCAATTTTTATGACCTATATAGGCACCAATTTTATCGTCATAAGCAGCTTTTGCATCAGACCACAGTGAAATCCTGCCGTTTTGGAAAGGGCTAACTTTAAGTCCCCAGAGAAAAAGATGTATGCTTAGGCTATATAAGGAAAATATTAATGTACTAATACGAACTAATACGAACGGCAGATGGGTGTCAAAATTTAAAAAGCTGCTACAGACTGCAAAATGGATGTTAATAATGATTTTATGTACCAGGGTTCACAGCAGAATAATTTAAAGCTGTAGTGGCAAATAAGTAAACATTGAAATGCATAATGTTTTAACAATAAATTAACTTTGAATAAAAATATTACAGGAAAAGGAGAGATTGCTTATTTTGAGCAATTTCTTCTCTTCCCATAATATTTTACGCAACATTATTATATTTATAACTATCAAAATGCATTATTTATCAGTTTTCGACATGAAATACATAAAACCTCTCTTTTTGGCGACTATTTTGAAGAAATTAAGTTGTGTGGGGTGCTTTTAAAGCTGTAGGGACATTACTCTGATTTACATGAAGCTGTAGTGGGACCGATATGTACAGCTTTTAGGGCTGGGGAGGACAATGGTGTACTAATGTATAATTTAGCAAAAATAATTTTGAAACAAAAGGAGAAAATGTTGATCATCAGCATTTTCGTCTTTTGTATCTATGTTTTCCCAATCCATATCGGTTAGGGTTGCCAAAAGCAGGTCTTGTTTAGGAAAGCTAGGGTTTAAATTGGATAACCCCAAAATTTTGTTGTTTGGAAAAGAGATTTCGTCCGGGAAAATGGTAATTTCATTTATAGACTCTAAAGTCATATCTTTTTTGCCCTAAAAACCGTCGTAACTTCGGCTTGATCAACCTGTAGTTACGCCATTTTCGAACGTAACCATCGATGATCAGCTTTATCTAAACCAACTGATGAAATTCTTTTCCCAACTTAACCATTTCCAAAATGACAGATCCGGACAGATCAAGTATGAAAGCCGAAAAATAGATGTTTTTAAAGAACGAAAATGCGTAAAATATAGAAAATATAGATGCAAAATATGAAATGCTTGTCTATACTTTGGTTTTACATTTCGTCAAAAGAAGTCATTGTTGGGAAAGGCTTAAGATATGTTAGTACTGTTTAACCCTTGCTAAAACAGCAAAAATTTAGACTAGTTCAATTTCAAAGATGTTGAAGATCGGAGAAAATATTTTTTTAACTTTAAGGATAGACAATATTGTGGAAAACGAAGAAATTGCTTGTTTCCTAAGCCATCTTAGGCTACACACAGATACGTCGATGAAATCGTGAAATTAATCGGCCATGTTGAGGGAAGGAAAAGGATTTCACCTTTATATTCTTTTCTAAAACAAAACTGGGTTTTGACGTCCCTAACAAAAGGTTTGGGAAACTATTGAATCAAAAGAGGCCGGTGTATTTTATCATTTACCAAAATTGCACAATTTTACACATTTCATTTCAACGCCATAGTATGCGATAGACAACATTGATTGAATTAAGAAAAATACAAACATTCTATGGGATACTCTGCGGAATAAAATTTACTAAACCTTTTCCAAACCGACAAAAAATACTGTTACAATTGGAAAGATGACAAAATTGGTGCCGCTGAATATATAGGCCCCTTCTCTGATTAAGAAGACAGTGGCACAGAGGGTATTGTGGCCAAAGAAGAAAATGTCGAATACTCTGCATCAACACTTGTTTGTGGACATTTGAAATTTTCGTTAATCTAATTATATTCATAATATTCACGATGTATTACAGATTGTATGTGAACAGAGAAGAAAACAGAAGAAGGATAATGTTCTTTTCTACAGAATAATTTGAGGCTGTAGAGGCAAATAAATATACGTATCAGTAAACCTGTAAATGATCATTTTATGCAATCAATGATGAATAACACATCAAGGGAGAAAAATCATTATTGCTCATTCTGATAATTTTAGCTCCACTAGCCAAAGACCAGTGGCCTTATATCATGGCCCTGTGTCCGTCGTGCGTCCTTGCGTGCGTCCGTCTGCACGTGCGTTCAAACATTCTTCTTCAAACCTACTGGACCAATTTTAACCAAACTCCACAGGAATCTTTCATGTATGAATCTCTTCCAAATTCATTCAAGAATAATGATAATAAATCAATTCCGTGTAGAACTGAAATTTTGATTAAATCAAATTTTCGCAAAAAATTAAAAATCTTCTTCTCCAAAACTACTGGACCAATTTTAACAATACTTCAAAGGAATCGTCCTTGCATGAATCTCTTCTAAATTCCATAAAAAATATCGCGCAGTACTAAAATTTTGATTAAACTTATGAAACCAAATTTTCGAAAAATCTTTAACAACCTTCTTCTTCAAGACTATTCGACCAATTTCAACAAAACTTCATAGGAATCTTCCTTGCATCAATCTGTTCCTAATTCCTCAAAAATATGTGCAGAACTTTCGACGAAATTAACGAAATTATTTTTTCCAAAAATCTTTAAAAAAAAATCTTCTCCAAAACGCCTTAATTGGATTTCATTGCAATTTAGCCTGAATGTTCAATGTACACTACAGTATATTCTATGAAAAAATTCGATCGGATGAAAATCATGGCAGCTGTGTGCAGGGCTTATTTTTCGCTATATGAGACATAGTGTAATTTTAAGAAAAAACATTTCTCTTCCATAACCACTTATTGGATTTCATTCTGGTGTAGCATGAATCTTCTGTGGATAGACATCTATTGTATTCTTTGAAGAATTACGTAGTCTAAAAGTCTAAAGTCTAAAAGCCAGTGGAGCGATACAGGACCATCATGACCCTCTTGTTTCCTTAATGATTTTTTCACAAATTTTACATTTACAAAATTAATTCAAATACAAGTATGCATTTTCTAAAAATAATTTCGACATGGCGTACCTGAAAGTCCCTCTATTTGTTGACTATTTTGAGGAAAGCAAGTTACGTATATGAAACACTCGCACGAGTTAAAATGACAATTCATAGTAACTTAGATTTTAAATACTTTCTTGTTCCTCTTGAGTATTTAAGATGTGAAAACTAAGCCGTTTTATAAAAGGGTATAAGTTATAGGATGAATTCTTATTATATTTTCAGATTCGAGTTTTGGAGAAGAAACTCGAGGTTGTATACATGCACGAGTATAAGACGATCAACTAATTGCGGAGACATTGCGTCAGAACATACACGGACAGAGACCTCAGTTATATTATATACAGTGACAAATTTTGTGCAAGAGTAACGCTAATGCAAATTGTTTATTAACTCTTCTCAGAATAGCATAAATCATGGCCGCTTATCTCCTAAACAGAATAAGGCTTGTTTCTCTGAGAAGTAATACATCATTTATCTATTATACTCTATTGTAAGATGCAGCGGGTTGAACATTTTCAACACGCAATGACCGGAAATTTTAAAATCCTAACTTATTGTGTACTTTGGCTTGAATCTTAGAGAAAAAAGTGCATCAATTATCCTGTATAAGACGTAGGTGTTGTAACTTTACGACCCCTAATGACCATAAATTAAAAAAAAAAAAAAAAAAAAAAAAAAAAAAACACTGATTGTTCAATTTCACTTGTTTCTACGAGAAGCAGCACATCATTTGTCCATTATCATTTGCAGGGGTTGTGAATTTACAACCCCTAATGACCAAAAATTTTAAAATCATAACTATTGTGCAATTAGCCCTGTTTCCATCAATGGTAGCGCAACACTTATCCAATATTATTGTCAGGGGATGAACAGAACTTTTAGAGGCAAAACTTTTATGTATAATAAGGCTAGTTTCTATTAGAAGTAGCATATCGTTTATCTTGTATAAGATGCAGGGGTTGTAAATTTACGACCCCTAATGACCAGAAATTTTAGAATCATGATTAAATGTGGAATTTTACTCGTCTCTATGAGAAGTAGCACAGCGCAGTGCAACATATATCCAATATTATTCGCAGGGGGTTGTAAATTTACAACCCTGATGACCAGAAATATTAAAATCGAAACTTATGGAATTATGCTTATTTCTATGCGAAGCAGCATGTCATTTATCCAATATTTTTCGCGGGGGGGGTTGTAAATTTACAACCCCTATGACTTGAAATTTTAAAATCGAAACTTATGAATTTAGGCTTATTTCTATGCGAAGCAGCATGTTATTTATCCAATATTTTTCGCAGGGGAGTTGTAAATTTACAACCCCTGATGACCAGAAATGATAAAATCGAAAGTTATTGAATAAGACTTGTTTTTGCAAGAAACAGCACAACATTTATCCAATATTTTTCGCAGGGGGGTTGTAAATTTACAACCCCTATGACTTGAAAATTTAAAATCTAAACTTATGAAATTAGGCTTGATTTTATACGAGAAGCAGCACAATATTCATCCAATATTATTCGCAGGGGGGTTGTAAATTTACAACCCCCGATGACCAGAAATGTTAAAATCGAAAGTTATGGAATAAGGCTTGTTTTTACAAGAAACAGCACAAATTTTATCCAATATCATTCGCAGGGGGGGGGGGGGGGGTGTTGTAAATTTACAACCCCTGATGACCTGAAATTTTAAAATCTGAACTTATGGAATTAGGCTTTTTTAAATGAGAAACAGCTCATCATTTATCCAATATTATTTGAAGGGGGTTGTAAATTTACAACCCCTTTGATGTAAAACTGACTTGTAGTATATATGTATTTACATTAAAAAATGAAATACTGACTTAGTGTTGTTGTTTTTTATTGGTCATTTCTGCAGAGAATTGTCGTCTAACTACCCACAAAAGTGATACCAAAATAGTGCATTTCATAATAAAATCAGTTTTTAAATAATAACGAGTTATAATCATTCTGTTCTTTCATTACTAAATTTCTGATTCGAGACATTTAAATTAGGTTTTGTTTTGTGAGGGGTTAAGCAAAACAATGCCCACAAATGACTACTTTTGGACGAAGCCGCTAGATATAGGTATGAAAAAATCTTGTGGGAAAAGGAAAATAATGACATAACCATTTTTGCCTTTCACATAAAGATTTCTAAATGAGTTTGGCATTTTAGTGTCGTCTACAACCTTTTCAAATTTGAGCAGACCACGATTTTGCTGTTTGTGAAAGGGTTTATGATACAATGATCAATAACCGATGTTTTTGTGGTTAAAAAGTCGTAGTTTCACTAGATTTGAATTTCAATCATTACATTAACTTCAATTTTAGGCGATTACGATAAAGTTTGTAAAACACTTTGTCGGCGTCTAGCGTCTTCCATATAACTGGGTCGTGGTCCATATTACCCTTTCTCGAACAAGGAAATGATACAAGCATTGTCCTAAGGAAGACCTGTTTTTTTAACTCCTTAACAGGAAAGGCTGAGAAAATACTGAGACAAAAGAATGAAGTGCTTATAATCATGTCTTTGTGTACACAAATGCCTTATTGTACACAACTTCTATATTTAGGGGAGACCGGGGCAAAGTGTTACATTTTTTTCGATTTATCAAAATTTTGACAATATCATATACCCTGCAGTCGTGTAAACCATAAAATCTAAAAATGTATAAAATTCTGAACAAATATATTAAGTTCTTTGCAACATAATTTGCTTTTTTATTGATAAGTTTGAAGGAAAACGAAAATGGCGAAGAATGTAACACTTTGCCCCGGGCATTGGGGCAAAGTGTTACACAAAATACAATGCCCGGGGCTAACGGCTTATAATGTTACTTTTTTCTTTCTACGATTATC
Source organism: Fragum sueziense (assembly GCA_963680895.1). Taxonomy (NCBI): domain Eukaryota; kingdom Metazoa; phylum Mollusca; class Bivalvia; order Cardiida; family Cardiidae; genus Fragum; species Fragum sueziense. Next base: position 11,119,322 of record OY804610.1, read on the forward strand.
ACTTATTATATTTAGGATGGTGACATAAATCTGAGGCTAAAAGGGAAACAAATACAACCGATCAGTATTGCAGAAACAAACGTCCAAGATAACCCTATTTTTCAAAATTTCGGAAAATTGATTTTTGACCCCAAAAAGTGAAATTCGCGATTCTAGAACTCCATAAAAGACCAATCTACCCATAAAAATCAAACAATGTAAAAAATCTGCATAGAATTTATTACAAAGTGGAATTATCGTGGCAGAAAATATGATTGAGCTGAAAAATCAAATGTACCACTTTGCCCCGTGTAACACTTTGCCCCGGTCTCCCCTACATGTGTCAACATCCATTTTGTCGTCTGCAGCACATTTCCAATTGCAAAGGTAATTAACATTCTTCTCCTTTTGGGAAGGCTTACGTACAATTCAAAGGACTAGTCTTGTCCATTTTTGTTGCTCTAAAAATTATCCATGAACTCGCACCTAAATAAAATCAGGATTTTTACGTAACGAAAAAAAAGTGAATAAGATTTACTTTCTTTACTTTCAGGAATGTCTTGGCCGCGAAGTTGAAAGAATTGGCATTTATTGTGTTCAAAGGTATGTGCTCTTTCTACTTTCTACTCTAAATTTTACACCACAGGGTCTGTGTAATATGCCTACTTTTTTTTGCAAATCTATATATATGAGCCTCGATCTGGAAAAAGGTCCCTTATAGCATTTGATGCAGCCTTGATTCATGACCAGCCTGTGCCTAAATACAGCCTGACTGAGATCCTTGCTGCTCCCTTGCTGTTGCAACTGGTCATAAAGAAGCCATTGGAGAACAACATGGTTCTTGATCAGACTGCGTGTATACGCAGGCTGATCTTGAACCATGTTGGGCTCATAAGCCTTAAGGGACCCTTTTCCAGATCCTGGCTCATATATATTATAAAACAAAAGCAAATATCGTAGGAATAAATTAGTATATTGTAGGAAATATCGTCACTTTTCTTCAAAGACATTGTGACCACAGCTTGTTTATCAACTCCCCACTCAATGACTCTTTTTGGCTCTGCTAAATGGCTTTGAACAACATCGTGGAAAATGGAGAAATTGCTTGTGAAAAGCAATTTCTTCATTTCCCATAATGTTTTTACTCAGAACGATAAGGAAACATTTTTATATGAAAAAAAAACACTTGAAATTGTCCTATGCAACACCTTTGAGTTAGGTCCAGTCTATAATTCAGGCGTTGTGGAAAGGGTTACAGTTATAGTTGCAAGATTTTTTGAAGAAAAGCAGCTAGATCCATATTACTAGAGAGATTCAAGGACGCCTTTACTAAAGTTTATTCAAGCAGTATTTGCAACATTTTCGAGTGCAACCAGCAATATCATATTTCGTCGCATTTCTTCGAAAACCTCGCAACTGCAGCTTGTTTTAAGCTGCAGTTACGTGGTTTGCGATGAAAAGCAGCGATTTATTGTTGGCTCTTTACCGCCATTATGCAATTTATGTAATAATCGGTATTTTATTGCCTCAGAAAAAGATAAAACTTGTGATAAAGATTGGAAATTATTTCAAATTACCTTTTTGTTTCGAAAAAACGATCAATTTTAAGAAATTTTAAGTGGTGAGTCAGTCTCTATGTTAAATTATGATTATTACCTTAACAACCCCTGATTTGTAGATTTTCGTCGGTGTTATTGCAAAACTTTATTACTCCAGCTTGATTAAACCTGGAGTTACGAGGTTTTGCAATAACATCGACGATTCGAAGAAAATTAAATTATAATGGCAGAGCTATAGATAAAAGGGGCTTTGGCTTCTCAAAAAGCAAAATAAATGAGCCGGGATCTGGAAAAACGTCCCTTATAGCATTTGAAACAGCCAGATTGGGCTGTGCTCAGATGCAGTCTAGCCAGCATCCATGTTACTCTCAAATGGTTGCTACAGACCACGAGGAAGCTATTTTAAAAGAACAACATGGTTCCTGGTCAGACTGCGTGTATACGCAGGCTGATCTGGAACCATGTTGTTCTCAAAATGATATAATGGACGTTTTTCCAGATCCTGGCTCAAATTTTAATGTTTATCCAACCCTTTGCTGTGGGTATTAATTTGAATCGTCTAATGCATTTACCGCCTCTGATCTATTGCTCTGGAAGAACGATGACGGTTTATGCCAATTTGATGCACAAATGACATATTTGAACCGGGCTATGGAAAATGGTTCTTATCGCCGGTGGGGGATCAAAACATCGCAACTCCAGCTTTGTCAAGCTGTAGTTACGAGGTTTTGACTCCCCACTAACGTTATGTCATTTGTGACATCGCAGCCATAGCCATAGCGCTAGATTGATGTCAGTCTGTTAACAATAACATCATTTGTATTAACCCTTTTATGAAACAAGACCTGTTTTTGACGTCCCTAAGAGAACAGACTTGGGAAAACATTGAAACAAAAGAAGAAACCGCTGATAACCAGCAGTTTCTCCTTTTGTCTCAATATTTTCTGTGCCATATTTTACACATATCCTATCTTTAATAACATCCACTTTGTCATTTGTAGCAGTGTTTGAAGTGGATCACGCTAAAATTTTGCTGTTTGGGAAAGGGTTAATAAATATGAAATCGCCATTCATAGAAATGTGTTGCTCTGTGTTCATCTTGTATATTAGAGATCAAGGAAAGGTTATACATGTACTTATTTCTGAACGTTTGTTTGCCTGGCTTGATTTTTCGAGAGACACAAACCCATGAATACAGGACCTGAAACAGGGCTAACATAGCGCATTTGGTAGTTGGTAATACATAAATAGTCTGGGTTGTTGCACATTCACAATTGATCCTGAAATTCGACCGTCAGACTCAATGGGAGTCAATAGTAAAGAAGGAGCTCTTGGTCCCGCCCATCGAGTGATAAAATACCCTGATCTTATAGTTGAATCTATTGTATTCAAATCAAAGGTTTAAAATCCCATTTTAAAAGCTAACATAAACACAATTGTGGACAAGTTACATTTGTCAAATGAGTTTAAGGGGTTCCATTCATCATTAGATACCGAACTCTCTGAGTTGTATCGTTTCCATTTTCACCGTTTTCTGTGGCCACGGAGATTCACGAGGTTACCTCGTCAAGTTGACGTCGAAGTTGCAACAGAAACATATCTCTACATGTATTCAATCTTACTTGGATAACAAGATTTTCTGAAAATATTGTATCACGTGATTATCCACCGTCTTATTGGTCAGTGCGTAAGGGTAGTGACTAGGAAAAAAAGGAGAAAGGGCTGGTAAGAGATGTGAAGGGAAAAAATAAAAATAGATATATTGCATTTTGTCACGCTAAAGCACAAAGAAAATAATACAATGCAAACAACACGAAATTCTGATGTCCCTGATGGAAAGATTGAGGACAAAAATTAGACAAAACGAGAAAATCAGCACTTTCTGTCAGTATTTTCTTTGCTTTTTGCATCCATTGACGTCCATTTTGTCGATTATGTACAACTGCTTGAGACAGTCACAATATTTGTTGTCATCTTGATAATGTTTGATGAAAAGAAACTAAATGAAGGAAAAGCTATACATAAACGGGGAAAAGGGCATTCAAAATTTGTTATATCAAATCTAAACTCTATGTTGTGGGTACCCATTCGAATCGTCTCGACGAGACGATTCCAATGAGTACCCTCACCATATGGTTTGATGAACAATAAATGAAATATTGCACTTTGAAAATGCATCAATCTCTCTTATCGGTAGGTCTGTGAATGAAAGCAATACCAAAATGAAAAGGGAAAATAGACAGACAAACTGTATTTTGTCACGCCAAGTCACAAAGAAAATAACACAATGCAAACAGCACGAATTCTTTAGAGCTGCAAAATAAATTAGTATTTAGGAGTAGAGACGAAGATTTAAATTACAGTGTTTATTTTAGTACAACCAGCTGCCAACCTAGTTAACTTTTCTTCTCGACCTTTTTTATCCACAAATTACATAGTCTTGTTTTCTTCCAAAACATCGAAATTACAGCTTTAACAAAATCTGTATTTACAAGGTCACAGGGTTTTCTGAAGAAAAAGCTTTACAATAGTCGAGTTGGCAATTATAGCAAGAGGTAGACTGGTGCACCAAAATATGATAAAATGAAATAAAACAAGTTTCAAGTTTCAAGTTTATTGGATAACAAAAGACAGTATGTCTATCTTGTACATGTACAATACAATAATTGTAAGTATAAATGGTTCCAGTTGTTAGCAATTTAAATGAAAATTTGAAATGATATTCATGTTGAATTTAACAAGTTAAAAATGTAAATTGATGGAGAAAAGTTAAGTTTGTCCAAAAGGTTAAGATTTGTTTTCTCTCACACCATACACAATCATACATCTCAATGACTAGTATTCTGAACTATGTAAAATGATTCTGTGAGTTACAGCGAGTCTGAGCTTAAGAGTCGCAAGTGTCCAAAACACGGTTAAGACACCCCCGACCCCGAAACCCGTTCACGCCGGTAATTAATACACCTGCATTTTGAAAAAGAAGGTAAGGCGGTCGCATACTACTTAAAGGGGGAATAACACTTAACATCTTGCAAATTTTCCGAGAACTTCGTACAAAAAAAATAAATATATATTATTAAAATATGGTCTTTAAATTGCATATATACCAAATCTTAGCTTTCTACCTTGTGTATTGGCTTAGATGTCGACGGATTTAAAACCCCATGATTTTTTGTCGGGGGATAAAAATCATAATAATAAAACATATGGGGTTTTAAATCCGTCAACATCCTAGCCAATACACAAGATAGAAAGCTAAGATTTGGCATAGATGCAATTTAAAGGCCATATTTTCATAATATATATTTATTTTTTGCACGAAGTTCTCTCAAAATTTGTAAGATGTTAAGTGTTATTCCCCCTTTAATATACGAGTACTATGTGACGCCGTTACTTGGTTTTGATTAGGACTGTTCCACATATAATCCTCTTGTTTCGAAACGAAAGGACAAGATAGGATTTGAGGATAAATTATCATGGAAGGGCAAGGGCGTAACGCCCATTACGCACACTACGCACGTGTGTAATGTAAAAAAATCGTGAACAGATTTTGCCGTTGAATGAAGCTCAAATTCTGTCTCAAAGAAGGCTCAGAATCGTTCTGCTGCCATCCTGAATATCAAAATTTTCTCGGGGGAGGCCCCCCGAACCCCCCTAATGAAAGGGGGAGACCCCCTCTCGTGCTCTCCCCCCCCCCCACCCCTCAAGCCTACGGCGCTCGAGAACGCCTACGGCGTTCTTGCACGCCTTCGGCGTGCGTATAATTAAAAATTTCCTGGTTACGCCCCTGGAAGGGTGTAATAAAATCAATTGTCAAAACAATTTTGTCAATAATTTCAAAAGAGTATTTCTAATCCAAGTTCAGAGTAGGGTTAATAATTTGTGTATATTTGATAAGAAATGGGTCATATTTCACGGGAAAAAACTTAAGGATAAAGCAAGTTATTTCGTTTTTCGAAGCTTTTCATTAAATGGAAACCTAACGAATTTAGTGTATTTTTGTTGTTACTGGACAAAAGTTCTTGAAGTTTATACTGGGCCTTTACCAAAAGAATTTCGTAATGTGGATTTTTCTGAGATCATTGTAAAGAGGGCATTCAAGTATAGAATGATACAGAATTGCTCCGTTTCGAATGCCTATTTGTAAGACAAATGAAGATTTTACTTCATTCTAACGAATTCTAAAGAATATGGTTGTGTGTCATGATATTTCGAGAGAAGAAATATAAATTTGAATTTATGCGATGAATCTAGGTTAAGGTATACCATCCATCATTAGATACCAAACACATCGTGCAACTTCGGGCGTCATCCGTTTCAATGGACATTGAAGGCATCCCGAAGTTGAACAAAGTTTTTTTTATCTAATGACGGATGGAATACCATATTATGTAGGACACACTCGGACAAAAGTCTCTCAGAAATTAGACTTTGTATGTAGCACTCTCAGATGAGCTGGTGATTGTCATCGACATTCCATTTGCCACTCTAGTTAGAAAAATCTAACCAGAGTACTTAAGGTATCGAAGAATTTGCTAAAATCTCGTAACTACAGCTTGTTTTAACCCTTTCCAAACAACAAAAGTTTAGGGTGGTCCAATTTGATAGCTGATGTAGATAACAAAATGAGTAATTATAAAGATAACATTGTGTATAATATAGGATAGAAAACATTGAGGCAAAAGGAGAAAATGCTGATTATCAGCATTTTCTGCTTTTTTATCAATGTTTTCCCAAACAAATTCTACTAGGCATGTCAAAACCAGGTCTTGTTTGTGAAAAGGTTAAGCTGTAGTACATGGTTTTAGAAAGAAAAAAGAAGGGATATGTTTATCCATGTAAAGTCCATTCATCCGAAGATTCCATTCAGATATAATATTTTCTTATTAACCCTCGTGTTAAATCCAATTTACCCGAACAAATACTTTAATAACGAGTTTCTTTGATCATTTAACGCAGGTTTAGATCAAATCAAGGAGCATTAAAAAGAGATATTACCTTTTGGTCGGCATTGTTATTTTCTCGTTCGTGTACTGAATGTTCTGACAAAATGAGGCATGTCGGAAATAAGAAAAACAATTAGATTTGAAAAAAAAAACTGTTTCCTGGTAGAAGTTATACTACGTAAATCTCTTTACTTATTTGAAATGATTAAGCTTTGAGTTATATCGCACGCATCTGCTTTTTAGCTCACCTGAGCACGAAGTGCTCAAGGTGAGCTATTGTGGTCGCTTTTTGTCCGTCGTCCGTCCGTCTGTCCGTCCGTCCGTCCGTCCGTCCGTCCATCTGTCCGTCCGTTCACAATTTCTTTCAACATCTTCTCCTCCTAAACCATTGGACCAATTTTGACCAAACTTGGCAGGAATGTTCCTTGTGTGATACTTTCCAAAACTTGTTCGTGAATTTTTGATTTGTCAAAAAATGTGGGCGTGGCAGGCAGAAAGGGGCTTATCAGACTAGAAATCATAAGAAAATTCTTTAAAAATCAACCATTGGGCCCAATTGAACCAAACTAGGCAGGAATATTCCTTGAGTCACTCTTTTCAAAATTTGTTCACAAATTTTTATATTTGTCAAAAAATGTGGCCGTGGCAGGGAGAAAGGGGCTTATTAGACTTAGAGAAATCATTAGAAAATTCTTTAAAAATCAACCATTGGGCCAATTTGAACCATACTTTGCAGGAATGTGCCTTGAGTCATTTTTGTCAAAATTTGTTCACAATTTTTTTCATTTGTCAAAAATTGTGGCCGTGGCAGGGAAAAAGGGGCTTATTAGACTTGGAAAAATCATAAGAAAATTCTTTAAAAATCAACCATTGGGCCAATTTGAACCATACTTGGCAGGAATGTGCCTTAAGTCATTCTTTTCAAAATTTGTCCAGAAATTTTACATTTGAAAAAAAAAAAAAAAAAAAAAAGCATGGCCGTGGCAGGGATAAAGGGGCTTATTAGACTTAGAGAAATCATAAAAAAATTCTTTAAAAATCAACCATTGGGCCAATTTGAACCAGACCTTGCAGGAATGTGCCTTGAGTCATTCTTTTCAAAATTTGACCACAAATATTTTTATTTGTAAAAAATTTTGGCCTTGGCAGGGAGAAAGGGGCTTATCAGACTTGGAGAAATCATAAGAAAATTCTTTAAAAATCAACCAATGGGCCAATTTTAAGCAGACTTTGCAGGAATGTTCTTTGAGTCTCTCTTTTCAAAATTTGTTCACAGTTTTTTTCATATGTAAAAAACTGTGACTGTGGCAGGGAGAAAGGGGTTTATTAGACTTAAAGAAATCATAAGAAAATTCTTTTAAAATCAACCATTGTGCCCAATTGAAGCAGACTTTGCTGGAAGGTTCCTTGAGTGACCCTTCTCAAAACTTTTTTTGCGGATTTTTGATTCGTCAAAAAATGTGGGTGTGGCAGGGAGGAAGGGGCTTATCGGACTTAAAGAAATCATAAGAAAATTCTTTAAAAATCAACCATTGTGCCCAATTGAACCAGACTTTACTGGAATGTTCCTTGAGTTACTCTTTTCAAAATGTATTCACAAATTTTTCCATTGGTCAAAAAATGTGGGCATGGCAGGGAGGAAAGGCTTATCAGACTTAGAGAAATCATAAGAAAATTCTTTAAAAATAAACCATTGGGCCAATTTTCTATTTCCCTTATCTGTTGCTCTCAGGCTGGCCCCATGTTTATCTTATGTAAACAAATAAGGGATTAGCTTTAGCTTATCAGATGGTAATCTTTCACTAAATTTTATCAATCACAGACAAAATCTTGTTAATTGAGCCTATCATAAATGATCAATCTCTAACAGATCAGTATGCTTTGAAAATTGGCCCTATGTTGTATATTGCGAAATCATGAAATAATTGTTGAAAATTAACTAACTCAACAATTGTGCTAATTCATACCCAACCTTACAGGATCGATTGGAACAAAATTATTTCTTAATTGTTTCCAAACAGACAGTCCTTATAAGTTTCATGCCTTTGAATTTGACAAAATTGCCATTATCACTCTTGTCATCTTGATTCAGGTGAGCGATTTAGGAACATCATGGTCCTCTTGTTAAGGCTTGCGATTAGCCATGGAATTTCATATCAATTTAACAGTATACATGTAAAAGTTTTTATTTTTAGCAATCTCTGTTATGTTCGATAAAGTTTTTCTGTAATATGGACATTGGGAATCGTCAAATCCTTTTGCACTGATACAGCTTATTTTCCTCCAACTGTTTGTACCACGAAAGAAAGGTCATTCGTAATATCATCATAATCAGAGAAAATCAAAATCATTTAAATGTACACTAAAGTTACTAAATTTCTATTCAACTTTCATTTACGCTCGTGCCGGGCCGCCATAGTTCGTCACAAAATCCCCGCCGAGAAGTTGCGATGGCGGCCTAAATGGATAATCGGATTACATCGGGCTTGTCTATTGAAATATAGTTTCGCGTCATGACAAAATCGCAATCTTTTGTATTTTCCATTTGCCAACGAGGCAGAAAATAAAATTTGAGAAAGCATTCAAGTAAATAGAAAAGACGCTGATATCTAGCAACATAAAAAACATTCAAACATAAGAAAATGTTGATACCCGCATATAGTATTTTCCCTAAATATTTTTGTACAAATCCTATCTTTATCATCTTTTTTAGCATACAGTATCGTGTAATGTAATTTTTTATGTCGTTTGGATTAGACTTTACTAGATGCTTTTTCGGTGCTTAATGTATTACAAAGTTATCGGTCTTATTTTATAGTACAGAAATTACAATTAAAACAAATACAGAAAGTTATCTCTTTTCCGATATTTTAACACATTCACCACTATTCACGAAGACTTTATAGTGTGTCCCTTTTGTCCTACCCTATATAGGATTATGGGATTTATCGCACCGAAATGAAATACCGACACACTTCAAAATGGTCCACAAATACCATGTAGATAGACTTTGGCCTCTTACCTCTTCACACGAGAAAATGCCGACATTTTATGCATGATTACCACCCAACCCCCTGCTTAGGGTCTGTCTGGCTAAATGTCCGTCTGCATCAGAATTGTTAACCCTTTCCTAACCAAGACGTTACTTTGACATCCGTAATATATCTGAGCAAGGATCTGGGAAAAGGTCATTTATAGCAATTGAGAACAACCTGGATCCTGATCAGACTGTACATAATTATATACAGTCTGATCAGGATCCATGTTATTCTTACATAGTTTCTTTGTGGTTTGTGGAAGCAGTAAAAGAGCAACGTGGGTCCTGATGAAACTTCACTTAGGCTCAAACAGATCTGGAAACAAGGTTGTCTCAAATGCTTCAAAGGATCTTATTCGAGATCCCGGCTCAATAATAACTACATTGTCCGTCATATGGCCATTAGTTCGAACATGGGACTCCTCCCCAACTTCAAAATATTCTATATCAAACCATGATTATGTCATAAAAAAGCTGTATATGGTCGAACATGGAAAAAAAGCGGCATCTTATATAAAATTTCCTAATTCCTTTATATTCCATCCATTATGATCTATCATTATCTACCGATCACTTCGTGCACATTCAGGCGTCATTCTTGGCAACGAAAATTGGCGAGGATACCCTCCTAATCCCATTGCAACATATAGCGCCTGGAAATTTACGAAGGGTATAATTATACCTCACGATAAATGACCTGGCAGAGCATCCCAGCCTATTGGCTAGGGCTGCTCTGCCAGGTCAATTATCGTGAGCTATGCCATCGTCAATCTGTTGCCACGGATGACGCATAAAATTTGCACGAGTGTTTGGTGTCTGTAATGATGGAAGGAATACCTTAATCCAAACTAATTTCACGACGTCCCGGCGATGCGGGTCTAATCTCGGATTTAGCACATTGATTTTATTGTAATGGAAAACCGAGTCAATATTTGAAATTCGCACTTGTTCTTCATGGGGCTTTCAAATAACACGGGTATTAAAATTCCGTCTGCAAATAATTAAACAATTTAATAGTTACCTTATCTCAAAAATAAATCACATTGAACGATAGAATCTGTAGCATTACAAAGCTATTAACCTTTTTCGAAACGGTGAATGTAACGAAAATTTCTGATCATGATACACGTTGGTCACGAATTCACGCCAGAGAATCACGCGACCAAACAGTAACAACAACAACAACAACAACAATTGCAGAAAATATTTTTAAGAAAATCAGTAAATATGTGGCCGGTTTGAATTTGGGTTGAATCAGAGAAGATAAAAAACGCAAGGGATTGTCTTGATGTTATGGATCTTTTGAACAGCTCATAATAAAAAGGGTTATTGACTAGCAAACGACAGTTTGTCTAAATTTCAATTACATACATGACATCCCATACATTTTCATAACTTCTCTGCTTCAAAAGAAATTCAAAACAGTCACTTATTAATGTTACAAGAATTGAAGATTTTCTGCCATTGACACATTCAGTAACCCTTTCCAAACAATCCGGGGTCTTGAGGACCCATATAAAAAGTCTTGGGAAAACATTGAGACAAAATAAGAAAATGCTGGTTACCAGCATCTTCTCCTTATGTCTCAATATTTTTCGTAAGGTATTGAACACAAATGATTTCAAACTAGAACAATGTAATACAATTTTCTGTGGTTTGTGAACGTGTTTCTACGGGCTTTGATGTACGTGATCATTCATAACTATAACTAGTCACATGTGCGTATCATCGATGAAATATGTCGCTGCTTTTCAACAAAAACATCCTAACTGTAGCTTAAAGCAAGCTGCAGTTACGAGGTTCTTGTTGAAAAAACAAAACAAAACAAAACAAAACAAAAAAAAAAAAAAAAAAAAAAAAAAAAAAAAAAAACACAACGATTTGAGAACTGGCATGATAACGCTTTACTAAACACAATTATTTCTAATTTTAAAGCGACTGTATACGACAAAATGAATTTTGATACATGTATGATATAAAGATACGATTTTCACAAGATATAATTGAGACAAAAGGAATAAATTATCGTTATCATCATGTTCTTCTTTTGCATCAATGCTTTCCCAAGAGTTTTCAGCCAGGGACGGCAAAATTTTGTTAGCGAAAGGGCCAATTCTTTATTAATTTGACGTCGATAATTCATTATTGCGTAAGCGTGAATAAATTGACCGTTGTAGCGAACTCCGATCCTCCGATAAGATTGTTACATAAGTGTAATAGTATTTGGACTAAACGTATAATCGGATAATAATGATGTAATGCAGCTTTCCTACGGTAACGTTACGTCTAACCGAGCGCTGTGAATCATACTTTTAAATTGTATTAATCATATCGGACTATGATTGTAGGTACAGAAGGGAAAACTCTTTATGGATCGATGTTTTGGTATCCTTTCTTGGCTAGAAACAACTTTCACATTTTCCCAGACATGGCCTGATTTTGACGTTCTTATAATCAGCATTTTCTCCTTTTGCATCAGTATTTTCTTTGCTATATTGTGCTAACATAAATTCCGTCTTTATCAACACCATATATTGTCAATGATCATTGATGTGTTTAAAGTGAGATCAACATAACCATCACTGGCGGTGAACTCGGCCAAAGCGTGGGACGTTTTTTTCACGATCATAGTATTCCGTCGTTTTTGTTATAAAATATCGTAACTACGGCTTCGATAAAGCCGTAGTTATGAGATTTTATAACAACACAGACGGTTTGTCAATACATATCGGTAAATCCGGTCTATTTTTAGAACAAATTCATTGTTATTAGAAAAACTATCCAATCAGATTTTTGAACACACATTTAAACGCAAAATATCTGTACGTTGTTGTAGCGAAAAACGTCCTTCGCTTTGGCCGAGTACACCACCAGTGACCCTTGTCGTTTGGGAAAGGTTAAATCAGGTCGGAATTACTTGTATAGTCCGGTCCGGATATCATGGTTGATGTTTATAGAATTTATCTAATAGTATGTAATCAAACAGTGTATCGAACTCATAATCACTTCATTTTAGAATGTGATGGTTCGAATCTTGCAGGTGTTTTATACCTGCAAGATTCGAACCAACACACTGAAAATTGTATAGACAACCAAGAATGCATTTCCATTGTTTACATAGTCAAGAGTTATGTAAACTTGTGTCGTAATATTCTCAATGGACTATAGAAGGGAAAGCTGTCAATAAATCAATGTGCCTGGCTAGCAACTGTCTTTTAAATAGAAACTATTCTTTGTTTGACTCATGATTATGTCACTTTGATTATAAGACTTGTCTTATATATTGGAAACATTCTTTCAAATGTTGTTTAAATTGTAACTGCATAATTATATGAGATGTTTAAAGAAAAGCAACGATATGTTGGAGTTCCCCATTCACAATGAAATTATTCTAATTAAAAAAAGCCGTTTGTTTTCAGATAGAAAATTTAGTATATTAAAGTATCCCAACCATCATTAGATACCAAAATTTTTTGTAAAATTTCGTCTCCATCTTAGGTGTGTTTCGGATAACCTTTTCAATCTGTTTTGTATCTATTAGTTTGTGGAATACCTACACTTTAAAAACTTTTTGATGAAACAATGTTGAGATTGGATATTGAACGGAAAACTAGTGTATCCTATATTTGTAATTTCCATTAGATTCTCATTTGCGTAACGGACTGGAGCTACATGTTTATGATATGAAAATTAACTTTTGAATTAATGACATTTATTGAGTGTATGAAGTGACGGGTCTTTATTCATTTCTTCATACATCGATAGACATCTATTAAATCTTTATTACACAAGGAGTGCTTGAGGTTCGTTTTGATTGGAAAGAGTACGTGAAATTCAAACAAAGAAGTATAGATTCTAGAGATGACGTCGACCCATGTCCAGAGCTATAGAAAAGAGGGGGTAATGGCCATGTGTAAATTGTTAAAACATAGAAAATGAGAAATGCTTGAAATATCAGTTCTTTTCAACGCCCTTCTCTTTAAAAGTCGTCAAAACTAAACGTTATTTCAGAACAGATTATTCGAATTTCATCAATCTGAATTTACACCAGAGTACCACCGAAGAGTTGAAAAATACTTAATTCAAATTCGCAGCAATTTTGCTGTATTTTTTCTTATGGGTAGGCCTTCGAAAAGCAATCTATTTTACCTTTTGTTTAAACTTTAACCCATTCTAAATGAAACATTGATGTTGACCAGCATTTTCTTCTTTCCTTGTGGATATTTGTTTTAGATATATCGGATACAAATCATGTCTTTATCAACATCCTTTTCGTTGTCTCACAGTCTGTATCAATTTTCACATACGAAAGAAGTAGTTCAATTTTTTACCGTTTGAGAAATGGTTAAAAAAAGGTCCATGTTAGATGAAATATCTCGATACGCCGTGTGACTTCTCTAAAGATGTGAAGTTTTGATTACCCATTCAGATACATTCAATGAACTGCCAGGTTATACGATACTGCGGTTTTGTGGGGGAAATAAAGTAGAGATTTCGTAAAGTGACTGATGAATAAGGAGAAACTTTGATTTTAGTGGTATTTGTATGTGTCTCGTAGCAATAGTATGTAGTGTTTAAATGAGTTTTGAATCCATGTGCAATGTTATCGAATTTAGAATAATTCGTGTCTAAATCGAAACAAAAAGAGACAAGTAACATCTTTCGTGAGAAAGTTTTGTAAGGAATCGACCGAATTTGGATTTTAGCAATACGAAGGTTTGTTGTTTTGTAATAATGACTTTAAATGAGTACATTGGGTCCTTATATGTTGTTGTATACAGGACCTTAAAAAAGCAATTTGATATCGGGGGCTGAAGCCCCAGTGACTGAATAGGGGGGGGGGGGGGGTTTAAGGGCAATTTGGCAGTTTTTGCCAACTTTAGGGGGCTTAGCCCACCCCTAGCCTCCCTGTTCCTACGGGCCTGGTATAGCATCGGCTACGTTCATAAATGACGTAAATCCAAAAGAGTTCTTTTTAGACTGGAAACGTACATTAAAATAAACATGAGCATCATAATTCTTAGTAATTTGTTGTATGTAAAATGTCGAATCCTTTCTTTGAATAGGTGGATTACTCATGTATGTCCATTGATTTCTGTCCCATATTATAAATTCTAAGTAACTCTGACTAGGCAACAAATTGGGATATTGCTCATAAAATTAAAGCTGTTACATACGAACCGTAAATGTGACTCAATATAGAAAACGAAATATTTTACCTATGAACCAGAGAAGGAAAATACAGTCGACACTCGTTGTGTCGAAGTCAAAGGGTCCGTCAAATTATCTTGACATATCCGGAGTTCGACTCATCCGATTTTGTTCAATTTCGAATTGAATGCCATTTAACCATTTTCGTTACTCATCAAGTGCATTGATAATTGAAATATAGTAGAAGAAAGGAAAGAAATTGCTCGAAACGAGCAATTTCTATCCTTTTCTTACTAAATTTCAATGGCTATATTTATTTCGAAATTATTTTATTTAACGTTTTGACATACTTTGATGAGGACGGGGCCAGACTTTCCCTTCGATTTAAGCGGAAATTCGACTAATCCGATGTCCACATAACGAGTGTCGACTGTAGTATAAAAGTGTGATCGATGATTAGCCTACCAGTAAAAAATTGTCTCCAAAAATATTTCCAAATACACCAATAATTTTGTTAATGTGTCCTAAATTGTTCCATATAATATTAGTCCAAAGTCCGAACCCATTTGTTGATCTGTTGATGTATTCAACCTATCAATAGATGTTGTAGCAAACATTTCGTGCAACTTTGGCGTCATATGTGGCAACGGAGATTGACGAGGGTAGCCGGGCTCTAAAATCCGGTTACCCTGGACAATCTCCAGTGTCACGGAAAACATCGACGCCGGGGACGAAATTGCACGAAGTGTTTTTGGTATGTGTAGAATACTTTAAGGCATCCAAACCCTCAAAAGCACCAAAGAGCCAGAGGCAACATTTGAAAAATGCAAACAATTCCTAAATTGTGGTACATTTCCATTCCAAATACAAACATAAGCATTTTGCACGGTTTAGAATTTTGATTTAAGGCATACTTATGGAAATATTTGACAAAAGTGTTCAAAATTACCTCCCTTGCATATGGATATAGAGTAAAATAATATATCTAAATAATTTTCTTCTTGAAGCATGATCTTGAATCCGACACGGTGAATCAACTTTTATAAAGTGTATTTACAAGTTTGTGTAATTTGATGCATTTCGTACGGCTAGAAAGTGGCGATTTTTTCAGGGTCTGTAAACCTTAAATGTTTTGTTGGACTACTACAAAATGTTTCAAGCAGATATTTAATTATGCATTATAAGATTAGTAATACAATAGTGTGAGCAAATGAGAGAAAAGAAGAATTTGTTGAAAACTAACACTTTCTCCTTTCGTCTTACACATTTTCTTACCAATACATTCTGATTTCTGAATTTTGCAAGATTTGATTTGTCCTAAGTAGGCTATAGGCTACCCTTTCAATTTTGGTCTGGTCTAAAATGTATTGTCTAGGAATGGGGAAAGAACCATTTGTCATACTTCGGACTACATTATCGTAATGCTATCTTAAATATTTTCAAAGATGATTTGAAAAGAAATATTTTAGCGGTGTAAAATTCTATAACCTTTACTCGGTGATAAATACAAGGATTGTTTAATATTGTTTCAGCGATGTATAGAAAGAAAATGGCACAAGAAATTCAATATCTTCACACTAACTGATCTTTTTCCAAAACAGCTAAACGTCTAATTTTGGCTTCATTGTAATAAAATGCTCGAGAAAACATTGAGACAAAAGAACAAAAGATTGATAGTCAGCAGTAACTTGGTTGTATTGTCTCCTTTTTCATCAATATTTTCTCCCATTTTATGTCACAATTACATAATCAAATATATATCATATTTCTTTTCGGCAACCAATTTATTTTGTCCCAGATTAAAATGTATTTTCTCTCTTTTTTTTCTATGGGAAAGGGTCAACACATTGGCTGTAAATCGTCGCTTTTTCAGCAAAAACCTGGTAACTGCAGCTTAAAACAAGCTGCAGTTACGAGGTTTTTGTTTAAAAAGCATCGAAAATGTATTTGTACAGAAATGAATAGAAAAAGAAACAGACGGATGTTTTGTGTGGAAGTAATTGTCCAATGTTAAAACAAAGATGCGGGCTAAAGATAACTTTACAAAACATATTTGTCATTTATTTTGTTACCTTGTTTAACAAATACAAAAACCTTTTATCGTTTTTGTGGTTAACACTTTAGAAATTTAGAAGAAAAAAGATACATTCCGACCGCCCTGTGTGAAAGGGGGACTGCTGCGGCTTTTCATCCAAAACAGTTGAACCCATTACCAGACCGCAAAAGTTTGGACCTGTCCAAATTCCAACATGTTGCGAATACCATTTCAGTCGTATACAATTTTGCAATTTTTAGTATTTCTGATTAGAAAACATTATAGGCCTATGTGAAATGAAGAAACTGCTCGTCACAAGCATTTTCTTCATTTCCACAATGTTTTCAAAGGCGCTTATCTTCTTGGGCGTCAAATGCGTTTTTTTGTGGGAATACGCTGAAACGGTGCTGGTTATCAGTATTTTCTTCTTTTGTCTCAATATTTTCCCAAACCTTTTATGTAAGATACGCCAAAACCTGATCTTGTTTTGGAAAGGATTAAAATGCATTGTTCATAAAAATAACAAAGATAACATCGTTACAAAAGTGTCAAAATATTTTCCTTGTCATTTCAGGGGCGTTAAAGATGGCATTTGGTGTATAGAAAGCATCTCCAACCTACCTTGTCGCCAAAACAGGAAAGAAGAAAAAAGAGAATCCGCGTAGAATAGAGCATTGATGTACATTCGACACAGCTAGAACTTAGTTCAACACAAACAAAGATACATTTATAAAGATCAGAGAAGTCTTTATCAAGATACCGATAAGTGATGTAGTATCAGATTAACAGGCAAGTGGTGGGGAATTGAATCAAAGACGAACAGAAGCTGTTTTAAACTGCTGAAACAGATTTGTGAAATTAGAACTGGTTTACGGTAAAAGAAAACGACTGCTATGTGTTCGGATTAAACGTGAGATAAGTATAAAAAAAGTTGCCATAAATAAACAAAAAATAAATAAATAAATAAAAAATACCAGGAAAAAGAGCGAAAAACTTTGACATTTGGGTGCTACAGACTGTGAAATTGAAATTCGGAAAATTGAAGTGTTTTGACAAATCAATAAGTTTTGTGGTTTGAAAGACGACATTTTCCCAGAAGATAACGGAGTACTGGATCTATATTTTAGACAGAAAATCGAATCTTTTCTTCGCAAAACACGTAACTGCAGCTTAGAACAAGCTGCAGTTACGAGGTTTTCGATGAAAAAGCGACACAATATCGGGAGAGTCTTGAGATAAATCAAGAGAAGCTGTCATCTTGTATGGAACTTTAATTATAGAGGTATTATCTCCTTCAAATCTCCCGCCAGCACACTGGGAATCTTTGAAGCCACGATATTAAAACAGCAGGGTACAACCGGCCCTGGAGAATTCTCAACATTGTCGTGAATTTTGGAAAGTTCTATTCTGGAAACCGCGTCAAGAAGAAAACCGTAAAACGTTAACTTACAAAAGTGGAAGCTAAAAATTTCCGTGGACAAAACTTGAAATTGGGAATTTTCTAAAGCGAACAAATTTGTGATAAGAAATAGCATCACAACTAGGACAAAATCGAGAGAAAGGTAGTCGAGACTTTAAGTCGACCTTTGACAAAAGTAAATATACATAATGTGGTAAAGGTCATTTGAGGCGTTTTTTAAAAAGTGAAAATACTTAAAATTCTTAAGTGGAGAGACAGCGAATGAGTGATGTCAGAGACTAGATAGTTAAACTGGTGATCTCTATTTACTTTATAACTCGCCTAGATCTCTGAATACCTGGGTATCTAGGATTAAGCACATTAATGTCACCATTTATTTACCACGAAAACCCATTACACTCGCATTACAGACGCGATAAACATTGAAAAATACACACAGAGGATTTGGAGCAAGACAGCGACCAATGTTAGATCCCCTTCGTTTATTTGCATAAAGGATCAAGCCACAATTTGACAGAACAAAATCGGATTTAAATACCTTTATTATTACTTTTCTCATCAAAGTAATATATAACGTTGAATTTTTAGGTAGGTGTGTTCGTTTCGACATTTATTCGGAGGAATAACTTTAGTAAAGAATATTTATCTGAGTGACAAAATCGTGCCGAATCAGGGTTTAACATTGTTACATAGTTAATAAACGTGTTTGTCGTGCAGAGTTTATACGATTATTTCGTCGATTTCATTCAAAAACATTATAACAAGAGCTTAGCAAAACTTCAGTTACGATATTTCGGAAGGAAAGGGATTATATCGACTTAAGTTGGCGAAAATCGACGGGGTTTTATTTGCCAGTCACACGAAGTTAAGTTGAACTTCTGACATCTCGGATTATTCGCCCTGTATAATATTGTGGAAGAAAACCATTGGAAGCGGATTAAGTTATTTTGATATAAACGAGAGGTATATAATACTTAATAGTCATATTTGGATATTGTATTACTTCGCTGAATGTATCGATCGGTATTTAAAGTCCTTGTGAAAATTGGAATATAAGAGCATTAGGGTTGCGGAGTTGATATGAATAATACTGTTTCAATTTATTGAAAGAGGAAAAAAATTCTCTGTGCCGTTTTAAATTAAAAACAACAGAATACTAAATAGTTAAATGACTTTGACTCAATTTATCAACCATAGACTTTTCTGCAGCCAGTTAAAAATGATATTGATTCATTGATACGGACTTAATTGAACGAGTGAAAACTATTTTCTCTATAACTGCTGGAGAAATTCAAATAAAAAGAGAAGAAAAATAAACGAATAAGGCACTTGAATAGTCCATCAAGTGAGAGGAAATTGAGTGCGTTTGGCATACAAATCTAGCACAGGATTGGAAATGACACGACATTGTGAAATAGAAACGGTTAATCGAACAAATTGAAAGGATACGAAACTTGTATTAGGCGAGTTTGTTTCTCCGTGCATTGGAAGCAGAAGAGAGTATAATTAAGACGAGCCCGGCTGATTAACTATCGATTTTTGTATTGGTTTCTCCAGTTTTCAATGGGAAAAAAGGCGAGCGAGAGGCGGAGAAATTGAATGGCTGTATTGGAAATCGAGGAGAAGTGATGTTCTAACATTGATATAGTGTGGACTATTTAGTGAGACTGTTTAGACTTAATTCGAAAAACCAAAAGAGGGAAAATGCCAGAAGATGTTTCTATGATTTATTAATGAAGCAGCGTAATTTCTCATTTTCCCCGCAGAAATAGATGTCTTTTACGTGGATAATTTAGGAGAGAAATCTGCTCTATCGATTATTCCGCGGATCCAGCTGCCAGTGACACAGTGCTAGGGAGAATTCTGTACAACAAACATGGCGGCTTTAATAACGGATGTGCTATATTCGCAGAGGAGCTATTTATTTGTGCTCGTTTTATGTGTTTCGTTTTTCATACAAAATACTGAAGGTTCTATTGGGTATGGATCGAACGGTAGCTGTATTATACGCGGCAGTGTTTATACTAGCCTGGATTGGTATGGGTATTTATTACAGAAAACATTTCAACAAAACATATCCAAAATTCACTACAAAATTTCGTACCCGGTCTCGGAGTGTTGCGCGAATATGTTGATATATTACGACGACCAGATGCGGGAGTTACATAGTGGTTACACGTGCCCACAACGTGAGGCTTTGTTACCGGCTAGCAACAACCAAGTCATCCCCTTGACGTCCCTTAACGGGACCGTGGGGTGTGCTGTAGATAGACAAGGGAGAGTACCCGAGACTGTTTGTGTAGGGGAGAGAACTTTTAAATCCGAGGCACCCCGGACATGGTACATCGCTATCAGTCGCTGTGGTGATACGCGACCTTTGACCTTGAATTACGTGTTCAATATCACCGGTTACTATGGAAACTGTGAAGAAGATCCGCTTCTGAATACTTACTTACCTCCAAAACAGGAGGACACAAACAATACCAACTTACATTTAGCTATTGCGATGGGAGTGATTGCCGGCATTGCCATCGTGGTCGCCATTGTGTTCATAACTTTGTACATAATCAGCCGCAGACAAATGAAGGAGAAGCCGAAAACCAGCGGTTCCGTGACGTCATCACAGGCTACGATGACGCAAGATATATTTTACGTAAACCCGTCGCTCTCCGATCGGGACCACTCGGATTCGCAATACAGCCGATCTAGTTCGGAGAATTACTACGAGGTTATACCAGACCGCCGTAGTTATGAGAGCATCAACACCCAGCTGGCATTACATGGTCATCACCCGGGCAGAACCCTCAATCTTGCCTCAATACCCCGGGAACATCGTAACCGAATACCTTCGTACATATTCGAAGACATTCCTCCACCACCCTACCAGCCACCAAACCTGCAGGGTGGACACGCTCACCAGGGGTCGCATCACTCTCAAGGGTCCGGGACCCACCTCCTTGCCCACGCGAGCGGCCCTAGTTCGCACCCTGGCGGGATTCAACAGATTCCCATGACTAGTCGATTGCTGGCAACCAGCGCTAATGGAATAGGAATACCCAGTCAAATATCACTCGCTACGAGGCCGGGTCCCATCGCTACAACAACACGAATGCCGCTGCAAAGCAGTGCGCATGCGCCGTTGACATCCGGAAATGGGATCCAACTTGCGGAGCATTCTTCCGGAGCTAGCACGAGCTCCGGACCCCATAGTCAACAACAACAACAACAACAATCTCAAGGCGGAGGAATAACAACTTCCGCCGGAGGACTCAATTCTCACAACTCAAATACTCTTCCGCGATCACAAGCCGGAAGTGAGCATCCGACGTCAATTCAAAATGGCGGACCCGTTCAAAATGGCGTCTTAAATCACGGAACTGTCAGTAGATACCCACTTCATAATGCTAATCATGCCAAACTTTTGCATCAAGCATATAGAATACAACAGTTCGAAACGACGGCGTGAATTTAATTCAAGACGCTTAAGTTTTTCGTTTGGACCAACGTTCCAATGTTCATGTACAAAATGTAGCTAGTTTGCTTAACCCTTTCCCAAACGGCAAAATTTTATGGTAATCCACTCGAAAAACTACCATAAATGACAAAATGGAAGTTATTAAAGATATAATTTGTGTAAAATATGGCATAGAAAATATTGAGACAAAAGGAGAAACTGCTGGTTATCAGCAGTTTCTTCTTTTGTTTCAATGTTTTCCCAAGCCTTTTCTATAAAGGACGTCAAAACCAGGTCTTGTTTGGGAAAGGGTTAAAGTGAAAATTATCATAACGATGCTTTTCAACAAAAACTTCATAACCGCAACTTGTTATAAACTGCATTTATGAGGTTTTTGTTGAAAAGCGACGATAATTCTAAATAACACAAAGTTATGTTTGTCTATTTGTCCGTTTGTATGATAGAAAAACTGTAATGTACCGAATTTTTAAAGAACCCTTTTTGATGTGCGAACATTACAGAACCTGCCTTGTGTTCAGGGTTCGGAATGTACAGGGGAAAAATGTCAAGTTAACATATTTCCAAACATCTAATCACGGAAAATCACGTGACAAAAACAGTTTCAATCGTCAATAATTTGATAAATACTAGACCAATTTCAAAACAGAGATGGCAGAAAAGTACCAGGCATTGGCTGGATGTGCTGAACCTTTTAAAACATATTAGCTGATAAAAAAGTTATTTATGACCAGCAAAAATGTCGGTTGGTCCTCAACAACATTTTTTTCAGTTGATTTTTGAAATATGTTCTACTTCCATCTAATTACTCCCATATTTCCGCCTTCTTTGCTTCAGACCATAATTATCAAATTGATCATGTATTTGCAAATTTATTGACATTCTTTGTTTTCAGAAATTATTGTGTCACGTTCCCTGTCCCGTTTAAGAATGAGAGGGACAATACTGTCTGTTTATCGTAGCTTTTCTTCAAATTCATGTAACTAAAGCTTGTTTAATCTGTAGTTACGACGTTTTTGAAGACATTTGACGTTATTTTAGATTACTCATGAGTACATTGTATATCAACATGTTTGATCGATAGCATTATTCATTCTTGATAGATTAACATCATTTCTAAACATATATTTTACTAAAAGATGTCTTAGTCTACTATGTTAATTTTAAAGTCATTATTCGCGACAACTTATAAGGAATACAATCCCTCATTAGCACCAAAGAGCCAGAGGCGAAATTTGAAAAGTATCAGTAAATCCTAAACTGTGTTACATTGCCATTCCAAATACATGTACATGTACAAGCATAAGCATTTTTACGATTCAGAATTTTGAATGAATGTATACTTGTGGAAATATTTGACAAAAATGTTCAAAATTACCTACCTTGCATATGAATATAGGCATAGAGTAAAAATTATTTGTAAATTGTTTTCTTCTTGGAGCATTATCTTGAAATCCGGCACGGTGAATCAACTTATGTGAAGTACATTTACAAGTGTGCGTAATTTGATGCATTTCGTATTGCTAGAAAGTGGTGTTTTTTATGAGGGGCTGTATAGCTTAACAGGTCTATTGTGGCTTTCCATTCTTTTTTTTTTTTTTTTTTTTTTTGAAAAAAATTGAGTGAAATATCCTTTCTTTGACATCATTCAATATTATACAAACAATGTTTTGGTTTATGACAAAAAAAAAAAACAACAACAAACATTTATGTAGCCTACAAAAAAAGAATTATGAGACACAAATCAAATTTAGATCTTCCGACTTCGGACATTCTATAGTCACATTCTTCAGCCATGTAACAAAACATCATTTCGCCGCTTTTCAACAAAAAACCTCGTAACTGCAGCTTGTTTCAAGAGGCAGTTACGAGGTTCTTGTTGAGAAGCAGCGATCTACGTATAATCATTTTTGACAATCCGTTACGTATATGACAAGATAAGGAATCTTTGACAACCATTGTTCTAGATGGACGTAGATGGGGTAGATAGATTATCATCGCCTTTAAACAAAAACCTCGTAACTACAGCTTATTGACAGCTTTAGTTACGAGGTTTTTGTTGAAAAGTAGTGTAAAAATTACAGTATCATATTAACCTAGGTCATTATCTTGAGTCAGTGCAAAACTAAGGTAAATTTATTTTTTATGATTTACAGTAGTTTCACATTGACCACAGGACATTGAATAATAAAAGAAAGGAATTTTATTCACTAATACACCATAATTATCTATATACTTATAAGCGATAGCTCGAAAAGGAAAAAAAAACGTCAAAAAGAAAGTCTTATGAGAATGTTCAGCGTAATAGAAAACTCAGCAATATGTTTTAAGATTATTTCAATGGTCTTTTCGGGATTATTTTTTATTTCGGGAATTTCTATATGGCTCTTTGACTTAAAATGATCTGATTGGAATTTTTGAAATTGTAAATAATTATGATTTTTATGTAAATACTATTTTCGAGCATTTATTATACACTATTTGAAGGAGGTGCATTTATTTGGCCACTTTTCGTGCTAAAACTTTGTTTACTTTATAATACAAATATTTGCATTTACGCGCGCTTTTAATGTCATTTTATGATACTTAATTATTATGTACGTTTACCTAAGCATTTATTGAATTCATAAAATGCATTTAGAAATTGTTTACATTTTATTGTGTAAGTAATAAAAGTGGGCGATTTTTGATTATCTCCCATAAGCTTAATGCTTAACAATTTTTAGAACAATGACACAAACTTGAATTTCATAAGCAGGAGATATGTTGCTGAATAAAATATAACCAGTTTGATCTTTTAAAAAGGCAACACATATTGTGAAATGATATTTTTCGTGACACAAAGTTAGAAAACCAATGCGTTTTAACCCTCTTCCGGACTGAAAGGTTTGGAGTTGTCGAATGCAAGGAGTAACACAATACGAAATGACATGTATATTTATTGTTAACTTTGCAAGGAACATTCCGAGGGCTCAGCGTAAAACTATTGTACCTACATATTTTTCAGAAATTATGTATTTTCTTCATTTTTAGGAATGAAAACATCATGCGTTCTAGCATTGGATTTTAATATTCTATACATGTAACTAAAATGAAAGATTTTTCCCTGTCCTGTACAATTTTGCAAAATTTAGTTACAATAGTTTCACACTAAACCCTCGGTTTATCCTACATATGATATCATGGAATATAATAGGAAGAAAAGAAGAATCCCATTCATATCATAATTTCCTTCTTTTCTCTCGATGCTTTTCAACGTCATTTTATTTAGTAATATCAAATACTGGTCTTGTTTATAAAAGAGTTGATGATTACGTATTATTATTATTTTAGATCCATCTATTTTGACACAAAGTAAACTGACTCAAAGAGATACATGTTTGTATAATTTCTGTTAACCCATTACCACCCAGTGACTCTTTTTGACTCACCAAGAGATAAAGGCTTTGTAAAACATCGTGGAAAATGAAGAAATTGCTTGTGACAAAATTTCATTCACCTGAAATTGTCGTCTGCATGATCTTTCAATTTAGATCACGCTAAAATTTTATCGTTTGGCAATGGGTTAAAACATGAGTACATGCATTAACCTTTTCTCAAACAAGGCAATTACAGGATGGTATAATCAAAATTCATAGCTGCTGCTGTAGAGAATAGAAAATATCGCTGCTTTTCAACAAAAATCTCATTACTGCATCTTAAATCAAGCTGCAGTTACGAGGATTTTGTTGTAAATAGACGACATTTTGGGGAAAATGTAATATAGAAAATACTGGTAATAGGCATTTTCTACTTTTCTTTCATTATGTGTCCGAAACTTTGTCTATGGAAAAACTTCTTATCGAATAGAGACGTCAAAACAGGGAATGGTATAAACATGAGTTAAAAATCAAGCTCTGTCCGAGCCACAGATATGATGGGATGAAGGTTGGCGTATTCTAAATCGTTATTTCAAACCCAAACCCTATCTATGGGTACTCATTTGAATCGTCTCGATGAGACGATTCAAATGAGTACCCACAACATATGATTTGATATACAATAAATGAAATATTGCATTTTGTAAATTATTTTATGCTTCCACGCTCTCTTACCTGTATCCCCGAGTCTGTATCTCAAACATGTGGTTTTCGTGTATAGTTTTATTGTTTTCGTTTTAAAACCTTGACTTGTTATGTGTTACGATTGTGGAACTTAATATCTCAATTTTCGTTCATTAAAGTGCAATCGAAAATCGACATGTATTTGTTTTCTTTCATCTTTTTACTCCTTTTCCAGCGATGATATCATACCCTACCTGCGAAGCTCGTAAGCCTATGTTCATGACGAATCAAATAGGTCAAACGTCTATATTAGCGTTTACGCTTAGAATTTACGCATGCACGCTAAATATAGACTCTCTTGACACATTTGGTAAGTCATATACATGTAATCTATTATGTGTGCGAGCAGCTGGAGGCTCGTTTAGGATGTTATGAATGTACATGTACCATGTGTACTAGTGTGAGAACCGACAGGAATCCATGGTTAGGTGCCCCAGCCGCTGTGATATGACTATAGCGGTTGAAATGGGCGTTAAACCACAACCAATCAAAAGCCACCCACGAAATAGAGGGGTGTGCTTTGGTTTCACCATGTCTGTCTGTCCGTCCGTCCGTAGGTTTTGTCATTTCCGTGATCTAATTCAAAAAGCGCTAAACCTAGGATCACGAAACTGAAGGCCCGGTCACATACGATATTGCGGCCGTTCCGCGGCCATACCACGGCTAAAAAATCTCAAAATATTTTGGACGTGGTTGGACGCGGTAACTTTAGGTCAATTTTGTTTTAGCCGTGCTATGGACGCGGAATGGACGTGGTACGGCCGCCGGCGGCTGTTCCACTGCCGAAACACTGCCGTAGCACGGCCTACCGCGTCTAGTGTTAAAACACGCGACAAAATACCGCGTCCACATCGCGTCTGAATCACTGCCATAGCACGGCCATAGCACTGTCATTCCACGGCCATTCCACGGCCATAGCACTGCCATTCCACTTCCTAATCGCGGCTAAACCGTCCGAAACGCATATAATGCTATTTTCCGACTGCAGATCAGATCAAATTGAACAAACCATATCAATCGATCTTGCACAGATCGAGTTCGGCCGGCATGTGTAATGGGGAGTAGTTTAGGTGATTCAGCTTTATCTACATCGCTCGGACTTCCAATTCAAATTTTTGACATTTCAAAAATTCTCGTATGCGACCAAGTAGGAGATTGATCTAGGAACGACTATGTATTTATCGCTTAGAAGATCGATCTAACCGAGAGTCAGTCGTGTCTGAAGGTCAAGTGTGATCGGATCGATATCTTTTACCCGGCCTGTACCCAACCTGCATTCGGTCACCCCGACTTGTACCCGATTCACCCTATCAAAATGACTGTAGAGGTTATTTTTTTTTATTGTCTAAAGATCAAAAAGAAGTCATTTATCATATAGGTTCCCACTGCCGACCAGATCAACTCGATCAAGCCCAATCAAGCGATCGAGTTTAGATCGATATCGATCATCATAGGTAATCGGAAATGGTCTGGTAATCGAGTTTGATCTGAATCGCTTCGGTTTCTTTCTTTCGCTCGACCAGCACCCAGCCTACACTCGATAACCCCGACTTGTACTCGAGTGAATCCAGACACTATTTCGATTAACTCGTCCTCTGCTTCATCTGCCAATCCGACCAAATCGACTATTGAAGTCGGGTTGATCGGCTAGAAATCGAGAAAAAGTTGTTTTGTCAGGATTGGTCGGGGAATTGAAGCGATCGACTTGATTTGATCGGCAGTGGTAACCTATAATTAGTTGGATTTTGCCAGAACTGAATTATAGAAACACTGCCGATCAGATCAACCAAGTTCCCGTTAAACCGTACTTAATTATTTCTTCTCAATCTCTAGTCGATCAACTTCGAGTCTGCAGTCGATTTTATCGATTGGTCAGATGACACAGAGGTCGAGCTGATCGGGATGCAGTTAAGTATCAAACAAGTACAAGTCGAAGAGATCGACTGCATGTTTGGTGCAGGTCGTGTAAGATATATTACCTCCATCACTATCAATCTCCAGACACGACTGATTCTTGATCAGATATAATATATCTATATATCTACCAGATCAAAAATCGCTTCCCGATCAATTTCCTACGCGATCGCCCACGAATATTTTGAAATGCGAAAAATGAGTGCGACACCTGAGCGGTGCAGATCCAGACACGATTGATTCTTGATCAGCTATATCTTCTAGCCGATTACAAAATCGCTTCCCGCTCAATTTTCTACGCGATCTCTAACGAATATTTTAAATTACAAACAACAAAGTAAGAAGCCTGAGCGGTGGAGATCACGCTCGATAACCCCGACCAATTCTTATTACCCATATCATGCAAAATCGATATGTAATAGATCGATTGGTCGGATTTAATCGACTTAATTTGATCGGCAGAGGGAACCTAGCATAAGCCTTCGAGTTGATCTGATTGCTAGTAGGCAACTAGCACCAAGGCAGTCGAACACGACTAGTCTTTACAGTTTACAGAAAATTTAGATATCGAATCAAAGCTTATCATCCTAAAACAGAAAAGTTATCAAGCAAGCTGGCAAAAAAGATGTAAGGACCTTAAAAAGATATCCCAAGTCGGTGCAGGGAGGGGCCCATTTTCCTGTTACTGCTGCTCCCAGTTAAGACTTTGCCCGCAAAGAGATGCAGGAGTAGCTGATTCTAGCGATATTCAATACATTTTAACTTCCGCGTCTTACCGCGTCCATATCACTGCCGGAGCACTGCCTACCGCGTCCATTCCACGGCCATTCCACGGCCATTCCACGGCCATTCCACGTCCGTTCCACTGCCTCATCGCGTCTGTCAGCCGTGGTTTGGGCGCGATAACATTTTTGTGCAGTTCAAAAAATTTTACCACGTCTAAAATAATTTCGATTTCATTCCGCGTCCTACCACGTCCATACCACTGCCATAGCACGGCCGTATCACTGCCGCATCGCGTCCAACAGCGTCCGTTCCACGGGTGGTTTATTTTAGCCGTGATACGGCCGCGGAACGGCCGCGATATCGTATGTGACCGGGCCTTTAAATTTAATTGTTGCTCTTGATCTACAGAGATGCCCAATTGTTTTTGAGTCACGTGGTTCATGGTCACAAATGAACTTTGTTCAAAATCCGATTTTCATGCTGCAATAGTTACTGAAGAATGTGTAGACCTATAGCATTTAGCTGTGACAAGGCGCAAGTGGGGATATTTTCCGCTTAACGACAGTTCTAGATTTATTAGCTCACCTGAGCACAAAGTGCTCAAGGTGAGCTATTGTGGTCGCGTTTTGTCCGTCGTCCGTCCGTCTGTCCGTCCATCTGTCCGTCCGTCCGTCCGTTCACAATTTCTTTCAACATCTTCTCCTCCTAAACCATTGGGCCAATTTTTACCAAACTTGGCAGGAATGTTCCTTGAGTGACCCTTCTCAAAACTTGTTCGCGGATTTTTGATTCGTTAAAAAATGTGGCTGTGGCAGGGAGAAAGGGGCTTATTAGACTTCAAGAAATCATAAGAAAATTCTTTAAAAATCAACCATTGGGCCAATTTGAACCAGACCTTGCATGAATGTGCCTTGAGTCATTCTTTTCAAAATTTGTTCACATTTTCTTTCATTTGCGAAAAAAATGTGGCCGTGGCAGGGAGAAAGGGGCTTATTAGACTAAGAGAAATCATAAGAAAATTCTTTAAAAATCAACCATTGGGCCAATTTGAACCAGACCTTGCAGGAATGTGCCTTTAGTCATTCTTTTTAAAATGTGTTCACATTTATTTTCATTTGTCAAAAATTGTGGCCGTGGCAGGGAAAAAGGGGCTTATCAGACTTGGAGAAATCATAAGAATATTCTTTAAAAATCAACCATTGGGCCAATTTGAACCATACTTGGCAGGAATGTGCCTAAAGTCATTCCTTTCAAAAGTTGTTCACAATTTTTTACATTTAAAAAAAAAAATGTGGCCGTGGCAGGGAAAAAGGGGCTTATTAGACTTAGAGAAATCGTAAGAAAATTCTTTAAAAATCAACCATTGGGCCAATTTGAAGCAAACTTTGTAGGAATGTTCTTTGAGTCATTCTTTTCAAAATTTGTTCACATTTTTTTTCATTTGTAAAAAACTTTGGCCTTAGCAGGGAGAAAGGGGCTTATCAGACTTGGAGAAATCATAAGAAAATTCTTTAAAAATCAACCAATGGGCCAATTTGAAGCAGACTTTGCAGGAATGTTCTTTGAGTCTCTCTTTTCAAAATTTGTTCACATTTTTTTTCATTTGTAAAAAATTGTGATGTGGCAGGGAAAAAGGGGCTTATTAGACTTAGAGAAACCATAAGAAAATTCTTTAAAAATCAACCATTGGGCCAAATTGAAGCAGACTTTGCAGGAATGTTCTTTAAGTCTTTCTTTTCAAAATTTATTCACAATTATTTACATTTGTCAAAAAATGTTGGCGTGGCAAGGAGGAAGGGGCTTATCGGACTTACAGAAATCTTAAAATTCTTTAAAAATCAACCATTGTGCCCAAATGAACCAGACTTTACTGGAATGTTCCTTGAGTTACTCTTTTCAAAATGTGTTCACAAATTTTTCCATTGGTAAAAAAATGTGGGCATGGCAGGGAGGAAGGGCTTATCAGACTTAGAGAAATCATAAGAAAATTCTTTAAATATCAACCATTGGGCCAATTTTCTATTTCCCTTATCTGTTGCTCTCAGGCTGGCCCCATGTTTATCTTAAGTAAACAAATAATGGATTAGCCTTAGCTTATCAGATGGTAATCTTTCACTATATTCTATCAATCACAGACAAAATCTTGTTAATTGAGCCTATCATGAATGATCAATCTCTAACAGATCAGTATTCTTTGAAAATTAGCCCTATGTTGTATATTGCGAAATCATGAAATAATTGTTGAAAATAAACTAACTCAACAATTCTGCTAATTCATACCCAACCTTACAGGATTGATTGGAACAAAATAATTACTTAATTGTTTCCAAACAGAAAGTCCTTTAAGTTTCATGCCTTTGAATTTGACAAAATTGCCATTATCACTCTTGGCATCTTGATTCAGGTGAGCGATTTAGGACCATCATGGTCCTCTTGTTTAGGGATAGAATTATGTGTGTCAACTGTTGCAGCTTTCGAATGGAACCGTCAAAATAAAAGCAGTCTGGCATCAAATGCATACTTCATGCATGCACTTTTTAAGGTTTTGACGCGAATCATAAAAATGTGACCTGTCATACTAAAAAGGATCTTCTAGGAAGTTATTAAGACCATACTTCGAAAAACTGATCAGAAGACCTGGCAGACGTCAAACAGATTTTGCATTTGGCAAATAAACATATATTATCAAGATTGAAAAAATGTACATGTATATAAATCCAGGAAATTACCGCAGAGTGAAAAGATTCGATCCTGGTCAGTCTTTGCAGTCCGCTAAGACTGTCTTGGACCGATACTGTTCACACTTTCCAGAAAGATCAATTTTAGCTTCACAGATTGCATAATGTTAAAAAACAGAAAAAAGAAGAGGACCTGAACATACCTTTCGCAAAGCCACTTCCAAAAAGGACCTGATTGTGATGTCCCTGATAAATCAAAGTACTGAAAGTACTGTTGGGAAGCAAATTTGTTAATAATGTACAATGTAGGCCTATCCAGAAGTAGATTACTTTGATTAGGTGGTACTTTGATTATCCATTTGAATACCTTGAATACTTTGATTCCATGCTGGTGATGTTGAATCTATTTTTTGACAACCTTTATGTGTTTACTAGTACTAACCAATCAATGGACGCGGTTTGCCAGGTACTACCAGTTGTAAATACATATGTACACGCTACGGTTTATCGGTGTGTAAATTGTCTATTTATAGCTTTGAGCCTTTGAATATATTTCATAGTTCAGTAAACTTGACTGACCCATTTACAAGGAAGATCATTGGACTGATCTTTGAACCATAATAAAGCAAATTACTACATCGGTCTTTTCTTCGCTTAAAGACATGATTAATAGAATGTTTCACTTTCAGTCACACTATTCAATATCTACATGTATAACTTCAGACTTACATATGAACATTCGAATGACTGTTACCTCATAAATTTTTGCTTTTGATAGAACTATTTATAGTGAGGAGGACCGGAAGATGTTGTGTGGTATGCAGAGAATGTTAAAGTGCAGAGAAGCACGGCTGCAAAGAAAAGCAAATTTTGCAAAATTTGCTTCCCAAAAAAGGCTTGGGCACAGATTGAGACAAAATATAATTGATGCATTTCAACAAAACAACAAAAAATCTCGTAACTGCAGCTTGATTTAAGCTGCAGTTACGAGGTTTTCGTTAAAAGCATCGATATGCTAAAAATCAGCATTTTCACCTTTTTGTCCCAATATTTCCTTTGCTATGATGTACACAAATTCCGTATCATTTAAACAAATTTTGTCGTTTGCAGCTTCTTACAATTAGGACAAGTCAATAAATGTGTAGTTTGGGATAAGGTTAACATAGGTTTCATTAATTTTAATAGCACAGCTTTTATGTCATTGTGGAATGTCGCCTTTTCTATTACAAAAACGATGTTATCTATGTAAATATTTCTTTAATAATTCTTAACACTTCACGCAATCAAATTTTTACGACGCCATGAAATGTGAAAATGACTTTGCATGCAACCGCAATAAATGTAAATTTTGGAAGGCCGGCACATGAAAAATGAGCCTTTGATTATGATGTCTCGAGTTTGATTCTAATGCAAATTGCGTAGGTCTTCGGATAATTTTTGGGAAAACTATATAGGGAGTTTTCAAGTAAGTCATACATTTAAGGAAAAAAGTCTGTAAGGCGGAGTACATAAAAAAAACGATTGAAAATTGACTCATGAATTAATGCAAAATTTCTTACCTGAAGCGTGGCTAATTTGGCCGTAGCTGTTATCATTTCGTTCTCTGGTCAGTTGGGACCAATTTTCATATATCTGAGAAAAGAGCTCGGTAAGGCGGAGTAAAAGCAACGAACGTTTTGGAAATTTGCGTAGAAACAAAAAAAGTTAACGCAAAATATATGACCAGAATCAAGACTATTCTGTCCGTAGTTGTTATCCATCCCAGGATACACAATGTCTATCGTGTGACCGATACGGCAGGAAAACATCAGTGGCTTACTCAAAGCGAGTTTTAACAACTTTTTTTCAAACAAATAATGATTTTTTTACACTTGAATCCCAAACGTGATAATGGTTTAGACTATTCAATGTAATATTGATGAAACATGGTACACATAAACAAATCACCCCAAACGGAATTGGTTGTTTTGGATGGATATTTCGTAAGGATAATATTATATAAAAACGTTGGCAATTTTGTTGCACATGAATAAAAGATAGCCGGGTTCATATAGCTATCGTATTTCAATAGCAGGAGGAAAATTAAAAAGCCTTATTGAGAAATAAACTATGAATACGTAATAAGCAGTAGATGTCGGCGTGTAAAATTTCAATAGATGTGGTAAACTTCACCCTTTCCATCGACCTTTCCCAACAAATTCTGTTTTTCTGTCATACATGTATATGAGCCAGGATCTGGAAAAACTTATAGCATTTATAAAAATTGTGTTTGATGATCAGCCTGTTGTCAAATGCAGTCCAATATGCATCCATGCTGCCCTCTTTAAGTTACTACAGGTCACGAAGAAGCTATTAGAGAACAACGTGGATCCTGATCAGACTGTGCGTATGCACAGGCTGATCTGGATCTGTGTTGGGCTCAAAACCTTTAAGGGACGTTTTTTCCAGATCCTGGCTCATATATTTATTCATACATAATTTGGTCGCAGTTCCGCTAAATTATAATTCAATAGAAGTAGTTACGGATACTTGAGGTCTTTGAGAAGTTAATGTAGACCACTATAGTTCACGATCAGACTGCGTGTATACGCAGGCTGATCTGGACCCAGGTTGGGCCCAAGAGCCTTCATGGACCTTTTCCAGATCATATCTCATTTACAATAATTAGAAATATATGCCTGGTTGAAATTACTCTCTTAAGAACAGAGCACACTCTCTCTTTATTCCATTATGATATAATGATGCTCTGTTCCCGCGTGGTCATTTCACGTCTAATCTCGGGGCCTTGGCGGGATTTCGGTATCCAATCGTTGGCGTTACACAACAAAACAATTCAAAAAGCTGATACAAACTTTCATTGGCTGACACTTCAAATTACCGGCTTCATCCAAAAATAGAAGCGACGTAATGTATACGTAATCAAACAAGATAAAACTGAATGATTTTGATTCGATAATTCAAATGTTACCGGCTTCAGCCAAAAATAGAAGCGACGTAATGTATACGTAATGATCATGCAAGATAAAACTGAATGATTTTGATTCGATAATTCAAATGATGTGCTATAATTAGATTATGACGACCAAATAGGCTGTTTGTGTACCAAAAACGGCAGAGGTCATATTTGATGGTCAATCAATAGACCTCGGCGTTGGAGAGTAGGTTGAAATGTATTTATCTTTAATCGTTAACGTGGAATCTCTGGGAATTTTTTTTCCTGAATACCAAAAGTCCTACTACTAAAGTCCTACTTCTTCGCGACGAATATGCATAAACCGTGAAGATGAACCCAAACGCAAAGTACGGTTGATTTTGTAATAAAATATACTCAGATTTCTCATACTCATAAATTATATATGCTGACAGTTGACTAAATTGCTTTTTAATAAACCTTTCGCAATTTGAGATGTAGAAAAAAACACACGAAAAAATCAAAATGATAAATTGAATTTGTTACACAAAAATGTGTTTAGCTATCGCTGTTGTGTTTCATGGGGCAGAATGGATAGTTTTGTAGCTAACGCCAAAATCTATCAATCCAGGGTTTGAATTCTGACATTCGTATCTGGACTTATTCGGGCCAAGTCGTAAACATTCGGCGGTGGACCGTTCAACCGCCGAATGTTTACGACGTCGCCGAAATATTTAGGACGTTGCTAGAATATTATAAGGGATGGATTACTTTTAAAATTACATCACTGATCCAACCAGGAGGAAAAGACTATTCTGTACACAAACCAAACTTGCCAAACAACCAAAAAGAACCATTTAAATACAAACTTTTTAAGTCTATAGAGGACATAACGACGGATTGCAGTAATATAAGGGAGGTAAATCAGTAACACAACACACTATGAATAAAATCACGTTTACTTCCCTTCTATATTAATGAAATTTCTGTTTGCAGTTTTCAGAATCATTGGTGGTGAACTCGGCCAAAGCGTGGGACGGTTTTTTTTGCGATCATAGTATTCAAAGGGTGTTGTTATAAAATATCGTAACTACGGCTTCGATAAAGCCGTAGTTACGAGATTTAATAACAACACAGACGGTTTGTCAATACATATCGGTAAACCCGGTCTATTTTAAGAACAAATTTACTGTTATTAGCAAAACTATCCAATCAGATCTTTAAACTCGCATTTAAACGCAAAATATCTGTACCTTGTTGTAGCGAAAAACGTCCCTCGTTTTGGCCGAGTTCACCACCACACGGTGGGGATTGTGCATGATGGGATGGATAACGACTACCGACAATAGGGAACGATTTCATCAAGTAAACCGTGACGTAATTTCGGACAAATAAATAGTATTCCGTTGATGTTGTTATAAAATCTCGTAACTACGGCTTGAATCAAACCGTAGTTACGAGATGTTATAACAACACCGACGGTTTATCAAAACATAACGGTAAACTCAGTCTATTTTTTGCACAAAATTTGATGCCAACTCGCCTCGCTTCAGGTAAGACATTTTGCAATAACTCTGTTAATTCTGTATCAATTTTCAAGCGGTATGCTGCATGTACCCCGCTTTATCGTGCTCTTTCATCGGATGTATGACATATTAGATAACTCATGATACTTTCTCCGAAATATTGTCCCAACCGACCAGAAAGCGAAATGGTAACGACTACGGCCAAATTAACCACGCTTCAGGTAAGAATTTGTGCAATAACTTTCTTATTTCTGCATCAATTTTCATGCGGTTTGTTGCATGTACTCCGTCTTACTGAGCCCTTTTCTCAGATGTACTATTTATCTAGAACTTCCCTGTACTTTTCTCAAAAACCGATCCCAACCGACTAGAAAAAGGGCCTGAATTTTTTGTCGTTTTTCTGGTCGGTTGGGATCAATTTTTGGACAAAGTACAAAGACTCTACAAACAAGTCATATATCTAAGTAAAGAGCTAGGTAATGCGGGGTACATGCAACAAACCGCTTGAAAATTGACGCAGAAATAAGAAAATTATTGCACAATTTCTTACCTGAAGCGAGGCAAAATTTGTCCGTATACTTCGTATTCGTTATCCATCCCATCATGCACAATCCCCCTCGTGCACCAGTGAGAATGGGAATATTTAAATATTGTGAATGTATTGTCACGGTGGATAACCCACGTAACTTTTGGAAAGCGTTAACACCGAAAAAATCGTCCGCTTCAAGGTATGTTTTGTTTAATTTCTCAGCTTATACTCTATTGATATTGACGAGATAAAGTGCACGGAACGCGCATTTGAGAGGGCTATCCCCGTGTGTAACTCACTGTGCTCCGAATCAAGTGGTTTCTTCAAACATTCACGCGAAAGTTTTTTTCGGTGCACGTGAACGCTTCCCACTTTCGTTTTGCACTTACAAACAATTTGACTCGAACGTTTGAAGAAACCACTAGATTTGAAGCAGCGTGAGTGAGAGCCGGGAATAACCCTTTCAAAGGTGCGTTCCGTGCACTTTATCTCATCCAAATCAATAGAGTATAAGCTGAGAAATTAAACAAAACATACCTTGAAGCGGACGATTTTTCCGTGTGGACGCTTTCCAAAAGTCACGTGGGCTACCCACCGTGATTGTGCTGATCGAAGCACCTGTCCAGATAGGCAAATAACCAATGAAAACATCGTATTTCTTATTTGTCCGATTAAACTACGTCAATCTATACATAATTAAATTGGGCCCCATTAACCAAAACCTTTTCACAATGATTGTAATGAAGAATAGAAGACTGACTCAATGGTCATTCTACTATATAGTACTACCATCATATTGCAGACTGACCCCCTATAACAAACTGACTCCCCCAAGGATAATATATGCTAAATATAATGATATATATCAAGATAATTATAATTTTGTATGACCCATCTTCTAAAAAGCTTTTTACTGCTTCTTGAAAGAAAGCAACGATTTAGATGTTTAGTGATAATTTATTCATGTAGATAACGCCAGACGTTTTAGACACTCTCTAAAACAGCGAAACTTTTCATACAGTTCATACAGTTTTCGAGACCAGATGTACGATGTACATAAGCTAATTCAAGCTTCTATAGGCCCTTTATTTCTTTTTAGAGAAGAGGCAGCAAGTTTTACCTCACTGCTACCCACTCCATACAGCTGGGTAGACTGGGGCTGACATTTAAGTGTCTTGCCCAAAGACACACCTTACGCGAGTGGGGCTCGAACTCGTAACCACCGGGCTACAAGTCGAGTGCTCTAACCACTGCGCCACTCCGGCCGTCATTTGTTTCTGGTCGTTTACACGTCTCAGTAACCTTGAAAACACTACCCAGCTACATTAAACGTCTAGCTACCTACGTGTGCGAACCACTGCCGGCCAAAAGCCAAACAAATTGGTTCCTGTCTGTCAAAATAATCCCAAAAATTAAATGCATACGAAAATTATCCATAGTTATCGTGTGTTTTCAAAGAGTAAATCAATTAGGCAGTTTGTACACAAAAAAACCTTAGTGATTTTACACGTGGTCTGAATG
The DNA here is from genome assembly GCA_963680895.1 of Fragum sueziense. Lineage (NCBI taxonomy): Eukaryota > Metazoa > Mollusca > Bivalvia > Cardiida > Cardiidae > Fragum > Fragum sueziense. The sequence goes on from OY804610.1 coordinate 11,156,829, forward strand.
TACCAGGCACCAGAGCATTTTGTGATGGGAGGTTTAGATGTCCGGTTAGTCTACAGAAGACACTACAAAATCGCTGGGTTGTGAGGGGTATACATTGTCTTATGAATGTCCCCAAATCATGGTGCCGATCGAGGCTGCAGGAAAAGAATGGTTAATAAAAATATATTTTGCGTTTTTAAATCGTGCCAGTTTACAATAAAGAGAGCTATATAGCTACCAGGTGGAATAATTATACCCCCGCACAGACACACATACGAAGCAGAGAGTGGTATATCGCTGCTTTTCTTCGAAAACCCCGTATCTGCAGCTTGTTTTAAGCCGCAAATACGAGTTTTTCGCAGAAAAGCGACGATATTGATCTCGCAATATTTGTCTGTACGTTTGTAGACCCTTTTTTATTTCCGTGCCCTAACTCAAGAATCGTTTGACCTAGGCCCATGAAGCTTTACAACGTTGTTATAAATGTCCAAAGGAAAAGTCATATTGCTTTTGATCACATAGCACTTTTTCAGTAACAAAGCACAGTGGGGGCACAAATGTCCGATTGGCGATAGTTTTAGGGCAGTCCGAGTCAAAAGGCGTTGCATAAAACTTAAAAATTCTTGCCAAAGGCCGAATATTGCATTAAACAGCTAAGTAAATATTGAACAGAAAGGAGAAAATGTTGGTTGTAAGCAATTACTTATTCTCTCTCAATGTGCCGCGGCCTTAGCGCAGTTGGTAGCGCATCTGACCCTCATTCGAGAGGTCCCGGGTTCGATACCTGACCGCGGCTAGTACCCTTTCTGATAAAATTGTCACCCACCAATGGGTTTGAAATCGTTAACCTAAGTGGGCGAGCAGCTGGAGGCTCGGTAAGGGTATTGTGGTAGTACTGGTTTGAGAAACAACAGGAATCCATGGGTAGGTGCTCCAGCCGCCGCGATATGACCCTGGTAGTTGAAAACGGCGTAAAACCCCAATAAACTCAAACTCTCTCAATGTTATTTTGTAATAAGTGTAAATTAAGTGTATTGTGACTTTTTATATTGACCAACACCTCCAACACAAACTTATTTTTGTGAATATTTTTGTACATGTGAATACTTTTCAATTTCAATCTTCTAAAAAATCCCTATGCACGCCTAAATTAATATGACATTAACTTGTTTATTTTTACCGTGCTTCACTGATCTTCGGAGTCGATGTTCAAATCCATTAATTTGATGACGCAACTGCAACTCGAACTCACTGCCTACTACCGATAGTAATCGGCGTTAATAACAAATTTATAAAATGTATACTCGGTAAGATTTTAGACAAGATGAATATTTTAGACATTTTTACTCGAAGTGCCTAAATTTGGTATTCAAGCCAGATGATTGGTCTTTGAAACGGCCAAAGCTGTGGTGTTATTTGCTGCCGTAGTCTGTAATTTTAGCGCGGTTTTACAACCATGCATAGATTACACAATGTAAGACAAAAAATCTGCCAAGTAACGATTCTAAAACGATTTTTTTACCAGAAACAAATTCGAATTAATCTATATCAAAACTTGCCCTTTTCCGTCAGGCATGCACGAGATATCCCCCTTTTCAGAGCGATTGGCTTTTTTCGACGCATCCATTGCTGGGTAACTACTCAGGCTCAGTAACCTCTCATCTCTCACGGAACGGATCATTTTCAGCAACACAGATGTCAACCGTAACAATCGGCAAATGTTACTGTCCAATCAGTGTCCAGACTGCCTTCGGGAGCGGAGATTAGAGTCGGTCATAAACTAGACACAGACATAGTCAGATCTTCGGATATAATTGTATCAAGTACATTGAGGATGGCTGAACCCGCCAGTAGACGGATTTGTTCAGCGACGAATCACGCTTCAGACCTTAAACAATAAAAGGACGAACACGAATCGGTCATATCGAAGTCGACACCTTTCCGTCAATGGTCAATCGTGGTTTAGGGCAAGATCAAACACCATGAAAGGCACAACTCGTCGTGTTTTCGTAATTGACACAAGAGGCGGATATCCCTCTTCTGATGTTAATTTGTTTTAATATACACCCTTCTGTGACGTGAAGTTTAGCTCTTCTTTTGTGAATGAGATTTGTTTCTGTACAGATGACATCTGCAGTTTGTATATGATCGAATTATTGGCTGCTCAAATTTCGTTTATTTCGATGCAATAATAAATGTGATATACAAAATTAAACAAATATTTGCCTTTGAAGTGTATTTTAGCACATATATTTCAATGCTATCTATTATCAAAAGATAATACCGGTACATAAAATAAAAAAAGAGAAAAGACAACGTAGGATTCGAACCCACCACCTCCGAATTGAGACACGTTCTCTCAACACATAAATAGGGGAACCATCATCACGTATGCTGAGATGCTCCCTCCCCACCTACAATTTATCTCGGTTTCGTATTCGTATTCCATTTCGTACTAATTCGTAAATCTCTAATAAGGAACAATTTTATCAAGTAAACAGTGGCGTAATTTCGGACAAAAAATAGTATAGCATATGTTTTGCTATGATAGGCCTATTTCGTAACTATGGCTTGATTCAAGTCGTAGTTACGAGATTTTATAACAACACCAACGGATTATCAAAGCAGTAAGGTAAACATAGTCTATTTATAGCACAAAAGCCATTGCTATTCAAGGAAACCGTTCCATACTGAACGAGTGAATGTTGTACTGATTTCTTAAAATAAATCGTTTCAATTAACCGCTTTCACACAAAAATAATCTAAAATTCAAAGCTTTCAAAAACCCCTTTTACCATTTCTAGAAAGAAAACAGCGGTTTAGATACCTAGAGATAACTTATTCATGTACACGGCGCCAAAGGTTTTAACCACTTCCATTCCATAAACAGCAAAAATGCACACAGTTCCAATTTGAAAGCTGTTGCAGACAACAAATCGTTGCTTTTCTTCCCAAAACTCGTAACTGCGGCTGAAAACAGCCTGTAGTTACGAGGTTTTGAAGAAAAATGACAAAATATAGTATTGTTGAAGATAAAATGTGTGTACGATTTCGAAAGAATATTGCGGAACACGGAGAAAATGTTGGTGATTTCGTTGTTACCCAATATCCAGTCGTGTCTTTTCTGTTAGGGTCGTCAAAAACAGGATTTGTTTTGAAAGGCTTAAATATCAAGACCTCCCTTTGACGTCTTACCCTTACTGATAACCCTTACTGATAATATGATAAATTTGTCGTCTGCTGTGACTTTTAAATTGAACCACCATATTTTTTGTCGTTTGGAAATTGTTAACATCACACAACCAGACTCGTCCTAATTGGTGGCTTACAAAACAGTATCTTGTCGTTTTTCTTCCAAAAAGTCATACCTAAGTTTTGTTTTAAGCCGTAGTTATCACACCGTACAACCGGCTGCGTCGAAGACAGATGAGAGTCGTCGAAGACAGATTCAGCAACTGATGTCAGGTGCACGGTAGGTCAAATTAATTAATTCTTATAAATCAACGAAGGGATCTATGGTGTTGTATAGTTGATAAATACACGTGCAAATGTTCAATGCTTCTACGAAATAAACCTTTCCACCTACCCCTCGCAAATAAGGCCACAGTTATTGATTATTTTGGAGGTTTCCCACAAAAAGTTACGAAATTTGACTTCGTGCTCGAATACTTCGCATATCTCTCAAAATATACCAGTTTAACTTGTACACGATTTCAGTTTAACCATCCAACGATATTTCTTTCAAATTTGAAGCCGTAATTCCAAACAATAAACGAACTGTGTGTCCTGAAAGACGACAAGTAGTCCAAAAAATGTTGCCTCTGTGGACAGATTCGAGTTTACAGAGTTGCTGGAGAAGACAGATAGGGAAATATTTGATTGTCGACGTCGACAGATATGCATTGACTTATACACAGAAAAAAGTGGCTATTTCTAATGTCGGATTCCAAAATAACATATGGAAACAATGTAAATTGACATATATGCATGTACATATCATATTTTTTCAAGGGAATCCGGGACAATGGGTGAAACTTTTCTGGAATTTGTGGTACTTTTTTGAGCCCAAATCCTCAACCCCAAACTCAATATTCCGGTTGTATTGATACAACATTGGTTTAACATTGGTTAGCTCAAACCAAATGATTATATACCTGTTTTGGTTAATTTACTTTGTTATAGGGATATCTAACCAAAACATGTGTTTTATCTCTTTGTCAGTGCTAACACAAGTTTGTTTTTATTTACAATCGGGCCCAAGTGTATACATTGTATTTGTATTTTGTTTCATCGTTTTGACAATGGAATTGTCTATTTATTGAGAGGAAACAATGTATGGTATCACGTGACACGAAAATTCAAGAATTCCTTCAATAATTATGATCACTGTTCAAAGAAGCCCATAAGGACGAAACGTTGGATAGAAATTAGTATCGCCCCACTACCTTTTAGACTCTATAGACGTGTAAACTATGAAATTCTTCAAGGAATCTATTAGAGTTCTATCCTAAGAAGAATCATGTTCACCACAATGAAATCCAATAAGTGGTTATGTTTTTTTTTTATTTTTTTTTTCTTAAAATTACACTATGTTTCATATAGCAAAACAATAAGCACATTTGTTTCACCCGATCATTTTAAATAAATCTAATGGAAAACTGTACATTTGGAAGGAATTTGGAATAGATTAATGCAAGGAAGATTCATGTGAAATTTGTTTGAAATTGGTCCAGCAGTTTTGGAGAAAAAGATTTTCAAAGATTTTTCCAAAAAAAAAAAAAAAAAAAATAATTAATTCAATTAAAATTTAAGTTCTAAACGTAATTTACTTTTTGAAAAGATTTGGAAGAGATGCATGCAAGGAAGAGTCCTGTGAAGTTTGGTTGAAATTGGTCCAGTAGTTTGGGAGAAGAAGATTATCAAAGATTTTTCGAAAATTTGAATGAATTCATTAGATTGAAATTTAAGTTCTACACGGAAGGAATCTGGAATAGGATTATGCAGGGAAGATTCCTGTGAAAGTTGGTTGAAATTGGTCCAGTAGTTTTTGGAGAAGAAGATGTTTAAAGAAGAACGCACGACGGACACAGGGCCATGACATAAGCCCCGCCGGCGTTCGGCCAGTGGAGCTAAAAGCCAGTCAATCCACGATACATTTTCATTTCGTTTATAATTTTCAAAAGCATGCGTTTTATTTAATCAACAGGAAATGGTATGATTATCTCACTAAAACAGATATTTGATGTTTGTTTTTGTTTGTTGTTGTTGTTTGTTCGTTTGTTGTTTTTTTATGTGGGAGAGGGGTGTCGCGCATCCTTTCTCTGTAGCGGCGATTCATTAAATCCATTTTATAAACCTATAACTAATTAGCAACGATTGCATAAGTCAATGCATATCTGTCGACGTCGACAAACAAATATTTCCCTATCTGTCTTCTCCAGCAACTCCGTAAACTCGAATCTGTCCACAGAGGCAACATTTTTTGGACTACTTGTCGTCTTTCAGGACACACAGTTCGTTTATTGTTTGGAATTACGGCTTCAAATTTGGAAGAAATATCGTTGGATGTTAAAACTGTAATCGTGTACAAGTTAAACTGGTATATTTTGAGAGATATGCGAAGTATTTGAGCACGAAGTCAAATTTCGTAACTTTTTGCGGGAAACCTCCGAAATAGTCAATGACTGTGGCCTTATTTGCGAGGGGTAGGTGGAAAGGTTTATTTCGTAGAAGCATTGAACATTTGCACGTGTATTTATCAACTATACAATACCATTGATCCCTTCGTTGATTTATAAGAATTAATTAATTTGACCTACCGTGCACCTGACATCAGTTGCTGAATCTGTCTTCGACGACTCTCATCTGTCTTCGACGCAGCCGGTTGTACGGTGTGGTTATAGACTATTATGTTTTGAAGAGAACTTTTTACCTCGTTTATTTGCAAGAAGCACTTAGTGTCTTTGAAAAATTGATTATGTGCTTGCCTGGAACACTTTAGATTCTTATCATGTTTCTACATCTACTTTCAGTTATTCCATTTCCAAATGAGACATTGGTTTGATGCCCCAAAAAAGGGTCCTGGAAAAACATCAAGGCAAAAGGAGAAAATGCTGATCATCAGCATTTTCTCCTTTTGTCTCAATTTTTAGCCCACCTTAGCACGAAGTGCTGAGTGTGAGCTATTGTGATCGCTCACCGTCCGTCGTCAGTCTGTCCGTCCGTCTGTCTGTCCACAATTACTAAAAAGTCTTGAAATTTTGTTTTTAGCATCGCCTCAAGACCCTTTACTAAAATACTTCAAATTATTGTGACATGAGGAAAATTGGCCCTATGTTGTGGGTATCGAATTTCATATACAGACAAAGAAGGAAATCTTGTCCAGACTTCTTCACCTGCCAAACTATAATGCCAGAGTCTTGAAATTTTGTATGTAGTATCGTCTCAAGACTCTTTACCAAAATACTTCAAATTATTGGGATACAAGGAAAATTGGCCCTATGTTGTGGGTATCGAATTTCATTTAGAAACAAAGATGAAAATCTTGTACAATGTTCTTCTCCTGAACCGTTTGGCCTAGAGATTTGAAATTTTGTGTGTAGAATCATCTCAAGGCCCTCTACCAAAAATATGTCAAATTATTGTGATATTAGGAAAATTGACCCTATGTTGTGGGTATAGAATTTCATATAGATACAAATAAGGAAATCTTGTACATTTTTTTCTCCTAAACTGTTTGGCGTAAGGCTTTTGAAATTTTGTATGTAGAATTTTCTCATAATGATACAATCTTCTCCAATTCTGTTTATCAGAGATCATTAAGATAAATTTTACACTTCCCATGGTAGTATAACTCTCTAATACCAGCATTGTATAAATTGTTTTCTTTAATGAACGTTGTCCAGAAGTTGTGTATGTGAGATGAGACAAATATAATCATCTTGATTATCTCTAAGGTGAGCGATATAGGGCCATCTTGTCCCTCTTATCTGGTTAAGCTGCTGAAGAATCATAAGAAAAAACGTTTGTCATTTCTAGTCTGTCTCCGTATCTGGAATCATTGTTGCATGTTGAATATAAGCAATGTTTCGTAGTTTTAGTTCCCGCCTGCATTATCTTTGATCGACCAATATCTCGCTTGAAAATAATGTCTTTTTACTAACACTGTTACGAAAAAAATGTTCTATTCATGACCGATAAACAAAATAATAGACTGGTACCCGGCAAACGTCGTTGAGGGAATTCCCATCAGAAATCTATTTTTAGCACACGAACACGCGAAAATTGTTCCTTATTGGTATCCGTCCGTCTGTTAAGACGATGGATTTTTCGACCCTGTTCTAATTCAGCGTCTACGATTACTCTAAAATTGTCTGGTCTTAAGCCTCTCTTACAACTGGTCGAACGTGCTCCTGTGTGTGGTCTGCGTCTAAAACTTACGCATATGTTGGAGGGAGCGATCTGTCGATTGCCATTTACAATTGATTTTACCGGTGATTGTTCCGGTTATGGTTGACTTGTCGGAATGACGTCGCGCGTGGACGTCTCGAATGTTACAAATCGCAGGTGTTTCCAAGTTCGTGACATCGTTCAAAAATGTCCATTTGATGCTTCTATGAACCCCAAAACACTAGACGAGATCTCTCTTGGACATATGGGGGCCTACCATCTGAAGTATGCATAGACGTGCATTTTCAGATAAACGTATTACGTTGTTTTCTGATCATTAAACAAGTTTACATGTTTTCATCAACAATAAGAAAGTTAACATCAGTTTCGACACAGAAACAAATTTCAAGCTCACTTAGGAATAACGCAGAGCAACAAAAAAGTTTAAACTAAACGAATAGCGCGTTTATAAATGTCAAGCATCCGTGCATATGCAGTTGGTGGCATACGATATTTTGTTAACAAGCGTATCTTCGCCATCGGGATATATGCGATAGATATGTCTTGTAAATATGTTGTGGTGTCTATTCAAAATAAAAACATGATAATTAAGAAAATAAGTGTATAATCTTACTTTTTTCCGTTAGTATTTAATAATAAACATTATACTGAATTATTATGTCACAGGACAATACACAAACTACAACACAAAAGCGCACAAAGGTGATATGAAGTGTCAAACATAATCTGTATTAGCGATCAATCATATCAAGTAAACAGTGGCGTAATTTCAGAAAACAATAGTAATTTCGTCGGTGTAAATTTAAAACGTCGCAAATATGTAGGCCTACAGCTTGATTTCAAAGCTGTATTTTCGAGATTGTATATCAACACTGACAATTTATCAATATCAAGCAACTTCAAGCAATTCCCAAAATGTTTCCTAACATCCCATCACTACCACCCCATCCCAAAATATGTAAAATTTTACACTTGAAATTGTCGTCTGCATGATTTTTCAATTTGGAACAGCTCAAAATTTTGCTGTTTGGTAATGGGTTAACTAGAAGGTTTGTGTACAATATAGCAAACGCAATATCGAGGAGAAACTACTGACTATCAGTATGTCCCTCTTTTGCCTCTACGGTTTCCTAAACTTTAAATATTATTTGATTATACATGCTCGTAGGAACAGGGAGGCTGGCCAAAATTCAGAATATTCCTTATTTTATGAAATTTTTTGGGAAATCTAAGTTAGCCCCTCAATTATTTAGACACTGGCCCGGACAGGTTTACAATAAAAATTGCTTCCTACGAGCATGTTGTATGTACGTAATAAAACCAAATATTGTTTTGGACACGATTAAAAAACGGGTCCGTCCAATGACGAGTAATAGTTACTGAGTGATAGAGCATAACTACCACATATTTCGGACGGATTCCCCGGACAAGGTGTATCACAGCTGTTGGATTCACCACCGCTTGTTGTTGCAGAAACGAACGAAATTTCACCGTGACACAGGCAGCTCTCTTTCTGAAAACGGAAATAATACAATAACCCATTACCACACAGTGGCTCTTTTTGGCTTCTTGCAATAAAATGGCTTTGGATAACAAATGTGGAAAATAATAAAAAAAAATTGCTTGTGACAAGCAATTTCTTCGTTTCCCACAATGTTTTTTTTTCTAAAACTACCAAAAAATTTTATTCACTTGAGTCGCCTGCAACATATTTGAATTTGGAGCAGTCTAAAATCGTGTCGTTTGATAATGGGTTGAAAATACATACATTGTACCATAGATATACTTTCACGATTTTTATTGTGTTTGCAGATTGACATGATTGAGCGTTACCTCTATAAGCATGGTAAAACTCAATCATGTCAATCTGCAAACATAATACTTTAAAAATTTATTCTTATCTTAAAGAGCATATTATTTTCTTACAAAAGTTCTGAGAATTTAAAGCCAACGTAATGCGTAGTTTTTAGCTCACTTGAGCACAAAGTGCTCAAGGTGAGGTATTGTGATCGGTCGTTGTCCGTCGTCCGTCCGTCCGTCCGTCCAGCCATCCGTCCGTCCACAATTTCTTTAAAAATCTTCTCCCAAACCAGTTGATCAATCTTCTTGAAACTTGGCAGGAATGATCCTTGGGTGAAGGGCTTTCAAAGTTGTTGAAAGAATTTGATTCCATCAAAGACTCTGGCTGTCGCGGCATGAGAAAAGGGGAAAATAGCCAAATCTTTTAAAAAATTTCTGCTACCTAACCAGTTGGCCAATATTTTTTAAACTTCACATGAAAGATACTTGGATGAAGGGCTTTCAAAGTTGTTAAAAGAATTTTATTCCATCAAAGACTCTGGCTGCTGCGGCATGAGAAAAGGGGAAAATAGCCAAATCTTCGAAAAATTTTCTTCTGTCGAATCAGTTGGCCAATATTCTTGAAACTTCACATGAATGATCCTTGGGTGAAGGGCTTTCAAAGTTGTTTAAAGAATTTTATTCCATCAAAGACTCTGGCTGCCGCGGCATGAAAAAGGGGGAAAATAGCCATATCTTTTAAAAATCTTCTTCTGCCTAACCAGTTGGCCAATATTCTTGAAACTTCACATGAATGATCCTTTGATGAAGGGCTTTCAAATTTGTTAGAAGAATTTTGCAGCAGTATCAGAAAAAGGGCAAAAGAGCAAATACTTTTAAAAAGGGCTGAATTTTTATTACATTCATTTGAAAAACACAGGAGAAAGGGATCTATTGAAACATTTCTTATTTTGCTGCTATTCAGGTCTAAGTGTTTTATTTCAACAAGGCAACAAATCCCAGATGAGCGACCTAGGGCCATCATGGCCCTCTTGTTTTTATCTTAAAATTGGAATAAAATGTCATTGTTTTAAACTAAAGTTCAAATGCAAATGGAATTGGTCATTTTCGTCTAAACTTTAAAATCGGTTTTTTTTTTTTTTGGTTTTTTTTTTTTTTTTTTTTTTTTGGGGGGGGGAGGGTTCGTATTGTTTGTTTGTCTGTTTTTTGTCCTTCTAAGCAGCACTTTTAAAAAATGATAGCATGTAAACGCACCAGAATAACCAATCTTGCCATAAAAACATACATGATATTGAAAACTGATGTCTCTTTAATCCGTTACAAGGCGACACAATTTCAGACTGATCCAAGTCCAGAGATGTTGCAGACGGCAATTTCAAAAGATTTTTTTTCTTATTATTGTTTAGAAAACATTGTGGGAAATGAAGACATTGCTTATCACAAGCAATTTCTTCATATTCCACAACGTTTTTGAACACGATTAATTAGTGGTAAATCAAATGGAGTAATTGTGGTAATGGGTTAAGGCGACCCAGTTCGAGTTTTACCGATTTAAATCCGGTGTTAACATGCATTAAATCCGACAGGGGTAATTTTACTGAATTTTCTTCAGACCAATCAAATAAATGTTTTCAAGATTCTGTTCAGCGTAAAAACCGACAATAGGGCCGAAATGACATAACATTTCAGTGCAGAATAAAGCGTGTGTACGTGCTTGTCATGAAAATCATATATGAAAAGAGATTTAATTGGTTGGGGTAGGCCTATAGGCCAGTCAGTCTACCCAAATATGGGGGTCAACCTAGAACTAATTGCAAAAGTTTTGAAAGAATGTTTTTCTGTTACCTTAGGGTATGTACAAGTATCAGAAAAAAGTCCCGAACTTTTGTAGTTGCAGTTATTGAGAAATTCACTCCCGAATGAGAGTGGTGTACAGGATTTCTAAATAATATGAAAATGGATGTATGAGATTGATAATAAACATTTATTACAATAATCAAGTTTTCGTTCATTGTATTGTAATACATTATGATAAACTAAGTAAAAACACATACTTGCAATCAATTTAAATGTTTTTTAGCATTAAAAATTGCTTAAAAGTACCGAAATTGCAAGTGAAATTACCCCACCCACTAATGTTAACCCAGACAAGTACTGTCACATGTCCATAACTACTTGCAAAAGTTTTAAAAGATTGTTTTTCTGTTACCTTAGGGTATGTACAAGTATTAGAAAAAAATCCCGAACTTTTGCAATTGCAGTTTTGCGAAATTCACCCCCGAATGAGAGTGGTATACAGGATTTCTAAATAATATGAAAATGGATGTATGAGATTGATAATAAACATTTATTACAATAATCAAGTTTTCGTTCATTGTATTGTAATGCATTATGATAAACTAAGTAAAAACACATACTTGCAATCAATTTAAATGTTTTTTAGCATTAAACATTGCTTAAGTGTACCGAAATTGCATGTGAAATTACCCCACCCACTAATGTTAACCCAGACAAGTACTGTCACATGTCCATAACTAATTGCAAAAGTTTTAAAATATTGTTTTTCTGTTACTTTAGGGTATGAACAAGTATCAGAAAAAAGTCCCAAACTTTTGCAATTGCAGTTTTTGAGAATTTCACCTCCGATTGAGAGTGGTATACAGGATTTCTAAATAATATGAAAATGGATGTATGAGATTGTTAATAAACATTTGTTACAATAATCATGTTTGTGTTTATTGTATCGTACTACATAATGATAAACTAAGTTAAAAAAACATATACTTACAATCAATGTAAATGAAGTTTAGCATTAAACTTTGATTTTGAGTACCGAAATTGCTTGCGAAATTTCCCCACCCACTTATGTTAACCCAGACAGGTGCTACCACATGTCCGCTATTTAACGCATTGCCATTTCTTCATGTCGCATTTACTAAACAAACCTTGTTTTGACGCCCCTGATACAATGAGCTGGGAAAAAACATTGAGACAAAAGAAGAAATCCTGGTTTGAAGTAACGGAATTGTATGTGAAATTACCCCTCCCACTAATGTTAACCCAGACAAGTACTACCACATGTCCATAATTTAACGCATTGTCAATTCTAAATTATCCCTTTTCTGAAACTGAAACTGAAACTGTTTGATTTACTTAAACGCCTAATTTTACGCAAAGCATATTCACTGGCGTTGTACAAAAGTAAAGTGTGCTAAAATAAATATGTAAAAGGATACATAAAGGATACGCTTGCAGCACTACTCGGGTTCAGTTGAACAGAGCGTCGAAGTCTTTAAAAAACATGGTTTTCAAGCCTTTCTTGAAAGAATCAAAGGTGCTGGATTGTCGTAGGTCCTGTGGGAGCCTGTTCCATAGTTTTGGGCCTGCTGTTTTGAAAGCCCTGTCGCCGAATGTTTTGCGTTTGTTGAATGGTATACTGTAACAACCTGCAGATGAGCTAGTGGATCTCAAATGTCGCTTTGGCGGCAGTGGTTTGGTAAACAACTCGGTCAAATAAGTCGGAGCGCGTCCCTTGGAACAGTTGAACATGACAGTCAGAATTTTGAATTCAATCCTTGCTTTGATAGGGAGCCAATGTAGGTCATAGAGTGCTTGTTTACTACTGTCATATTTGTTTCGCCTTAAAACGAGCTTTGCACACATGTTTTGAATCCTTTGCATTTTTCGGATGACGGTTTGAGAAGCACCATAGAGAATCCCATTACAATAGTCTAAGTGAGAGATCACAAGCGATAGAACGAGAGTTTCTGTTGCGTCTTTAGTAAGATATTTTCGTATGCTTTTTATTCTTAGATAGTGGAACATTGCAGTTTGGCATTTTTTCTTAACATGTTCGCTGAAGGTTAAATGTTCGTCTAGGAACGCACCAAGATATCTTATGCACTTAACAGACTTGACATGGTCACCAGCAATATTGATTTCATTTGTTGTACACTTTTGTAGTTGTTGTTTGCTTCCAAAGGTAATGAATTCAGTTTTTGAAGTGTTCATTTTTAGTTTATTTTGTTTCATCCAGTCATTAATTGTCACAGCACAACTTTCTAATTCTTCTATGGCTATTCTCTCGCTGTCTGCAGAGGGTTTGAATGATTTTGTCGCAATATGGTCGTCCGCGAAACCGTAAACGGATATACGAGGTATAGTCAAAAAGTTCCCGGACTGCATTCGAATTGTATTTATTTCGACGTACTTGCTTCATTTCTTTATTCAAATAGTAACTTTGACATGTAATCTACCATTTTGACAAATTTTTGTGGTTTTTAAATTGGTAAAAGTCAATTTTTCTTAAACATTTTAGCATAGTAATCAAGAGTACGGATCACTTTGAAATAACGCTTGAGCCCGATATTCTTACTAATATTCAAAGGGAAAATCTTACGAAATACAGTTACTTTGACATGCAGTGTCATTAATATGGCATCACATCAACCTATTTCCAGGGCAAATCCAAAATTTTAATATCGTCACATAAAAATTATGCGTTTTGTACATATTTTTACGAAGCAATGGATCGAAATCAACTGAAATCGGGCCGACGCCATCACAGCGTACGGAACAATTCACCGCCATCAAAGTCATGTGAAGGTCGGGAAGGCGCCTACGGAAATATAGAAGTTCTTCAATCCAATCTACGGCTGTAGTACATATTCAAGGAGAACAGTGTTTATTCGAAAAAGGAAATTTCTGAATCACCGCGTGAAAATAAGCGATGATCGTCGCAGTAAGCGATAAAAAATCATGTTCATGAGAAAGTAAAGACCAACATTTTCTCTAACCAAAAGATATCATTCGACGATGTAGCTAACAGTGTTGGAATTAGTTGCGGAACAGTAAATAACGTAATCTCTACCGAATGAAATACGTCTAAATTTTGCACAAGGTGGGAGGCGCGACCTTTGACGGATTGACGGACGACACGCAGAATGCCCGCGTTGCGTACTCGACGTCATTTCTTTGTTACCTAAGAATCCTGCGAACGCTGATATTTATTGAGATTATGAACATTATCTACCTAATGTACCCTTCGTACTAATATGAAAATATGAGCCACAAAGTTTCTATGCTTAGAAAGACTGTCACACTCAGTAAAATGTTATTTCAGCATTTCCGTGTTTAAAAGAATTTCTCTGAAGTCGCGGGTTTGATTCAAATGAAGAGGTTTGGCATTCGGCCAGGTCAGCAGTGAAAGGTTATGACAACGAATTCAATTAAAAATACTTTTGATCCGTCGCAATGGGTAGTGCTTAGAACATTTTCGTAAAGGATTTGAAAAATTGCAAACTGACATGAATTAATTGACTTCGAATATGTTTGCAACGTCATTTAGACGTTGACGTCAAAGTGATCCGTACACTGTTGGTATATGTATTTAGAGCGGTAAAATATCAGGTTTTACATACTTAATCAATACAAATATCATATGTACTTATCAGTCTTGATCTTCTCGTTTCATTTATACAATTTATTTCAAAATCATTATGCGTTCAATTCACATACAACGGCAGTCCGGGAACTTTCTGACTGTACCTCGTAGATTTTGGGATGACGTCAAACAAAGTTCCGGCGTACGTAAGGTATAACCATGGACCTAAACAGCTTCCCTGAGGAACACTACAGTTCAAATTGCGTGGAGTTGAAATGGCCGATTTTACATTAACACTACAGCTCCGAGGCCTTAGATACGAGTCAATCCAGTCAATTGCTTTTCCACAGAGTCCATATTGAGACTGCAGCACTTTAATCAAAATGTCGTGATCTACGGTGTCAAACGCAGCACTAAGGTCAAGCGCTAAAAGCGCATTTTCAAACAAACCTTGTTTTGACGCCCCTGATACAATGGGCTTAGGAAAACATTGAGATAAAAGAAGAAAAAGCTCGTAACAAGTATTTTTTTCCTTTTGCCTCAATATTTTCTATACGCAAATCCTCTCTTTTTCAGCACCATTTCGTTTGCTATTGAAACAGCTTGCATATCGGAGCACCTTAATAGTTTGCCGTTTTGGAACAGGTTAATTATCATTTTCTGGGTTATACGAGATTTTGCAGGCGAAGAAATTTTCAACTGAATGTATTTTTATATATTTATGATCTTTTTGGGTAGAATACATTGTGGGAAGTGAAGGTAATGCTGATCGAAAACAATTTATTCATTTACCGCGATGTTTTCATAACCTTTAATGAATGGGATGGGGGGAGGTAAAGAGTCATTATATGGGAATGGGTTACATTAATAATTAAAGATTACACTTTATGTGACGTCATAAGATAAAGCGCCCCATCGTTTGACATTATTCCTCGAAGATCTTGAACCTGACCGAAATTGGACTTGGTTTAGGTTGTGCAAGTGAAAGTGATACAAAACAAGGATCAAAAAGTCTGAGTCTTCGCCAATTACAGTGGTTGGGTTTTGTTCTGCTAATTCAATGGCAGTATGCACAATCATGGTATCTGCATCTCGGTGGGTGTGTAGCACATCGATGCCTTCACTTGTAAGGAATTCACTTAACATGTCAATAAACTTCTGTTTATTCCCCTGGTTGTTTAGTAAAACATCTTTGGTCGCAGCGTTATCAGTGTTAGCAGGATCATCAGCAGTCACCCCACTTTCAATACTCCTATGTTTAGTTTCTGATAAATCAAATGTGTTTCTTTCTCGAAGAAATGACAAAATGGTCTTCATATCTCTAGAATCTCTGTGAACTCTTGCTGTTGCAGTTTCTTTATGCTGCTTACTGGTGTTATACCATAATTACTATTTCCATGAAATGTGCCATATCCATTAAGAGCAATTCCGTGTAAAAACCGACCAAACCTTGGCCACGCATAGTCACAGATTTCAATGAAACCATGATAATTGAATAGAATGTTAAAAACTATAAATAAAATGTGCCTTTCGTTTTCCTGTATTTCCCCTCGTTTCCATAGTAACAGGCCCCAAAGTTCCAAAAATGACGATTTCCGGTAAATTGGATACCATTTCCAAAAAGGCAGATCTAACTAGGCGTACTGCCACATTCGAATGTGTTGTGTATTTTTCATTTTGAGATAAATGATTATTCTCCCAAACTATGGTTTCGTTATCCGATTCAGATATCTGAATCAGTTTTTCGGGGGAGCTGAATGCAAAAAACGAGGCCTGAAAAATTGGAAAATGGGTGTTTTTAAAATAGCTCAAGTTACAAAACGCGGTAAAGTTATCTATTCGCTTCATTTTGTAACGAAAATTCGAAAATTTCTCTTCAAAACGGTGGTAAAATCAGGATGGGCACTCTAGAAACGATATCTTGACAGCTGTTGGGAAACGGTTAATTTCTTGAAAAGTCGCACATTTTTACCTCCCCTTTCAAGATTACAGACCATAAGAGCGTTTTTTACCCAACCATTAATCATGGCAGCCTCCAGTTTACAGAATTGTAATGGATAACACGAAGAAAGGGATTGGCAAAAAGCATATTCAGATAACAGGTTTGTACATAGTTTAACTTGACTATTTTATTTTGCGATATTGGTCAAAATCAAGTGTCAAAATCATGACGTCACAGGTAAACAATTTTGTGTCAAATGACGTAGGATTTGCAGTGTTTCTGTGGATTCTATCGGTGATGAATATATACAATATTTTAAAATCGATCATCTTGTGGAGCAATAATTTGTTTAACTTTTGAAAAATGTTAGTCTAGATGACCTTAGAACCAGTGAGTACCTAAAGCATTGTGAGAAAAGAAATTATGTAGCCTACATACACTCAGATTATCAGACTCCGGACGACTCGTTGTGTTAAACTTGAAGTCAAAGTGACAACCAAATAGTGAAATACCTCATTTGTTCAGTTTTAATTAAAATCACATTCGACCATTTTTGTTGCTCATCAAGTAGATCTAGATATATGTCAATTATTGAAATAAAGACAGTAGCGTAGGAAGGTTTGTCATATTGGGGGGGGGGGGGGGGGCAAACGTTCTAGTAAATAGAAAAATGGTTGTTTTATGGGGGGCCATAGGGGGGGGCAGACCCCTTTTTCAAATTATTGGGGGGGGGCCCTCTTCCTACGCCTATGAAAGAAGGAAAAGGATGAAATTTCTAAGTCACAAAATTAGTAGATTATATTTATAAGTATGCATCAATTCAAAATTCTAAACCGTTCAAAATGCTTATGTTTGTATTTGGAATGGAAATGTAACACAGTTTAGGAATTACTGGCACTTTTCAAATTTAGCATCTGGCTCTTTGGACTCAGTCTGGAGCCAATGATGGGTCGTATACCTTAAGATCTATAGATATCATGATACATATTTTTTTTATTTTTTTACATGTATCACTTTCTTGAAATGCTTTCCATGCTTTGACAGACCTATTATAGGCTATATACATTTAGTAACTGTTTGTGCATTGTGCACCTGTCAGGCATAGATCTAGATCTAAATTTGTAGCCACTGGTTAGATAATGAATATGATTCATTGTTATTTTTGTTTCAGATGAATGTACAAAGTGAAGTGTTGTGGATCCTTGATCTAATAGGTGAATAAATGACAGGTAAAACTTTCCCTTTAAATTTAAAACGTTTGTGTAAGTGTAACAATGTTTTACCTCTGTCTGTCTGTATGTCTACAGGTCTGTCAGTCTGTCTAAACACTTCCTATGAATTTATGTAGATCTAGTCCCTTAAATAACTTCCAGGCATAGACTCTTTTTGACTCCACAAAGGACAAAGGCTTTGGAAAACATTGTGGAAAATGAATAAATTGCTTATGACAAACAATTTCTTTAATTCCCACACTATTTTCTACCCCAAAACCACACTGATTGTCATATGACATTCACTATACAGCAAGTTTAAGTTAGAAAAAATTGAAGGAAAAGGTGTACTTCAGTTGTAAACACCATAAGGTGAAAGAGTTTTATGTAATTTTTCTCTATGTACATGTTTAAACATAATGTTCTTATATATTCCTTTATTTCAGATGAACCATAAACGATTACAGACACAAGTGGCAAAGATGAAGAACATTTACAGTGTATTTGCCTGTATTTATTAAGTGATAATTAGTGCAGTTCTTTTAAATTCAACAAAAAGATTTAATCTGTTACTTGAATAAAACAACAATTTAGTTTACATGTTAAAGAAAAGAATGTGAAGAACAAAAAAAGATGTTCATGAACCATTCACATGTTATGATGTATGCTATTTTGTTTTAACACCACAAACAACAGCAATTTAGACAGTTCAATCTTTGAGCTGCTGCAGGTTACGGAACTGTAAAATTGATATGAAAAATATAATGCAGTTTGGAAAGTATTGAGGCAAAAACAGAAAATGCTGGTTATCAGCATTTTCTATCATTTCACCCAACATTTTCCATGCGATTTTTATAACACATATTTTGGTATGTCTTCTTTTGGAAAGGTTTGAATGCCTTCTCAAATAGGTCCGTCTGAGGGCGAAGAGCTGCTGCAATGGTGCACATTGTGGCGTGTTTGACTCGTAACCATGGGGTCTTTGGTTCAATCCTGGTATAGGGACATCAAAACAAGGTCTTCTTTAGGAAAGAATCACAGTTTCTTCTCCCTCTGACTAAAATCTATGAACAATTTATATGATGTATATAGCAATGAAGAAAGGGCAAGGATAGTATGGAAGTGTGAAGGAGTTTAAAATTTTTGAGAAACATTTTAGTTTATATGATGCATTCTTATTAAACCCATTTTCTAAACAGAGAAAATTCAATCTGTTCAAATTTGAAAGCCTGTAATGTATAGAGTATATATATTTTAGTGACCAGCATTTTTTTTATCTGCCAGCATACTGAAAGTTATCTTAACCTTTTCCCAAACCTCAGAAATTATGGTGATCCTCTTCAAAAACTGCCACAAATGACAAAATGGATGTTATTTAAGATAGGATTTGAGTAAAATGTGGCATATAAAATATTGAGACAAAAGGAGAAACTGCTGGTTATCAGCAGTGTCTTCTTTTTTTTCAATGTTTTCCCAAGCCTTTTCTATTAGGGACTTCAAAACCAAGTCTTGTTTGTGAAAGGGTTAAGCCTTTTCTATTGGGGACGTAGACACCAGGGTTTCCATGGGAAATGGTAACATGTAAATTTTTATACATAGTTGTACAGGGTGTCCCAAAATATGTGTCCCTTTTCTAAACATCCATAAAATTGACAAATGTTGTCACTGAGTAAAATCAGTTACATAGGTGTGAAGGGGACATGATAAAATTTTGTTTGATATATAGAACATCTATAATTACTTTGAAATTTCATTCCACATAACGTTTTAAAAAATATGTCATATTTTAACTGTTTCGCCAAATGACGTCAACGACGTCATCTTTTTCATTTGACAAAGTTTCTTTTTCCATGCTAAGATAATCAAATTGATCCTTTTAATTTTGTCTTCCATGGCCATTGTGGCTTTAATAGATGCAGTGAAAGTCTTAACATGATTAAATTTTGAAGGGGTGAAAATAATAATAAAAAAAAAACTGGAGTTCGAAATCAGGAAAGATGTTGTTTTACTGAAAATTTGGATGATGTTGCTTTAAAGGGAGTCACATTAAAACATCTATAAAATTGACAACTGTTGTCACCGTGTAGAATTAGTTACATAGGTTTGAAGGGGACTTGATAAAGTTTTGTTTGATATATAAAACACCCATAGTTACTTTCCCAATATATTCAACAACACGCTCTAAGAAATTTACCATTGTTTAAGTTATTTGTCAAATGACGTCATCGACGTCATCTTTTTGAAAAAAACGATGTCTCTTTTTCCCATTTTGTACTGATGAAATAATTTGTGTTTCTACGTATTCTACGACTGTATCAGACATAGTGAGGGTCTTACTTCTTTTAAGATTAATGACAAAATTTTTAGTTTGAAATGAAAAGAAAAGTTAACGGTAGCCCTTCCTTTAGTTATTTCTTATTCATAATTTACCGGTAATGTCTTCCATTGCATCATTGATGTTATGAAATGTTTGGATTTTAAAGGAAAAAAACCTTTAAATCACACCCTTTTACGACACCCCTTGAACGAGTCTCTTGTGTGCAAATAGGAATGATACTTTCAATACTTTTTTCACAAAATGTAATTGCCCTGAGCAAATGTATGTCTCTGCAAAAACGATCCCCTTTTTAAGCACCATTTGCACAATCATCCACATTTTCAGTGAAACATCTCTCCTCATTTCGAACTCCAGTTTTTTTTATTATTTCACCCCTTCAAAATTTAATCCTGTTAAGACTTTCACTGCATCTATTTAAGCCACAGTTGCCATGGAAGACAAAATTAAAAGGATCAATTTGATTATCTTAGCATGGAAAAAGAAACTTTGTCAAATGAAAAAGATGACGTCGCTGACGTCATTTGGCGAAACAGTTAAAAAATGACATATTTTTTAAAACGTTATGTGGAATGAAATTTCAAAGTAAATATAGATGTTTTATATATCAAACAAAACTTTATCATGTCCCCTTCATACCTATGTAACTGATTTTACTCAGTGACAACATTTGCCAATTTCATAAATGTTTAGAATGGGGACACATATTTTGGGACACCCGGTATAATAAACAGGTTTCGCACCAAGACACGTCCTGAATTTGATTTGTTCCCTTTCCTTTCGCACCCGAAAAGCGACAGTCTGCAATGAAATGTTTTACCTTAGAACACAGAAAACAATGAGTGATATGGGGAATTTTCTTATCACTTTAGTTTTCTGTTTTCTAAGATTGATTTTCAATTACTGCTAAGGTAGGGACGCCAAAATTAGGATTTCGATGTGTTAAACCCTCTTCCCAAACGGTAAGAAAATTATATTGATCCACTTTTGAAAGCTACAGCAGACCAATAATGATAACTGATTAACATACATGTATGATTTGTGTTCAATATAGAATATGAAATATCGAGGCAACATGAGAAAATGTTGATAATTACCATTTTCTCCTTTTGTGTAAATGTTTTCCTTGCCTATTCTATGAGGTAAGTCAAAACTGATCTTGTAATGGTAAACAGGGTGTAAAACTTCTCGTAGTGAACTTTGTCTATACACAGTCAGTTTGTCTTCGTATACGTCATCGAATGTGGTTACGATTGGTATCATCTCAGTGTGTCAGTCAGTACGTCAGAATATCGTAACATAGCTCGACATTTGTGGATTCATTTTGAAAGCTGCTGCTTACAAGAAAGTTAATATTGATGAGGAATGATTTGCAATTATTAATGCCAGGAAAATATTAAGACAGAAGGAGAAAATGCTGCTTACCAATATTTTCTTCTCTTGTCCCAATATTTTCCCAATCCTTTTCTTAAAGCTGGAATTCATCTTCGTTTTCATGTCAAATAAGATGAATTCATCTTAAAGAGAATTGTCTAAAAAAAAGATCAGCAAAAATTGCGATGAAAAAATCAACCCCTAACCCGAGTTATAACCTGATAAAGATACGTGATTTACAGGCGCGCGTAAAACGAAACTGAAATTTACCTGTGGACCAGATATGGATGATGACGTCAAGTGTGCAATCCCATTATAGCCGTGTTAACCTTACATGTATAAACGGTCAACTTTAACTTCAAATTGCAGTGACGTTGCAAAAGCAAATATATTAAATAAAAGCATTTTATGGTGTTTATCATTTGGCCATTAAAGTGGAGAAAAACATGTGACATTTTTTTGTGAATTTGAACAGTAAAATTCAGTTATATTAACATGCCGTGGTCCAAAAATTCTCTAGTATTATACTCTTGGTGATAGTGGGAATTTACTGAATAGTGCAATTAATATGCTTTTTTAATCTGTAGATATGGCAAATGTTTCTTGTGAATCTATTAAAAGATATATAATTATGTTGAGAAGTATTGTAGAAATGTCGTTTTCTCCAATAACAAAGGAAATCCCATTCTTACATTTATTATTCCGTGATTTGTACCAATATTTTGTATGTCTCACGCCTTGTATTATATTGTTTTGTCAAACTAAAATTTGTAAGACTGTTCCATTTGCGAAGTTGCAATATATAACATTAAAACCTTGGGTATGGACAATTCATATCCCTTGACGTAACTCGCACAATTTTCAACCGTTTCCCAAGGACAAAATATAAGTCTAAAAAATATGCAGCCCATTTTAAAGAATACAGCGTTGAAATGTGAAGTTCTTGGTTAGAAATTATTTCGATATTTTATTTTCCTGACTGAAAAAATGCGAAAACTTGTTAAAGAATTTAAAGGCCTAATAATGGCCTAATACATGCATAAATAGTATATAATTAGTACGCAAATATTGAAGTAAATGACATTTAATTATGTTACATTATGTTGGGAAGAATTCAGATTAGTATTTTAATTTTTGAGTAAATGCTTTTAGACGACAAGTAACTGATGTTAAAAAAAGAAAATGTGTTTGGTTTAGTACTGACAATATTTAGGGAAAGTGAGAAATTCTTTACCGTAATCAATTTCTTCTTTTCTTTCAATGATTTTTCTCAAACAATTTCTAATGTGGATGTCGAAACCTGATCTCTGATAGGAAAGAGTAAATTAATACAGTATTTTCATATTGTAAGGGGAATTAGTGAGGTAGTGGTTTTTCCTAATGTTTCCATATTTCAAACAGAGAGTTTTTTTAAACATCGAGAAATGATCTGGTAAAGGATCAAGAAGCAAACGGTAAGTCATGTTAAAAATAGCGACAAAAATGCCGTAACTAAAGTTTTTTGGTATTCTTGATACTATGTTCTGGTAGCGCACCTGCAAATTGGTGTGTTATACCAACCAAGTCCATTTATTACGTAATCCTTTGATACGAATATTCCCATCAAACAAATACCGGTAGTTCATATTATACCAGTTTGTTAGACAAGACATTAAACAGTTGACACTTGCATGCAAATATAACAATTAAGTGCTAGCTCACCACACCCTTTCTCAAACAAGTTTTTGTATTGATTCAGTCAGGAAAATAATAATAATAAAAAATAACCAAGAACTTCACATTTCCCCGCTGGTTTCTTTACAATGGGCCGCATATCAATAGACTTAAAAATCTTGTCTTTGGGAAACGGTTGAAAATTGTACAAGTTACATCACGGCATATAAAATGTCCCTACCCAAGATTTTAACGCTCCATATTGCGTATTCCCAAATGGAACAACACAATAAAAATCAGTATGAAAAAAAAAAGAAAAAGAAAAAAACAATATAATACAAGGTGTAAGACATACAATAGATTGGTAGAATTCACGGAATATTTCATGTAAGAGTTGGATTTCCTTTGTTATTGGAGAAAATGACATTTCTAAAATACTTCTCAACATAATTATATATCTTTTAAGAGGTTTACAAGAAACATTTACCCTAAATCTACATGTAAACCCCTTACAAGACGGCAAAGATTTGAACTCGTCCAAATTGAAAGAAGTTGCAGACGATATTTTCAATTTGATAAAATTTTGAAATTGTTTGACTTTTGGGATAGAAAACATTGTGGAAAATGAAGAAATTGCTTGTCACAAGCAATTTCTTCATTTCCACAATGTTTTCCAAAGCCTTTATCTTGTGAGGCGCCAAACAGCGTCAATGTGTGAGAATGGGTTAAAAGAGCGATATACAGGCACTTTTCCAGAAATTTCCACTATCATCAAGCGTATAATACTCGAGAATTTTTTGACCACGGCATGTAAATATAACTGTATTTTACTGTTCAAATTCACGAAAAAATGTCACATTTTTTCTCCACTTTAATGGCCAAATGATAAACACCATGAAATGCTTTTATTTAATATATTTGCTTTTGCAACGTCACCGCAATTTGAAGTTAAAGTTGACCGTTTATACATGTAAGGTTAACACAGCTATAATGGGATTGCACACTTGACGTCATCATCCATATCTGGTCCACAGGTAAATTTCAGTTTCGTTTTACGCGCGCCTGTAAATCACGTATCTTTATCAGGTTATAACTCGGGTTAGGGGTTGATTTTTTCATCGCAATTTTTGCTGATCTTTTTTTTTAGACAATTCTCTTTAAGATGAATTCATCTTATTTTACATGAAAACGAAGATGAATTCCAGCTTTAAAGGGATGTCAAAACCAGGTCTTGTTTGGGAAAGGGTTAATGTTCCTAGTCACATGCTGGCCATGCCGATATTGTCCGAATTATGCCGTATAACCGGGGGAAAGCTTATTCAGAAAAGCGAGGCACATTGTGACTATGGCACTTTTTATATGCTCGAAGGGTCGTATTATGTTATGGCCCTGGGGCCCGTTTTACTAACAAACTTACGAACATTTTTGAAACAACAACACATCTGATTGGCCGAATAATTACTGTTATTCTTTCTCTTTCAATCAGATGTGTTGTTACAAGGTTTTTGCAAAAATCTATGTTAGTAAAACGCGCCCCTGGTGGTCTGTCTGTCTTTCCGCCCGTTAGCAATTTCTTGTGTGCGCAACTCCTACAGTTTCTATCGGAATTTGATCAAACTTGCCACAATGAATCTCCATGGTGTCTAGTTGTGCACACTACTAACGGAATGCAGGGCTACGTTCAGTAAGATAAAACGTTAGCTAACGTTGGCTGTTTCATTCGGAATACTCGGTCAATTCTGTGAAATTTTTGTCAAAGAAGTTGTGACTGTTGCTAACATTAGCTAACAGTTTGTCTACTGAACGCAGCCCTAATAACTCTATTCGTTTTTGAGTTATTTGTCATTGAATTGAAAAAAAGACCAGTTTTAGTGACAAGCCCCTCTCGGGCGTATATGCGCCCCTCTCCGAATCTCTTTTTTGTATATTGACGACTGGACTCAGGCTAATGTTCTACGTACAGGTGTCATATCTTTGTTTCTGTTGATGCTATAGCTCTGAAATTTTGTACAAGCATTTGTGACTATATTATCAACCTGTGGGCAAATATTCGTTTCAATAAGGTGGACTTGTTATCCTTTTTGTTACGGTTTTACGTGCCATGTATTCTGTCATAACTTTGTTTCTTCGAAAAATACTGCTTTCCAACTTTGCACATGCTTCTCTTTCGTCACCTTAAAGGGACATTTCATTCCAATTTCATTTTTTAAAGTATGTCTTGATGCCAAGATTGGTTATTCTTATGGATATAAATACTATTAGTTTTTTGAAGTTGTTACCAATAAGCGAGAAACACGCATTTAAAGCCTCTCTTACAACCGGTCGTACGTGCTCCTGCGTGCGGTCTGCGTGCTGTCTGCGTCTTTAGTCGTGCGATGCACGCACGTGCAACGTACGATTTTTGTGGGCGCAACCACGACGCAGACTGCACGCAGCAAATAATTGACTGGAAATTCTTATGAGGCGCTCTTACAACCAGTCGTGCGTCTTTATAAATCGTGCGATTTTGCAGCGTTTAAAAACGTACGATTTAAAAAGACGCACGACGGGTTGTAAGAGAGGCTTAAAGTTGAGAAATGATCGATAAATTGCATATAAATCCGAACTGTTGTCCACAACAATTTGTTCAATTTTAACACAAAAATATTAGTTTCTTGTAAACGGCACAATATTTTGGCTTGAAATTTTCAGAATTTTCATAAGGAAATAAGCTCTTTCGGATAAAAATAAAAGTAAAATTTATGGCAAAAAAATCTGAAATGTCATTTTAAGATACCGAGTATATAAATGTATCTACTCCATGTATAGATAAAAGTATTTCATACTGCTTAGCCATACATAGTGAATTCTTGATTTCTGAGTTTCGTAAACCTCGAATAAAGAGTCAAATATTGCAACTTTTAACAATTTTTTGTTGACAAAAATGCCATTTTGACCATTTTAGCATATTTCTCGTTACCATGGCAACCATATTTTAGTAACTCAAATAAGAATTTTTATTGTACTATCAATTCTAAACAACTCCACACATTTATTTTATTTTATTATTTTTTTTGACATCCGAGACTAAAGGTTCCAAAAAATATCAATTATTTTCTAGCTAGAGAGGTGAAATTAGTCTGTACTTCGGTTTCTGTGTTCTTTATGTTACCATAGCAACAATTTTTATGCCAGTGAATTATTTCAATGTTTTGAGCTATAAATGCGTCAATCTAGTATCAGCATCATTTAGACATATTCTATTTATTATACGAAATGTTTAGACTTGAAAATGAACATTACTAGTTTTTCTGTGTTATTTGAGTGGGTGGGGTAATTTTCACTCGCAATGTAACACTTTAGCCCCGCATAATTCCCGTTTCAACATATTTTAGGAATAACCAGATAAGTATGATACAGATGAATACATAGCATCAATATGCAGACAAAAAATGATGGTAAATCGTACATTCAAAGCCCCATCTAATAAAAATATTATTTTGGGTCATTTCTGTGTTGTGGTTATTTGAAAAGTCCCAGAATTGTTTGTTTATGAAGTGCCCACGAAGATTTTTTATTCATTTGCTTCTTATGACTATGGTCTTACTGGATAATGATATGGCCCCGCTTAAATCTACCGCGTTTGTTAAATCCATGGTCTCAAATTAGGCTAAAATTGACATTTTTTGACAAAATGAAAAAAATGCAAACCCCACCCACCTTCGGGCTACCATAGTTACATAACAGAACATTGGATCGAAAAACGAAACATCGCAACATTTTTTCTGTGTGTGCATTTCATCATAGTTTATGTTCAAAATTAAGTTACAATATAAGATGGGCCCTAATTTGTGGTCGAAAAAGTGCCGATTTTGGCATAAAAAATGCTCTTTTTTGTGGTAAAATGTTCTAGAGAGGTTACCATGGCAACAAAGCATATATTGAAAAAAAATAAGCATCGATAATTGTTTTGGGGGCAGACCCTAACATATTCGGAAAGTATGAAGAAAATCCATGACTATGCGTGCCGGGCCCCTATTTAGATTTGGTCGGTTTTTACACGGAATTGCTCTTAAATGTTCCGGTGTCGTGATCCACATTGTCTGCAACAAACTGTAAAAAGGGATGTTTGTTTCCTGATAAGGAATGTGGGTAGATAAGGCTGCAGCAGCATTTGATTAATAAGTTTGCACTTCGCAGTATGGACAACAAAACTCGAAGCTATTGAGATGATCGACCAAGA
This sequence comes from Fragum sueziense, assembly GCA_963680895.1. Lineage (NCBI taxonomy): Eukaryota > Metazoa > Mollusca > Bivalvia > Cardiida > Cardiidae > Fragum > Fragum sueziense. Next base: position 11,184,138 of record OY804610.1, read on the forward strand.
ATCTTGAACCAAAGTGATGATAGAGTTGAACACCAAGACCGAGTTGGAGTGGAGAATGACACTTCTTGGACGACATAACTGATTGATGCGTTGACCAATGTACGTGACCTTAATATCGTTTTCCTTACCTAATAATATGGCATGGTCGACTTCTTACATCGTCTGCCTACTGGAAACCCCTTTGAATACAATGATTTACAATTGCGTTCTGAAATTCTAAACTTCTAACAGGATATACATGTAAATCAAAAGATCTTTTTGTGTTAGATACCACATTCGGCTAATATTCCACAAAACAAACAACGTAATATAAAATCAAAGTAAAGTACTACAGAACGCAAAATTTATCTCATGTTCATCATTTGAATTTTCTATATAGCATTTCTCAGAGGATGGCTAAGTAAAGTTCTTATCACATGAAATGCGAACAAAGACTCCCGGGTGTATTTCAATATTGAATGAAAGATTTTTGCCAGCAGAATGAATTCCTTTGCACCTCTTTTCTCCAACTCGAGCAGAAGGGCTGATGTCGTTTATTGGTTCTTCGCAAAGTGGACATATCAAACAGGAACTCTTCTCCAAACAGGGATTCATCTGAAATAGAAAGTCCATGGAATAAATAATAGAAGCTTGCATGATAAAATATGTAAACTAGTGCATAGTGTATAAACTGTATATACATTGTTGTTAAATAAAGATTCTTTTGATCTTTATCCAGCTAAAGAAAATATCTATTGTGCTCAAATTTTCATTTTGGTATTGATTCTATATGTTTACCTTTTATCAATTTAAACATGATTTATTTACCTTGATATTTTATAGTTTACATTGACTAGATAGTAAATGTTCTTTTCTCATCTCTATTGGGGGTATGTGGGACTGAATAATGGTACTGAAAAGAAAATGGTATTATGAATAATAATTGCAGAATGACACAGATGAGGTTAATAGTGAATATATCTAGCGTCATTTTCTATCCCTTACGTTTATAACATTAAATTCTTATTTTCTTAACAACAAAACAACTTACTTTGCATAGTGAAAAGACAAGTAGTACTACTCATAATGTTAAGAGTTTGAAATTATTTTTATGATGTATAACAACAAACAACGATGAAAGCCCTTCAAATACCAGGATTCGTTTGCCAGGTGTCAAGATAAAATTTAAGTATGTTTAATGGTACAAATATATACATAGTTGAATACCTTATAAATTATATGCTTTATTGTTGTTCCACTGTGTCAGTGTCATTCTGTCTACGTTTGCTCAAGAATGGGGAAAAGGCATGATTATGTCCTGAAAGGATATGAAACTGTAAAATCAGTACTACCTCAATTCATTATCAGTCTTCAATTCAGCAGAAATGAGTGTTTAAATTTTTTTTACACAAAATAGACTAATAAAATGACATTTTTTACACGAAATAACATATATGATTTAGGTTTTATCATTTTGTAAATTGTTGATTATTGTTTATTTCATGAAATCGGAAATGACGGGAGTGTGCAAGCGTCGATATTGTTGATATAATCTTAAAGCGTTTTTTCATAAATTAGACGCCAGAAGTTCGATTCATATATTCTAATGTCTATACTAGATCTATATTTTCAATGGGAACTCATAAAACTTACCTTAAACCGTCAAGTGATCTGCAATGTAGCGTATTTACACCAGCTGTCAAAATTTCTTATGGGCGCCGCCATTACACTTTATGTGACGTCATGAGATAAAGCGCGTGACTCAATGTATAAATAATGGGTAATGGTGACATTTCGGGCCACTTCTCTAAATCGGAAAAAATGCCAACTTTAGTCATCAAATTCTCTGACACTGCAACAGCAAAATTTCGGGATTTTTTATGAGAGGCTCTTCTCACCCTATATTTTCGACTGGTATACTTAGAAATTCTTTTGCAATTAGTTCTAGATCTATGACTAGATTGACTGGACTACTAGTCCTATTTATAAGCCCGGACATATTTCATTGTCCGGTCTTATCAGATCCGCCATTTTGTATATAGCACTTCCACCAGGAGGAAAATGTCGGAGGTTTGACCCTCAAACTACTATGTCTAAAATCTAAATTTTGATATAAAAATGGTATGGATTGAAAGATAAATCAATTGTTTTTCACTTCAGTATAATTTTGAAATACAATTTTATCTTGTTTTATTCAAATCAAACCAAATTTCCAACAGCCGTGAACGAAATGAAGATGGCCGACTCGCTCGCCAATTGAAATGAAAACATGTTTCAAAAGCATAATTAAGTAGACAAATAAATATTTCAGTAACATTTAGGTAGTTTTAAACATTATGTAGTAATGTCTATTGTTCACGGCCACCAATCCCTCTCATTCATTGCAAAATGCTATGAGCGAAATCTCAGAAGAGGGACTTCCGGCTATGAAGAAACGGGACCCATTTTGAGTAAGTAAACACACGTTGTTACTTTAAATCGGTTATTTTGCTACTTATGGGTTGTCAAATCTCAAAAATCGCGGAATGCTATTCGATGGGGTAATGAATGATGTGTTATTTTGCCAAAGCCCTTTGTTCTAGCTTACAGAGTAAACTTGCAGTTACTTTAGAAGTGAGTGCACACACTTATGTTTACAAACCAGACGACACATAAACGGCACATAAACGACTCCTACGGCGCTATCATATGCATTTTTCGAATGAGACATGTTCAGTTTACTATTTAATGATCTCTTTTAGTATTCCGCACGTACGATTTTGAAAACCTTTGTTTATTTTTGAGAAAAACAAGGATGCAATGAAGAAGAGCAGTAAGCTATGAAGAAGCGAGAGTAGCTATGAATAAGAGGGAGCAAGCTATGAAGAAGCGCGGACTTCATAATTCTTTCTTGGCACTCACATACACTGAATGGTTATGCATTTAGGAAGAATTGAAGACAGAAATTCCATTATTTTTTACAAATTGCCATTTGAAAAATCAAATTCTAGACGATAGAACTATATTTATTGTAGTAGGACTGGAAACATTTTTAATGGGGGAGAGGGGGGCTAAAGCCCCTGTTCTGGCTATTGTCGGAATTTTGGAGGAACTGAATTGGATTTCCCCAAACATTTTCAGTGCAAAATAATGACAATTCAGCATTTTGGGCAGACCTTTTTGTGGGAGGGGGTCTTAGCCCCTCCATGCCCCACTTGTTACTTCGGGCCTGACTTATCATCACGTGGAAATGCATTTTTAGAACATACACGAGAATTGTTACTAAAAATAGTAACAAATCGACATTATCAAAACGAGGCTCCCATAACACGCGGAGATAACAATGACGTCGCACGTGCATTCAATCAATATACAGCGATAAAGCGCACGTGCATTCAATATACAGTAATAAAGCGAAGTTTTAAGTGGAACAAAAATAATAAAATTGAATGAATTCTTTAATAGCCGGTAAGATGGTTATTTTATTGGATTTACGGTCAACCGTTCCCCGTTTAAAAATTTCGACTTTTGCCTCTAAGGACGACTTCCGGAGGCTGTCGTGTGTGTGTGTGTGTGGGGGGGGGGTCTTAGAGGAAATAACCTAATTCTGACCAACTTTCAGATTGATCGGACACAAAATGTGGCCTCTAGAGTGCATACAAGAAAAAATAACCGACGGACGCATGACGGACACAACGCAATGACAAAAGCTCGACTGGCCGCTAAAAACATGTAAATAAGACCTGTTTTCATTCAAAATACATGCAATGTATCTTGCGTAGGCTTAAAATTATAAAAAATGATAGGGTTCTTATACGGTTTGCCTAGTTTTGCCTAAATAGTTTACAATGACATTGGCGTCCTTATGTGCAGGCCTATGTTATTTACATAATTATGGAAATGGAAATTAGATTGATCTTACAATCCCAAATGTGAAATAATGTTAACAATAAATTCGTATCATTTTCCGAGCGAAAATTATAGCGAAAAGGCAAAATTAAGTCAAAACCCGACGCTTTGAATATCCGAGCTCTTATTCATAGCGTATTATATCTTCTTCATATCTAGTCCCCTTTATTCATAGCTGATCTCTCTTCTTCATAGCGTATTGACGTAACGTCAACTACTGGTACTCATTCAGAAAATGCACGATGCGCAGTGAATTAGTACTTATAAACAGCTCCGATATTAGAAAATACTACTTGGTGTTATATATCAAAATGAAGCTTATAAAATAAGGATTCTTTTGATGTAACAATTAAACGCGGGCGTTTTGTTGCTAACATTTCCAAGCAATCAGACTTTATGAAACGACGTCATTTTATAATGTCCCCGCGTAACAACGCGTTACATATTCGCGTACAAAACTCCGATTTATTTCAACACGGGTAACAGCAAACATTAGATTTTCATTCAGACATTTGCGATTACTCTTCCAATTACAGCCGTTGTGATATTTTTTAAATAGAAAGCTTTTGTTGTAAAGTTATAGCGTTTTAGAGAAATGTGTCAAAAATGTCCCCCTTGGTAAAAAAGAAATTATTAAATCGAGATAAAGACAAATATTCGCTATGAAAATGCAGCCATCAGAAATTTGTCTACAGAACTTATTTGTATGTATTTATTTCTATCGAAAGGTAAAATGAAAATCGATGCTTATGAGCGAGGTAAAATAAAGTTTTGAATGAAACGGATTATTTTGACAATGTCCGCCGACGTTCAATTTCATTTTTTACTTCGCACTGGGAATTTTCTTTTGATAATGTTACGGATTATCGACAGCGAATCTTTTTGAAAATGTATTCCCAAATGCACTTTTCAATAAGCTATCATATAATGTGTAGTACTTGCAATATTGTTTAAGTAATAAATGATAAGCGCATTAGAAAAAGTTATGACAAAAATGTCCGCATGTGAAAATCGCAACGTTTTGAAAATATCAAATTACATTCAACTAAGAATTTAGACTTGAACAAATGTGTTGATCAAATTTCGAGTAAAATCATCTGAATGTAAATTCAATTTCCATTTCATGCGTAGAATTTCGATTCATTCAATAAATATCTCATTTTGCAATTAAAGATTACCTGTGTCGCATTGTGTAAGAAAAATGACGTAAAAAGTCGTAAATTTGAGTAAATTTAAGAAATTTTCCGAGTTTCAACTAGAAAATATTAATCAATTCATGCATATTTTTCAATATTTTTTATATGGAATGTGAGTAAAATTATTATTTAATATCTAGTTGAAATATTAAGATACGATGACTAGATATGCTTTCGAAATATCAAAAACACTGTGTCTAAAGCAAATCCGAAAACATACGGATTTTCCGACGTAACGTCATATTATGACGTTGCACTTGTTCGCTTTTATGTTTGTCTATTTAGGTCATTTCTTCATATTTTCTTAGATTAAGAACGGGGTTTGCTTAACATTTCCCAGACTAAAATGTTCATATTTGTCCGATTTCAAAATTCATGCAATTGACAAAATTTTAGTGATAGAAAACCAACAAGCAAACAAAAACAAACATTGGGCCTTTTTAAGATATTAACCACATTAAATATTTAAGTGAAAACAATTACGATAACCAGCATCTCCTTTTTTCACTATGCCTTTTAAAAGAAATGTGGTAAAGATGCACCTTAAAATGCATTATCTGGAAAAATGTGAACACATTTTAGCCATATGCTATTTTTTTAATTTGAATCAGACTGAAATACTGTTGGTATTGTTTAATTTTGAAATCATGTAAGTCTACATAATACCGGTAGTTCCGAGTTGAATACCTTACATGAAAAAATAAGATGTGTCAGCATCTGGCTTTTTCCCTTTCATTTTCTGATAAATCCAGTTACAACTTTTGAAAACTACCCCATCGTCCTTGTAACTCCAGCCTTTGAAGCGGTAGATATAGAATGACTTTATGTAACTTAAAAATTGGAATGGAATAACATATAACCATATAGATTTTTGTGGAGTTTTGGTTCGATGTTATTCCTGGTAAAAGTTTTACAAAGGATAAATGAAGATTTTACGTAGGCCCTAATAACACACCCCCTCTTCTCAACCGAATATAATTCTCATTAAAGACATTTTTAGAAGACAAACCCCTCTGATATAAAGCGGTTAACGTTAAAAACATTTTGACGTCGCCGTCGTGTTACGCTTATGAGTACCAGTACCTGACGTCGCGTCATTACTTTTTTAGCTTTTTCTCTCTATCAGAAAATCAGTCATTGGATTTTAATGGATATATATATAAGATAAAGCATTCGAAGCTTATGGGACCTGTATAGAAGGGAATTATAGTAGTATTAAAACCATAATTGTTCGATCAATTTTGACATGTCTTCAAAACACAGCACTGTGATCGCATGACAAAGCAGTTTAAAGCAAACACGGTGAGACCATGCCGAGAAGACATACTCCAAAAGAAGTTTAAATATACTCACCATCGAATAGCATTCCCGGATTTTTGAGAATCGGCCAAAAACTTGCAAAATCACCGATTTAAAGTAACAACGTGTGTTTACATTCACAGAATGGGTCCCGTTTCTTCATAGCCGGAAGTCCCTCTTCTGAGATTTCGCTCATAGCATTTAGCAATGAATGAGAGGGATTGGTGGCCGTGTTGTTTATGCCGTGCTTTACCTTGAATAGGGACTTTGAATGATTTTACATTTGCTACCCTTAACAATCGCAACCTGCTTAGCCTAGGGTAGGCCTAAATATAACAGATTTTAGTTTTCCCTATGTCATAGAAGATAACCCCTTACTGGTGCCTGTCGGATGTTAATGTAGTACCCCAAAACTAAACATGTGACAACTTAATATTCGTGGACGATGTCCATTAGTTGGACGTCTTAAGAAAACATTGTCAGTTAATTATATATTGCTACTTTTCAACAAATACTTCGTAACTGCAGCTTCAGTTAAGCTGCAGTTACGAGGTATTTGTTTAAAACCGACGATATGCAGTTTTCACGGGTTAATGTTGGTGCACCATAACACCGGATTTTAATCAGACTGGCAGAATTGACAACTACATCCACATGCAAGGGTTTATATTTAATTATTTATCATTTAATGTCGCCGTCGTCGTCGTGTCGTCGTCGTTGTTGTTGTTGTCGTTGTTGTCGTCGTCGTCGTCGTTGTTGTTGTTGTTGTTGTTGTTATTCAGTATACTTACCTCTACACAAAATCCCGGATAGTCGGAACATAATTCAGCGCACTTTGTCTTGGAGTTGTCTTTAATGCCAACCCAGTTCTCCTGACCAGTCTGTGTTGGAAAACAGCCATATGGAAGGATCAGGGGCCCGGCTGAATCTAGAATAGGGAACAATTTTATCAAGTAAACCGTCACGTAATTTCGAAAAGACGATAATATTTCCCGTGATTTTGTTATAAAATCGCGTAACTACCTACGGCTTGTTTTTCAAATCGCAGAATTTTAGATAATAAGAAATGAAGGCATAATTTTTTTCATGCAGGTATACAAAATAAAATCTAACCACATTTTTGCATGAACAGTGCATATTCATTTCAAAGATCATTTTTTTCTTGACAGACGATTCGATGATTTATTTTTGCTTTATAATACGTACCGCCTGTTGTTGGTGTTGTTGTTCCAGTGTTGTTTTCTATTTTAGAGTAATACGAACTCGTACTTATGGACTCGGCCGCGTCTGAACTTTGAATGTAGATAGTTTTACATTCGTCACAAATGTTGGTTTCGTCGGAGTAGAAGAAACTCTTGCAGGATTCGTCCATGGAGCATTCGTGCGCGCATCTCATTACGTCATTTTGTGTGCTCGATTGGTGAAGCTCGGATGATTTGCATGTCTTGCTTTCAAATGTCGAATCCAGGAGAAATTGCTGGAACACACTCGCTGCGATGCCACGATTAATGTTGAACACACACAGAACAAAGTATATCTGGATATCCATTTTCAGTCCTACCATCTTGGCTGTTTTCATAGCAATGAATTTTGTGCTAATTATAGACTAGATTTAACGTTTTGTATTGATATACCGTCTGTGTTGTTAATATGAAAATAGGCAATGCCTAAATACGGGCGAAAAAAAATACACATTTAACCGACACATCAAGTTTTGCGAGAAGATCACATTGAATTTGAGTTTATTGGGGTTTTACGCCGTTTTCAACTACCAGGGTATATCGCGGTGGCTGGAGCACCTACCCATGGATTCCTGTTGTTTCTCAAACCAGTACTACAACAACACCCTTACCGAGCCTCCAGCTGCTCGCCCACTTAGGTTAACGATTTCAAACCCATTGGTGGGTGACAATTTTGTCAGAAAGGGTATTAGCCGCGGCCGGGTATCGAACCCGGGACCTCTCGATTGAGGGTCAGATGCGCTACCAACTGCGCTAAGGCCGCGGCTGTAGATCACATTGAAACTCAATGAAAATTATACATAAATATTTTATCAAAGCGATACATGTACATTTTGGGGAAGCAGTGCATTGTCCAGCAGGATTTACCCGGGACATCTGCATATGTAATGACCCCACTTCGGCTTTGTTTTGTTAAGACGCTCAACTAACGGACTTTGCGCACGAAAATTAAGTTGTCCCGGGTTAACCTTGCTGGACAATACTGACAATTCCGACGTCTTGTATACATTAGAATGATACATCGGACGCATGGAATTGGCATTTGAATATATTCTCCGTTTCCTTTCAATATTCATCTTCTATGCCATTGATTTAGTTTGTCAGCCGCGGACCCTTTGCTTCCTCAAACGACAAAATTTTAGCATGGTTTAAATTGAGGGATGATGCAGAGGAGTAACTACAGTTGAAACACGCTGTATCGAAGTCATCAGAAACATTTTATCTCGAGGTATTCGGAGGTTGACTCGTCCGATTATTGTTCAAATTCGATGAAAAGGATAATTTTTTTATTATTATATTTCCGTTTTTGTTGGTCATCAAACATGTTTATAACTAGAGTGCCATGGTCATAATATTTGCCCCTCCCAGAGACGCAAGTTTTAAGGAGACATAACTCAGGTAAAAATCAATGAACCATAAAAGGATTTCCTTCATGCACATCTACCAATTGAGGTGATAACATCGACCAAGTTTCAAAAAGATCCAGCCGGAAATTTTGGAGTTGCGCTCACAAGAAAAGTGGACGTACGTACGTACGTACGGTTGGACGGATTGACAGACAGAGAAGATGACGCCAATATACTTCCGTCTCTGGTGGAGTATAAAATGGGTGGTAGGAAAAGGAAAGAAAATGCCACAAACTAGCAATTTCTCTTCCTTTATTGCCATAGTTCAATGGCTACATGCATATATTTACTTCAAAATAGTTTTTGATAAGAATTGATAATGGTGGGACCAGACTTTCAGTTCGGCTTAAACATAAATTCGATTCATCCGATTTCAACATAATGAGAGTAACCGGAAGATGTTGATGAAGAGTTTGAGTTTATTGGGGTTTTACGCCGTTTTCAACTACCAGGGTCATATCGCGGCGGCTGGAGCACCTACCCATGGATTCCTGTTGTTTCTCAAACCAGTACTACCACAACACCCTTACCGAGCCTCCTGCTGCTCGCCTTGATGAAGATAGAATCAATCCCTTCGGCAGAGATATGACTACCTAACTCATATTGACCAAGCCGGGTAGAATCGACAACCGGCAGATCAATAGTATTTAGTACGATATCCAAAATAAAAAAATATAAAAAAAACAGCGGAAATAACTGATAAAAAAAAGAGAAAGCCTAAATACAGGCATTTCTTTTTTTCTGTCTATGATTTCCATGTAAATCTTGCAATAAGTAACACATACTTATTCACCTTTGGCTAACTTCATATTGGCCATGTTATGGTGACCTATTCCCATCTCTGCAAGACATTGTTTCGCATTCCTAGTAGAGAAAGGGCTGGGACACATGGAGAGAAAAGAAAAAAATGCTGATAATTAGCAATTTCTCCTTTTCTACAACAATCTTCTATGATATAACATAAATATTTTCTTCTTTTGACAGTAAGTTTGTCCTCCGCAGCTCCTATCAAATTTGGGCAATTAAAAATTGCACCATTTGGGAAGGATGGAATTAACCAGTTAAACCTTTCCCAAACGAGACATGGTTTTGACTTCCCTAATAGAAAATGCATGGGAAAACATTGAAACAGAAGCAGAAACTGCTGATAACTAGCAGTTTCTTCTTTAGTCTCAATATTTTCTGTGACATATTTTACACATGTCATATCTTTAATAACATCCATTTTGTCATTTGTGGCCGTTTTTTAGAAGATTACCCTAAAATTTCGTTGTTTGGGAAAGGGTTAACTATAAACCAGCTGTGAAATTTTGAAAATTAGAAAACAGACTAAGATATTACATCATTTAATGAATCAATAACTAAATACATACATTTAATAAGAACTTGGGTCTCTTCATATTAACAGAGGCAAGATGTTCCTAAATTGCTCGACCGAGAGGATTGTTCATCCATGCTTCATAAGGCATTTCAAACTCATAGCCTTATGCAGATACAACATTTTAACATATTCCCAAACAATGACGATTTTTGACTCCCAACAAGATTATAGCTTTGGAAACAGGAAAGCATTGTGGTAAATGAAGAAATTGGTTGGCACACATAGTTTTTCACTCAGCTGGACCAAAATAAATGTAAAATTGACATTGTATTGATTTGAAGTTGCAATAGATCTGCAACATCTTTGAATTTGTCCAAATTCATAATTTTGCTGTCTAAAGATGTCCCACATAAGTAGAGTAACATACAACACATGATGAGAGAACGCTACACATAAGAGAAAAAATTAAACAAGATTAATCTATTTACAAAAATGTATAATTCTAGGCATACTAAATTTCGCCTACTTTAAATCAAAAGAAAAAATCACAGCCCTATGGCTAAGCAGTTTATTGCTTTTTGTAATTGTAGACAGACGGACAATGGACAATCACAACAGCACATCTTGAGAACTTTGCAATCAATTGAGCCAAAAAGACATAACAATAAACAAAGCGACAGAAGTGGGGTGAAGGCATTCTACTTTTTTTCATTTCAAATCTACACCCCATTTTGTGGGTACTCATTTAAATAATGTCGATAAGAAAATTCCATTGAGTACCGGAACATAGGGATTGATGAACATTAAATGACATATTGCATTTTGAAAAGCCTTCGCCCCTCTTATCTGTAGGTCTGAATAAAAGTGTATGTAAAGTGTACTTCTATTCCTTAAAATGTTCTAACTTCTAAAAGTCCACATTTTCAATTAGTTGGAAATATATTGCATTAATCCATTACCAAACGACATTTTTTTTAGACAGATCCAAATTCAAAGATCATGTTGACAACAATATCAAGTGGATGATATTGTACTTTTTTGTCTAATTGGGTAAAAAACATAGTGAGAAATGAAGAAATTGCATGTCACAAGCTATTTCTTCATTTTCCACAATGTTTTCTATAGCCATTTTCTTGTGGGGAGTCAAAAAGAGTCACTGTGTGGTAATGGGTTAAAAAGAGCTAAATAATTCTTAAACAATATCATTTGTACTAAAATTACCAAATATGACAAAGATGTTTTTAGATGCCGCACAAGGTAAAGGCTTTTGAAAACATTGAAAAGTTAAGAAATTACTAGTGACAAGCAGTTTCTTCAAGCAGTTTCTTCGATTCCAAGAATGATTTCCATCCACAAAGACTAAAGATCTCTGAACATGAGCAAGTCTAAAAATTGGTGGTCTAATGTGTTAATTCCTATTGACAGTGTATTGAAGATACATTCTCTGCTTCAAACCAAATTCAAATATACCAGAATATAGCGAGTCATTTTGAGGTGTTCCATGTAAGAAACCGATTAAAATGAAGTGTTTTGTACAATAATTTTGCACAGGAACAAAATGATGAAAAACAGAAATTCCTCAAAATTTTCAATTTCTTCTCTTCTTTTCCATCAAAGGTTTAATGCACAATTATTTTGTTATACAAACACTATGTGTTGGATGTTCTTGTAAGAAACTTGACCACTACAGCTTCAAATTATTCTCCTGTAATCTAATAACATTGCCAGAGACAGCACCTCGGAATTAAGAAATAAAGTAATTTGGTTAACAAGCACAGAGCCATTGAAAGTTATCTAAAACAATAATGCAATTTTAACAACTGAATTAACACTGAAAGTTCTGTTTTGAAATTTCCTGAATTTTACAATGACAAAGAAATAACCATACAATGAGAAGAACATCATGGTAAGGTTTTTTATTTATTCATTTGACATGCCTGTATCAACTTCAGAAATTGTATTTGTGTCTTATCATGCATGTCAAGTTTCTTTACCTATAAGTTACAACATATACAAAGAAAGATGTCTGTCAGAAGTCAGGTTCTTTTAAACAAAGGTTGTATGCCGTTGTCCATTTCTTCTGTTTAAAACACTCTGGATCGATCGGAAAGATTCTACAGTATTGATGAAACAGCTTCTGTTTTAAACACTTTGGATCGATCGTAAAGATTCCACGGTATTGATGAAACAGTTTCTGTTTAAAACACTTTGGATCGATCGTAAAGATTCTACGGTATTGATGAAACAGTTTCTATTTAAAACACTCTGGATCGATCGTTAAGATTCTACGGTATTGATGAAACAGCTTCTATTTAAAACACTCTGGATCGATCATAAAGATACTACGGTATTGATGAAACAGCTTCTATTTAAAACACTCTGGATCGATCGTAAAGATTCTATAGTATTGATGAAACAGCTTCTGTTTTAAAAACTTTGGATAGATCGTAAAGATTCTACAGTACTGATGAAACAGCTTCTATTTAAAACATCTGGATCGACCGTAAAGATTCTACAGTATTGATGAAACAGGTTCTGTTTAAAACACTCTGGATCGATCGTCCCGATTCTACCATATTGATGAAATAGCTTCTATTTTAAACACTCTGGACCGATTGTAAAGATTCTATCGTATTGATGAAACACCTTTATGTAAGACTGCAGATTAAATCTGCATGTGTGTATTCATCAACTGAAGAACTGAAATAAAATAAGAAAAAATAAAGAAGCCAATACATGTTGATCATAATACTGGAGCAATATCCTCTGTTACATGTATTTCCCATTCAAACCGTAATACAACTTTTTGTGGTCACACTGAAAAGAATGTACTTGTGACTTTGTTAAAGTTCGATTTGGTATAATATTTGACCTTGTTCAATCTGCACGCTCATTCTTAAAGTAATTTAACCCTCTCCAAAACGAGACCAGATTTTGACATGACAGATTTAAAAAGACTTGGGAAAATATTAAGGCAAAAGCAGAAAATGCTGATTATTCACATTTTTGTTTACCTCAATATCTTCCTTGATATATTGCACACAATTCTTATCCATTTTATTGTCTGCAGCCGCCTTCAAAATGGACCACCCTAAAAGTTTGTGGTTTTGTGACGAGCCCTGGTTTTGATGTCTGTATAACAGTATTAGAAAATTCTGAAGAAAAAAACCTTTTTCCCCAAAATAAATGCCAATAAACAGCATTTTCTTCTTTTGTCTTGATGTTTTATGAATTATATTCATCAATTCACTTATTTCTGTCTGTCATAATATCAGTTTACTATGCTCATCTACTTTTCTGTACAATTTACAACAGGTTTACCGTTATCATATTGATTTTCAGTAAAAGCTGTGGCAGTCATTTTACCTTTTTCTGCTCTGTAAAATCTGTAAACTTATCTTTCTTGCTTCCATTCTTGCTTGTAAACACTAACCTGTAAAAAATATGAATAACTTAAAGCAATGTATGCTGTAGTGGAAAGTATACAACACAATTAAATCCTCTAGGAATATTCTCATCTTTTTTAAAAGTCTAAATGATGATCTGAGTCTAATAATGCAAACTGATCTTAATACTTTCACACATGTATCACTTACTTTCATTTCTAATCAGACGTTAAATAAAAATTGCTGTGTTCCCGCCAACCCACCGACCCTACATTTTTTATTGCCATTTTCCCAAAAAAGACTGTCATGCCAACCGAGCCATGAAAATTATCAGGCAAATATAAATTTGCCTTGAAAAATGTCAAAACTAAAATAATGATGTCTAAAATCACCTTAATCAACATCATTTGTCAATTACTTGTCAGTATTTAAAATGTTTTGGAGAGCATATTGATAATTTTTACCGGTAATAAACAAATAGAGAAAAAAAGATTTGCTATTCCAGGGGTTTTCCCCTACAGAAAGTGACACTGGTTTCCAGCGTCTTCCCCTTAAGAAATAATGCACTTTTTTCCCCAAATAATAAATTTTCCCCAATATATATTTTCAAAAATCACACTAAAAACCCAAATGAAATAGCAAGGAAATCTTTTCCACAATTTCTGCAGCTTTACAAACTAGCCCTGCTTTTTCTCAAGTCTACTGTAGTGGATATAAGAGGGGTTTGGCCCATCTAGTGTTCTTTTTCTATATTATACAATTTTCCACAAAACTAGGATGCTGCATGTGATTTTTCCCCTTTCTACCAGCGTTCTGTGTCTTCCCCCAATCCTTGCACACACAAAATCCTACTTTCAAGATGCTCATTCTGTTGTCTGCAAGAGCTTCCAAATTGAATCAGGTGCCATTTAGGAAAGGGTTAAGCCGCTGTCAAACTTGAAAAGACTAAATAATTTGTCGTTTGGAAAATGGGCTTTAAGAGCAATGCTTTTATTATCAAATCGATCTATCATAATGAATTATCTATCTACAAAAACCTTTCGGTACTGAGATTATCATCTTCACACTGAAAATGGTATGTTTCATACATTTATTTTTGTTGGGGAAGGAGGGGTTTACGTCAAATTGACAGTTGAACCTGGCGGCTAGGTCCTCAAAAGACCCGTGGATACTACTTTTTCAGAGGGTCAAAAATGGCTTAAAAGCCGGTAAAGACCATAAATGGTCCAGTCAATGATATGATTATCCCGTCAAGATTCACAGAGGAATCATCACTAAACGGATTATGCATAAGAACTGCGGACATTTTCCAGTTGGTATAATTTTTACCCGTATGCAGAAGCGAAGCCGAGAATCTTAACTGAAGACTAAATAGTATCGTCGACTTACCATGGTCCGTCACCCGCCATGTATCGTCACCTTTTTTGCTTTGCTACGGCTTACAGTGTGTTTACATTCACGGAGTTGTTTTTCAAGTTAAATTTTATTATTTAAAACCGGTCATACTAAAACAAGCCGCACAGCAAAATCACAGCCGTACAGGTAAAACCAAAGCCGTACGGATTTAAGTACCGCCGTACATATACTGAGACCTTAATTCCATATATTTTTTATCGAAATACGTGAAGAAATATATAATCTAAGCAATAGACAAGTTAAATATCATTTTTTTGTTATTTTGATTATGTTTTAGGCATTTTTTACACCCTATACGAAGCCCAACAGGTGCGCATGTAAGCCGTACCGCGGTAGAGCAATACAATCATAATTTATTCGAAATAAGACGATATAAGATGTTGTTTATGAAGAAATGTTGTATTTTAACCTCTATTCAAGTTTTGATTATTTTATTTCAGGTTTCATTAGGAGTTAAATGCGACGAACAGCACAGGTGAATCTCAACAAAGGGAGGTAACTTCTTTATTATTGTATAATATTGTTTGGTATTGATTTTCGCATCATTTACTTTTATTGATAAGAATGAGGTGTGAAATTGAGAACAAAAGACATTGGTATTATTTTCATTCCCAAATGGCAAACAATAAAAAGGGTTTACCATAATTCCTTCTTTTTCAGCAGTTTCAATTTTTTCATTCTGTGGCTATTTAAAGACTCCCATTTTGGACTATGGACGATATAGTTTTAAAACAGAAAACTGACAGGAAACATCCATAGATCTTTACTTCCCAAAATCGTTTAACCTATTACCAAACGACAAAATTTTAGACTTGTCCAAATTCAGAGATGTTGCAGACGACAATTTCAATTGAATGAAATTTTTAAAAATTGATTGTTTTTGGAAGCATTATGGGAAGCATTTTCTTCATTTTGCGTGATGTTTATCAATGTCATTATTTTATGAGGGACTCATAAAGTCATTGTGTGGTAATGGGTTAAATGAGATTTTTTCAGAATTCTGCAAAATGAATTAAGGATGACAAGGGTTGAAATTTGCATTCAATGTAGAACTTTGTTCAAAGCTTTCAGCATAACTTTTTTATATATATTTGTTCTAGGTAAGAGAATGCTATGGTAAATGCAGTAGAACTCTCAGTCATTTACAACAAATGTTTCCAGACTCAACGACGAGGACGTGGTTCTACACTGAGTCCATTTTTTTGTGTTTTTTTTTTTTTGTATTTTTTTTGTATTTTTTTTTTTTTATATGTTGGGGCCAATACCAAGGCTGCAAGCCACTGTTTGCGAAAATGGGTGAAATCAGTGCACGATGTTTATTTAACCAATGCTACAAGCAAGTGTCTTTATACATCAAGAATTTTGTACAATGTAGGGTTTTAAGTGCTAGCAAATCTTCATACTGCATTTTTTTCTGAATAGGCGACACATTATCCAAAAGAATGTGTGTTCATGAGCTGAAAAAGCATGATCAATGCTTATGAAAAGTAACTGTCTTGACAGTTGTGTAATGTTCGGAAATGTGCATATTCATTTAACTTGCTGTGCAAAACCTGATTCTGAATTAATAGTGGATAAACAAGTTAATCGAAATGGAGTTTTTTGACTTGATTGTTAAGAAAGAATGTGCAATTAATGGTTTTAGCATGATTCCGGAAGAGTTACAGTTTTGATACTGCTTGCCATTAATTGAATGTGAAATAACCTTTATCCAACTATGCACTTAAGAGGAAACACAGCTAACATTATCATTTAATTATCATATATATTTGTTAATTGTTTTCAAGATTGCTGTAGTTTTAAACGAATCAAAAGAAAAAAATGTATATACACTCACATCATTTCCTCCCCGTAAATTATGACACAGAGTAAACGGCGTATGATGGATGCATCGAATTTAGTTTTCGTTAAATTTATAAATGTTAAAAAAATGGATCATTGAGAGAAAATGTGAAATTGTTGCTGATCAACAGTTTGTCATTTTCTAGATCAATATCATTCTGTTCATACATCAATTAGGCCTACTCGGTAATGCTTCGTGTTGATTTTTTTTGGAAATGCTACAAATAGAAAAAATATCTAGTTTCATTTAGCGCTTCATATATTAATTTAAGTCCAACACTTTTAATTTTAGCATATAAAGTGTGAACAGCAAAATTTTACACCAGTCCGGGAAAATAACATTGAGAGAAAAGAAGATATCGACTATCAGTATGTTCTTCTTTTGTCGCAATGTTTTGGTTTTTTGTCAACTTACAAAAAACATTGTGATGCAAATATCCACAGCAGCCCTCCCTACACTGGGATGGACGAAACGTCGCTTGACTACGCCTTTCACTGCCATAGGCGACTTTTGTCGACTATAGGGGGTCCCTGCCATAGGCGACTTTTGTCGACAAATTTATGGTGACGAACAACAACAACAACAACAACAACAACATAAAAAAGAAAAAAAATATTGTCATTTCATAAATTACCTTTAAATTTTGGTCACATATAGGTGCTTCATTTGTCTGTATGTGCTGAAAAATTTGAAAGGAATCCATCAAATGAGTCAAAAGTTATGCATGTTTTTGTGAACAGGGTATCGAAATTTCTTCGAATTAATTCAGCAGTGAGAAACACGTCCGAAAAAATATTTGGCAGTGAAAGGGCTACTGCGGACATTTAGTTTTATACATTTCTATATTAAGGAAGTGTAAAGCAACTTTTCTTAAGTTTGTCCACCCTTATGGACCTTTATGGGAAATAATACGCCCCAACATCTTTAAAATTTAGCATATAAACAGTGTGTACAGCAAAATTTTACACCAGTCTAAATTTTGGAACATAATTTAATATTCACATTGGGAGAAAAGGAGAAGATATCGAGTTTCAGTATGTTCTTCTTTTGTCGCAATTTTATTTCAATATACAAAATACATTGTAAGGCAAATATCCACAGCAGCCCTCCCTACACTGGGATGGACGAAACGTCGCTTGACTACTGCGGACATTTAGTTCTACACACTGCTATATTACGGTAATTTATATTAACTTTACTCAAGGTAGCCCACCCTATGGGAATCCACGACTTCGGAATTTGCGATTTTTTTATTCGCATTTATTCTGGCGACGTCGCGTGAATCTCATTGGGGCGGACTCCCTTAACAATCGGAAAATATTTGTGTGAGAGTGGTTACACCAAGAGAGGTCTATGCCATCTCCATTTTCGCTCTCTTATTTAATTTTCGGAAACATTTTCGGAAATCGCAAAAATCATTCGTATTTGGCTTGCTTATTGGGAAGGGTTGTCGTTTTTGCAGACCTGACCCTTTTTATTTGACCTGTTATTTTTGCTATTTTCGCTGTTATCGGAATAGTGAGACCTGAATCGGATGAAGTTACTGTCTTGTTATCTTTCTTTACAAATTTAAAGAATTTGTCGACCATTTTTTGTCGGGCATTTTCATCCATTTCCAACCAAGAGGAATGATTTTACCTTAAAGCAAATGCATGATGTGCTAATTGTAGATTACCCCTACCATGTAAAGCCCCTCGGATGTCTAGCATTTGAGACGTTTTGATGTCTTGCAAACGGTCGATTAATGTTGGGAGTGTCGAAATGTGCCAATCTCCCAGTAATTTTATGGTTCATACTTTCGCAGTTATTGTTTTTCCAAAAAGGTGGTATGGAAGGCTTTTCTTCAAATGCGTTACCGTCAAAGATAGCCCTTTTTAGGGCTGTGATCCAACGGCCCTTCTAAGGGCCACCACTTTCAACGAAAGTGTTCCTTAGCGAAATATTATCAATCAATCAATCAATCAATCAATCAATCAATCAATCAATCAATCACATTCAATCAATCAATCAATCAATCACATTCAATCACATTCAATCAATCACATTCAATCAATCACATTCAATCAATCACTACCAAAAGTGTGGTAATTATCTAAGCTATAACATTTGCGGTTTGGTAATGGGTTAAATCCCAATCATCTAGTCTATATTATCCAGTCTAAGTTCTAATTTACCGAGTTACCTCCCTTTGGACTTAATGCAGGGAGTAAAAAAAGCCTAAAAATCATCAAAGTAACAAAAAAATGATATTTAACTTGCCCATTGCTTAGTTTATATATTTCTTCATGTATTTTGATAAAAAATATATGGAATTAAGGTCTCTGTTTCTGTACGGCGGTACTTAAAGTCCGTACGGCTTTGGTTTTACCTGTACGGCTGTGATTTTGCTGTGCGGCTTGTTTTAGTATGACCCTTTAAAACAGATATTTAAAGGAAGGAAACTCGTTAAATCTAGAGGGGAGACGAGTGTTTCAGGATGATTTACTCGATTATGTAATGCATATGCATTTAGTGTGGCCGGCTTAGGGTGACGGACCATGGGGAGGCGAGGATACTTCATTTATTGCAGGTCATGCAATTATCGAATATCAGGGGTTTAAAATTGAGACATGAAAACATGCCATGTTTTCTTTTTCTATAGCAATCCAATGCAGCCAAAATAATGTTAAAAGTAACCACAGAAAATTTTAGATCTAGTAACTAAATTTGCTTTTAGTTTTGCTAATGCACGCAGTTGATAGGTGATGCTTCGTTTGCAAATGAACATTTTTTCGAATACCGCGGTACCGTAAAAGACGCGGTATGTCCAATCTACATCTTGATCGGTCGAAATTTATTTGGTACGAAACTCCTTTGCTACTGGAAACCAATATAATAGTTTTGAAATATAACTGAGGTATTGAAAGTCCATAGATTTTAACACTTACACCTTTGACATAGTTCACAACTTTCTCAAAGCCATTAGCAGTCGGCCAGTCTAGCATTTCTGTTTGTGATTTCCGGTAATGTTGTTGTTCCGTGGGTGTTGGTGTCACACCACTTCATATTATGGAACAGAAATGTTACCCCGTGCAATTTTCATCCATGGTGAATGTCGCCAAAATTGCTGTCGGTATTTGTCAACTAGTGCAGACGAAACAAGATGGCCGCTGATCTGTCATTATCGATTGATACAAGAATGACAGCACGTGAACTAGCATATGTCGACTTCGCTTAGGTCTTTAGTTAAAATTTAGCTTTGTTGTTGTATTTCTTTAATTCACACACAATTCAAGAGCTTTGTTTATATTGATATTAATTGATCCACTGCTTCTGTCAGGTCGTTTTGATAGCGTTTAGGAAGGGAATTATCAGGTAATTGCTATAAAAATGACGTTAAAAGCGAGGGGGGCACTTGTCCAAAAATGCGAAATTACCCTGCCCCCCCGCCCGAAATTTCAAGGAAACCCTCGGTTTTTTCCATTCAATTAACATTGAAAAAATCAGAGGGGTTCCGACATTTTTATTTCCGTTTCAATTTCAATCTATAGACGGACGAAAGGCTGCTTCGCAGCCTTTTTTCGCCCGTATGAATTCGCGTAACTACGGCTTGACTTAATACAATTTTGAAAAACACCTGCAAAATTCAAACCGTCACAAGCAAAATTACAGTACTGTTGAGTTTGGTATTGCGTTGGTAATATTTGTAAACATGCGCAATAATATCGTGATAGGCTGTATTTTTTTTTCTTTTTTTTTCTTTTTTTTTTTAGTTTTTAAGGTTTACGAACTGAGAATGAAATGCAGAGCCAGAGGCGAAATTTGAAAAGTGCCAGTAATTCCTCAACTGTGTTACATTTCCATTCCAAGTACAAACATTAGCATTTTGCATGCTTTAGAATTATGAATTCATGCATACTTATGGAAATATTTGACAAAAATGTTTAAAATTACCTCCCTTGCATATGAATATAGAGTAAAATAATATTTGTAAATTATTTTCTTCTTGAAGCATAATTTTGAAATCCGACACGGTGAATCAACTTATGTGAAGTGTATTTACAATTGTGTGTAATTTGATGCATTTTGTATGGCTAGAAAGTGGTGTTTTCATTCTCAGTTCGTAAACCTTAATTACACAACAATGCACCTGATTGGCAGAGACGTATGTCTCAAGACGCATGTCTCGTCCAATCGGATGGATTGTTATTTAGTTTTTTATAGTTCGACTTAGAATTGGACCGATTGGTGAATACATCATACCTTATTCAATTTTACATGTATTATCATTTTCATTTTTTTTATTCTTTTTCTCGAACAGTCTGATTTGTTTTTACCAATTTACTTCCAAAAATATACAAACTTAATTTTCCTAACCTTGTCTAATCTTAACAATACTAGCAATGCACTTCCAATATCTACAAAGAGCGAAACACTAAGATTTCTTTGCCACGCTTGCATCAATTAGCTTTTAAGAACTGCAAGAGCACTTAAATTAACCTTTCCCTAAAGGCGATGTTTTGTACTATTCCAACATCAAAGCTGCTTCGGACGATAAATTAGGTTATAAAGACAGATAATAAAGTAAAATATGCGTAAACATAATGTAGTCCCGAAAATATCGCCACTTAATGCTTGTGAATAAAAAAAATTCTCCCTTTGCTTCAAAGCTTTCCTACGCCCTATCCGTTCGAAAAGTCAAAATCAGGTATTATATTGGAAAGGGAGAATGACTGATGTATTATCTGGTTGCATCGTTTAAACCAACAGAGATTTAACAAGTAAATTATAAAGTAATTTAAGGCTAATTGAAAGCTATAGAATCACGAGCTGCCACAACGTGACTATTGGTGTGATATGTCGTAGTCTGGTTTACCCCCCCTAACCGCGTTATTGAATAAGGCACATAGTAGCAATGACCGCTTCCAGTTGGGCGATTTCACTACAAAGACAAAGGGTAAAGTCTGTTAATTTTGAGAGCAAAGATATAGCATTTAGGAAGCAGACAGTTTTCGGTATATTTTAACACTTGCAGTATAGTTAGGCGGATATGGCATATGATCATTTAATTTTTTCAGGAAAGCACCAAATTTGGTACACGTGTAGTCTAGACCTATACAAATGATGTGGTAGGCAGAGCCCAAAATTTTAGCCCCTAGATGGCCGCCAAATTGAATTTCAATATGGCCGCCTAGTTTAACTTCTTATGGGCAATATTTCCCCCATTAGTGCAGATATTGACTTACCATTTACGTCTTTACAATAAAATATCAGCGGATCCAATACCTTCACTTATATATGCATTTGGGATGGCCGTCTTAGATTTCAAAGATGGCAGCCACTTATTACTGTTTTTTACTATCTTTCAAATTATAACTGACACAAATGAATATCTGATACCTTACTAAACTTTTCAAAAGATATTGCTGATAAGAAATCATTTTCAGATATTTTTTTTCGTCCGTTTTGAATTCCAAGATGGCCGTCATTAAAAGAACCTGATTTTCTTTTCATTAAATATCTGTGTTATATCTCCCATATTATGGCTTACTTTTTGTGTCTAGACCTATACAAATGATGTGGTAGACAGAGCCCAAAATTGTAACCCCTAGATGGCCGCCATATTGAATTTCAATATGGCCGCCTAGTAAAACCTATTATGGGCAATATCTTTCTCATTAATGCAGATATTGACTTACTTTTTACATCTTTACCAATAAAATACAATAAAATACAAATCTGTGACAAATCGTATCTATCATGCCTTTCAATACTTATAAAGCGTTGAATCTAGCTATGCCATCCAGGGGGCCCGACGGGCCCACACCTCTTGGTCAAGGGGGTCATCCAACCCAAATACTTCAAGACAAATAATTAAATAACTAAATTTCAAATATATCAATAATTTGTAATAGGCCTTTTACATAATAAAGCCATAATTTGCATGTTTTCATTCAGAAAAGATTCCGTAATGCTTTAAGCAAAGTTCGTCATTTGGGCCCAGGCTTTGTTCTGAAGGGGGTCATATTTTAGGGGTGGCCCCATCTGGATTCAACACTGACTTATAAGACTCTCTTTATAAAAGTTAAACGCAACATTTTGCATATTTCAAAAATACTATAAATTTATTGAAACATGGCAGCCAGTAGGAGCTAAAATTGGTTATCACTTTTTAGTTTAAAGGCAGGCCTACACATGAGGCAATATTCTCCATTACATTTAATCTTAAGTCATAATTTGGACGAATTTATGAATATGCGCTCCAGAAGAAAAGCCACTCGACTTAATAATGGCCATCTAAGAATTCTAACTGAGCTATTATAAACAATTTGAAACAATAGCTCTTTAAACAGTTTGTTTAAACATCGAAAGTTTATTTGCATCAATAATGATTAGAGATATAACGAAAACAGTAACTTATGGCGGCCATCTTTGGAATCTAAGATGACGACCTCAAATGTATATATGACTGGCTTTATGAACCCGCTGGTACTTTGAATATAGGTGAGGACACAAAATGTAAGCCATAATATGGGAGATATAACACAGATATCTAATGAATAGAAAATCAGGTTCTTTTAATGGCGGCCATCTTGGAATTCAAAACGGACGAAAAAAAATATTTGAAAATGATTTCTTAGCCACGATATCTTTTGAAAAATTTGGTTAGGCATCAGATATTCATTTGTGTCAGTTATAATTTGAAAGATAATAAAAAAAAGTAATTAGTGGCGGCCATCTTTGAAATCTAAGACGGCCATCCCAAATGCATATATAAGTGACAGTATTGGATCCGCTGGTATTTTATTGTAAAGACGTAAATGATAAGTCAATATCTGCACTTATGAGAGAGATATTGCCCATAACAGGTTAAACTAGGCGGCCATATTGAAATTCAATTTGGCGGCCATCTAGGGGCTCAAACTTTGGGCTCTGCCTACCACATCATTTGTATAGGTCTAGACTACACAAAAGGAAAGCCATAATATGGGAGATATAACACAGATATTAAATGAATAGAAAACCAGGTTTTTTTAATGGCGGCCATCTTGGAATTCAAAACGGACGAAAAAAAATATTCAAAAATGATTTCTTAGCAGCAATTTCTTTTGAAAAGTTTGGTTAGGCATCAGATATTCATTTGTATCAGTTATAATTTGAAAGATAATAAAAAAAAGTAATTAGTGGTGGCCATCTTTGAAATCTAAGACGGCCATCCCAAATGCATATATAAGTGACAGTATTGGATCCGCTGGTATTTCATTGTAAAGACGTAAATGGTAAGTCAATATCTGTACTAATGAGAGAGATATTGCCCATAACAGGTTAAACTAGGCGGCCATATTGAAATTCAATTTGGCGGCCATCTAGGGGCTAAAATTTTGGGCTCTGCCTACCACATCATTTGTATAGGTCTAGACTACACGTGTACCAAATTTGGTGCTTTCCTGAAAAAATTAATGATGGACCCCATATTTCTGATATATCCGCCTAACTAGTAACAGTTTTACACGATAATACGTCTTTTAAAACAGGTTTGTATCATTTTTCATCTCTTCTTTGTTATGTTGCCCAAATCATCTGGGCGTGTATCCCTCCATATATGGCAACCATCTAAATACTTTAACGAATCGTAGACTTTCAACAAAACCCTCATCAGCTTAATTTAAGCTGCAGTTACAAGGTTTTGTTGAAAAGCTACGTTATGTTACTAAAACTTGATAAAGTTTAGAACACATCTAATGGCGTCCCATATTTAAAAGCTTTGAAGTAATTCTATCAGAAAGATTTCTCGCTCTCTCGAAACCACCAGGGACGTCTAGTTATATTTAAGCTCCCACATATAAACGACCGTAGGACAAGATTGGACGGGAAATCATAATGGTGAATTCGTCGTACGATCTGTGATAATATGGGCCCATGGTATTAATATATCGTCGTTTTTCAACAACGAAAAAAACCTAACAACTGCAGCTTGATCTAATGACTTCCCATTTTAAATAGCTTTTAAGTTAATTTATCTGAAAGATTACTCAATCTCTTGAAACCACCAGAGACGTCTAATTAAGTCTTAGCTAAGACTACGTTAAAATTCAGCTTATCACAAAAAGCGTGGACAGCATTTAGCTTAACCCTTTCCCAAACAAGACCTGGTTTTGACGTCCCTAATAGAAAAGGCTTAGGGAAATAATGAAACAAAAGAAGAAACTGCTGATAACCAGCAGTTTCTCCTTTTGTCTCAATATTTTCTGTACCATATTTTACACAAATCCTATCTTTGATAAAATCCATTTTGTCATTTGTGGCAGTTTTTGAAGAGGATCACCCAAAAAATTTGACGTTTGGGAAAGGGTTAAAGAAGAAATTTCTAATAACAGAATTAGATCTATTTTGTTCTTTCTGAGCTATATTGTACTCTAATCCTATCTTTATCAATATCTATTTTGACGTTTGTGGTGGTTTCTTAGTTGAAACTAATTTAAGGTAAGTCGTTAAGAAGAAGGTTGAAGATAATAAGAATCTGGATATCGTCGGTCACATTCGAAAACGTCGTAATTACAGCTTAAATAAGCTGTAGTTACGTCATTTTCGAACATGACCATTGATATATTTATATTATGTAATCCAGTCACGATATTATGGCACATATTTACAAACTTCCTCTTTGTAAACAATTGAGAAAAAAATCATATTCTAAATACATTTTTGCATGCGTTGGCTTAAATCTTGCAGGTGTGAGACACCTGCAAGATTAAAACCATCACATGCGAAATTACAGCAGTTTGCAGTTCGATACAGCGTTGTTTACGTAGATAAATGTATGTAAAACGCGCGCCATAATACCATTAATAGTCAGGACAAAATTCTGAAAAAGTCGCTTAGTTTTTAAGGTATAGGCATTTTGTGAAGAAAAGGGTTTGAGATCGATTCTAGGGGTATTTGGGTATGCTGAGTCCGAAAAACAATGTTGCCAAGCTGAAAAATGGCGTCTTCACCATCTAATTTGCATATTTTCAAAATGGCCGCCAAAACCTCAAATATGCAATTATAATGTTGTTATCTATCATTTTTTCGACATCTTTTAGTTCTAAATATCGCAAATTTCTTGTTAACAGACTAAAACTAAATGATTTGATAGGTAATTGAGAAAAAAAAAATAGATTCATTCTCGAAAATTACCGTATAAATGGCAATAAACGCCATTGAAACAAAAACATTAATCTACATTTCATTTTCCTGTGTGAAATGCAGTAATATTATTCAAAGTATTATTTTGAAAATGTTATGCATTTAATTTAAGGTTTCAAAGGCAGATATGATAAAGAAAACAAATTTGAGCACATGCCTTTTGACCATATATTAATTCTTTTAGCATTCCTCAAACATGCAAATTAAAAAAAAAACATGTAAATAATTGTTCACATGATTTGGCAAAATAATGATAAATCCTATCAACTATATTGGAATCATGATTTGATTAAACTTGTTGCCCAGATATCCACAATCAATTCTTAGAAATATGAATCAATGTCCAAAAATTTTGGAAAACGGTTTACCGTATGCATTCTAATAAAGGATAGTGTAATGTGTGGACTTGCATTTTGTGGAAAATTATATTTTTTGCACTCATGATACTCATGTACACTCATGATTCCAAACTGCTCAAGATATAGTTACTAGTTTTAATTTACATTTTGATATCCTTAGAAATCAAGTTGTGTATAATTATTTGAAATTGAACACATATTAAACAGGTAACCAACTTAGGCACTGGACAATATTAAAGAGTGCAATTATCTAAGATTTCAAAATTTTGTTAGATTGCAAAATAAGTTGAGTGTGGCAAACCTAATTTACTATTGTATATTGAACCTCAATTTTCTAGAAGAAAAAATATTTGTTCATTTTTTATCTACCTACGATAGAAACTGGATATAGTGACTAATATACTATATAATACAGATTTTCTAGTCAACAAATACACGTTACATAAACTTTAATGATTGAATATGGTTAAATTGTCAGTAACTTTACAGTGACAGATGCACATATTCATCATGTTCCTGACATGTTTCGAACAAGTACAGCATCCAATCAAAGTCATTAGCTGCTTATCACATGTACATGTTGATTATATGTAAGCGATGCACCATTTTAACAGACTTTTTGTAATACGTTAAAAAGGATCTTGACATCCATGGGTTCGAACCCAAAAGCGCTGGATACATAGTCTCTGTTGTTATTTATTAAACAATTGCAGCTTTATCCGAAACTGTTAGAACTATAAAATGTTTTTAATAATAATATGTACAGTAATGACAGTTTCTTCGAGAGCCCCTATCATTGGTTGTGCACTGCCAAAGGAAAGACATGTAGCATTTGTATAAAATCCTCTTTTGAGCTGTGTCATAACAAGGGCCATATCATTTGTCATGAATTGTCAATATGGATTTCTTGGTGTATAACCCCATGCGTCCAAAGTTGACACAAGTTTAAAATTAAGTTTCCAATATGGCCGCCACACCAGGACATTAAAAGGAATTGCCTAGACAGAGGCATTAGCGTCTTCAATGCTCAACATTTCTTCACACAAGGCAACCTTAACTGAACGCCAAGTAAGAAGGAACTGATTATGATAAGTAAGTGTTTTTTAACCTGAAACTGCACAGAGACATTAATAGTTTCATTATTATTGACATGAAGGAATCAAATTCTGATATTTCAATTTCGCAATGTCATATAATATGTTTGAAGAATACAATTTGAAGCTTATGTTCAAGTATTAACCCATAATCTGCAGATGTCTACATCAATTCCATTGTTAGCTTAAAAACCAGATGTGTTACATGGAAAGAAACATTGTAAGAACCTTTTTGGAAACGAGTGTTATGATAAATTATGCTATTGCGCCGGTTACAAATATTCTGTACAATGTCTTTGATAATGCCGAACTTCGTTGCTGACCCAAGATTAGCAAAATGTCATTTAAATGTCGTCGGTTTCAAGATGCGCTATTTGTATTCTAACAAATCCTGTAAGCAACTTATCTACATGTATCAAAAACGGTGTGTTTGTTTACAAAGCCTAGGTTATTTCTGATAAACACAGCCGACTTACATCTGCTATTCAAATGTTTCATTTTAATACTTCTTGAGATCAGTGAAGTCGTCATTTTTTCATGCGTGTTTCTAGATAACTTTTCGACGTTCTAAGAGGGGACATGCATAAAAGCAGGTTAAATATATTTTCAAGAAATATATGGATTGGTCAACCTGTATGGGTAGATACTTACTGTATCATGAAAATTCACATCAAATTCATTTAGTTCTTCTATATGAAGTTTGTATCTAACTTTAAATACCACATTGCTGGTTTCTCATAAAATTTATAGAAAACTAAACTTTGGTGAAAATCTTGGTACCAACGACATGTCTTAAATCACCAGCGGGAACATAAATTTTGTACAGGATCGTAATGCGATAGTACTTAACGTTTGATTATACGAAGGCAGCAATATTATATTTGAAAATTGGACACATTCACGCTTTTTGGCATGCAACTCAATTTAAAAACCGTATAATAATATTATAGGGTGTGTTATCGGTTTTATTGGAATAAGTATGGTGCTTAGCTCTTATGACATTTTCTGTTTTCAAATCAATTCTGGTGTAAATGAATTCAGATGATGTTTTTCCATAATGCAAGTGGTTACAGAGCTCATTCCAATCTATTCATAAGTACCAAAAGACGTGTTAAAATATTTAACTTAGTTTTATTTTGAAAATGACCCAAATTTTTTTATGTATGCTAAATCTAAAATGTCCAAGATTTTTTGTAAATCATAATGTACATGTAAATGTAAACGTCTAAAATGGTATTGTTGATAAAAGCTGTATGTTTTAACAGCATCTTTTGGAAAAAAAAAGAATGATAAAAAATGATAAGTAAATTCAATGTGAAGGTGATGTTTTATATGTTTAGAAAGGTTTTGTTGTCAGTAATACGGTAAAAGACTATTAAAAATAGTGGTAACGTGGTTCTATTTACTTTTGAAATTAATAACTCATTAGTTTTAAACAATCTATAGCAAAACATCTGAACAGTTTCGTTAAGATTATGCCAAAAACTTTGATACTATATAGCAGATTTAATGTTTTTGGCGGCCATTTTGAAAATATGCAAATTAGATGGTGAAAGAGTCATTTTTGTTCCTCATTTACGTGGTACACCATTTAGTTTTAGTCTCACAGGCGGCAATCACGTGACTTTGTTATGATATATTTTCCTCACTTATGTAAACAAAAACACTCGGTAAGTACACATTCTTCTCAAATTTTGAATCAAATACTTAACAGTCAATATTGAGATGCATGCCATTCGATACGTCGTACTCTCCGGTCTATTTTGATACCAAGATCTTCCCTCAAATCCCTGTCAAAGCTGAGAACATTCGTGCAAAATATTTTTGAATGCCGTGATATATTTTCTTAAGAAATGTTTGCACTTTGCATGAATGTTCTCAGCTTTGACAGGGATCTGAGGGAAGATCTTGGTATCAAAATAAACCGGAGGTTACGACGCGTCGAATGGTACGTATCTCAATACTGAGAGTTAAGTATTTGATTTAAAATTTGAGAAAATATGTTCTTACCGAGTGTTTTTGTTTACACAAGTGAGGAAAATATATCATAACAAAGTCACGTGATTGTCGCCTGTGAGTCTATTAATATGAAATTTGCAATATTTAGCACAAAACATGTCGAAAAAATGATACATAACAACATCATTATTGCATAATTGAGGTTTTGGCGGCCATTTTGAAAATATGCAAATTAGATGATGAAGAAGCCATTTTTCAGCTTGGCAACATTGTTTTTCGGATTCAGCATACCAAAATACCCATAGAACCGATCTCAAACCCTTTTCTTCACAAAATGCCTTTACGTGATAACTTTTCTAAATTCGTGCCCTGACTATAACGGCCTTAAGAATTAAAAAAATGTTTTAAAATTTCTAATGGCTTTGATAGGTATCATTTGTGTTTTAAGAATCTGGTTAGAAAAACAAATGGCTTAGCACGTTTCCCCGTCCATTTAAGATGTCTGATATTTACATGTTATGTCGTATACAAGTAGACTGTAGACAAGTACAGTCGACACTCGTTAATATGTCGACATCGGATGAGTCGGATATCTGCTTAAGTCGAAGTAAAAGTCTTGTCCCGTCCTGACCAACCAATAACAAAAAGTTTAAACAAAATAATTCCTAAGTAAATATAGCATTTGAAATTTAGTAGGAAAAGGATAGAAATTGTTCGTTTCGAGCAATTTCTTTCTCTTTCCTACTTCTGTATGTGTGTTTTCTATTTCTTTTTTACACAACCCAACGTTTTTAACGCAATTAGGCTACGAGAAAAATTTCTGAAGATTAGAAATTTGATCGGATAACTGCACTGCAAAAGGAGGAATATTCTGATTTGATAACCAACATTTTCTCATATGGCCTCGTTCTGTTGTGCGATGTTGTACCTCGATTTTATCTTTATAAACATCCAAGATGCTTTCTTAGATTTTGTTGTTTGATTATCGTTAGGCAATAAGAACAATACGTGGCTTACGTGAGAAAATGCTGACTCTTTAATAAGCTTCTTATAATTATGACCCATTAGTGATGTGGCTTTTGAAGCTTAAGGAATATAATTTAAAATTATGGTAGATATATAAATACTTTCTTTGTAATTAACATATTGACCAGGACTATGGAAGTGTATTTCGTTTTGTGTACCTTCATATACGTTCTACACGTTGATGCGAGTTTGTTTCAGAAATTTGTTTTCGAGACAACCTTTGAAAGTAAAACTTGCCAACCCGCTGATCTCCATAAATCTACAACACAAGTTGATGTTATGAGATGCGCGCACGAATGTTCCCGTCATGAATCCTGCAAGAGTTTCTTCTACTCTGACAACACCGACTTGTGTTACGAATGTGGAGCTGTCTACACTCAAAGTTCAGACGCGGCCGAGTCCTCGAGTAAAAGTCGATACTTCTTCAAACAAGAAACCAACAATAACAACAATATCGGAACAACAACACAAGGTATAGAAATGGACAAATCGCAACATTATTTTGAAATTATCAGATTCAATAACTTTAAGATCATTTGTACCAAGCCTACATGTACTTTATATATGTGACCCGTCACGCTAAAAAGGAACTTATCAGGAATCAAAAAATCCACATTTTGACAATCTTGTCAGATTCAGAACAGATCAGCCAGATACTGTATGCGAAAAAATGAACATATAGGCTAGTAAGACAGGAAAACATTCCGGATTTAGAAAATTACATACAAAAGAAAAGTGTCGGCCTTAGTCTGGCTGCGCAGACTGCGCAGACTGACTAGGGTCGAAATTTTTCTCACATCCGATAAGGTCCCCTTTTTTTGATGGGTCACATATTAAAATATGATTTTATTACATTCGACCGTTTTATTCCTTGCGTAACAAGAATTGAGCACGTTTGATCTGGTATCAGTAAAATGGCCTTCATGGTATATGAGATCAACATGTATCAAGATCAGCTTGTTTATATTCTCCATAATAGTATTATTATAAACTATAGAAATACGATTCAATAATCGTTAATTTTGTCATTAAGCATAATCAATTTCTTTCCTTTTCCTCCTCTATTTCAATTTTGAGCGTATTTGATGAGAAACATAAATGACCAAATGTCATTCTAATCGAAACTGAACAAATCGAATGAGTGATTTCCGTAGATTTCCGGATATGTCGAAGTCTTTGACGACACCTCTGAATTCGACACAACGAGTTTTGACAGTAATCAGTCATAGGGAACGATATTATCCAGTTAACCGTGACGTAATTCCGGACAAATAAATAATATTTATTCAAGCCGTATAGTGTATCGGTTATAACTGTAGACTTGTATACAAGCACTATTTAAACCAATACATACTTTAAACCTTTACCAAACCATTTATCGTGAGCTAAATGAAAGAATTAATGTCCTTACTCGTTTATTCACGAAAAAGAAAGTGTTTGTGTTGGGTCATTGTCAACAAGAAGAAGTAAAGCGTTCGTATACAACTCTACAGTTATAGCCGTTGAGTTATAGTAAGGAGATTTCGTATAACAACACCGGCGGTTTATCACAACATAACGTTAAACCAGAGGCCTGTTTCATCAAAATATTTAAGACTGTTTTTTTTACTTACCGACGACTTGAAAACGCTTAAAACAACAATCGCATTACATAGCGTTCGGTTGATTGGTGATACTATTCCACCAGCGAAATTTGAAAGTGACGTATGATTGTGTTTATCGTTTACAACCAATCAACCTGTTCATTTATCACGTGCACATTGTAAACGGTACAAATGAGAAGAGTTTATTGGTTTAGAAACAGTAAACACAAAATTACGTCACTGTCATTTTTTGCTTGTGGATGTATACATGATTCTTTCTCTAAATGTCTCGTAAGACATCGGTGAGTCATTTCTACGTCCTAAATGTTTTGGTGAACCTGGCCCCTGGTCTATCTTTAGCACACAATTCATTGCTATTGGAGATAGCACATATTCTAATTATCTTTGTAGAACCAAGTCAAGGTCCGTACGTTGACGTTGGCTGTTTCCCGTCTAATTTTGGTTCCATCATGACGTACTACCACGCTAACTCTAAAACGAAATGTGGTGAAACTTGCGGCAGATCCGCGAAGTATGTCGCTTTCAGTATGGAGGTATGATCATTTCATTTGCGTTTACATGTAACCCGTTCTTAAATGGCTCTTTTTGAATTTGCAAAATATGAAAATATTCGCAGACGAAAAAATCAATACCAACTACGGTAGGGTAGCTTACGATAAACGACCTGGCAGAGCATATCATTCGATGAGCATAGGCTGGTCTGCCAGGTCATTTATCGTGAACTATATATACAATCGGTAGGTTATTCTTTAGAAAACATCCAGGGAAATGGGATGTTGATTATCAGTATTTCCTTCTTAAAATGAAGGGGTTCTGACTCAATTTGCTGTTCGGATGTCTTGAAAATTTAGGGAATACGCTTTGAAATAAAGGAGTCTGAATAGAAAAAAAATCATTTTTTCGTTTATTTACAAAGACATATTTTAATGTTTTCATGTTTCACAGGCGGCAATCACGTGACTTTGTTATGATATGTTTTCCTAAAGTTTGTAAATAAAAACGCACGGTACAATAGTATATTCTGATTTTTTTCGGGAGACAGGGCGGAGCCAAATAAACGGCTCATTACATTTAGCTTGAGGAGAAACAGCCTTGCCGCTTAGCGGTAAATCGTCGGTATTATTGCAAAACATTATAACTACAGTGTGTATCAGGCTGTAGTTACGAGGTTTTATAACAACACATTTTACAATTGAACATTCTTTCAATTTCGAAATGTGTTCATGCTCGTGCAGCACGTTTTTCTCTTATCTCAACCAAAATATCGAGCAGTAAACTCGTCGAATAACCTCTTTGCTTAGACACACCCTGTCAGGTGAAAAAAAATGGATTATACAATAGTCCCAGCCGAAACTGACAGTGACGTAGGCTGATGTTTACTGCTGCAAAAACAATCAATTCGTCTGATTTGCACCGTTACAAATACGAACAGAGTTGATTGGTTGTCAAGTTGTAAACATCAACCTACGTCACTGTCATTTTCGGCTGGGACTATTCACGGTGTACAACCCACGTGACTTGTGACGTCACGAATCGGTCAGGATTGGATGATAAATGGATAAAAATTGCTCGCTTCAGGTAAGACTTTTGCTAATAACTTTCCTTATACTTGTCGTATCTTTACAAAACTTGGACGAGAGCCGTCCTTGAAGAATGCTAGACCAACGGCAAACAAGTTATTAACCCAAAGTTCTAAGAATTTTGAGTTTATTCGAACCGCGTAATTTGAGGTCAATACAATTCCTCTAATCTGGATGGGAGCGATTTCATAGAAATTATGGAAAATGCCATTTAGACAATATTTCTATTACTTTATTACCCCTAATGAATGACGCATGTGTTGCACTATTAATATTTGGTGGTAAACTGCGTCGTCATGTTAATCTGATTATATTTTGAAAAGAAATGTGTAATGACATGGATGGGAAACTGAACAAAATAGACATGGATCGGAGCTAACAACTTGTCTGTGAGACGTAGAACTAAATTGATCTATCTCTATGATTTATATCAAGTTAAGCGCTGTATGATAATTGCCCAAATGTATAGCATTTTTATACACACAAAAAAAATCATTATCCCTGAAGAAGCCCATAAGGGCGAAACGTTGGAAATGAATTAAAGAAAAAAAAACTGTAAATGTAATCTTGTTTGTGGCGTGTTTTTCTAATAGCATTTTATACAAACTTACACTACATGGAAATTCCATGATATGTAAATACATGTTACTGAAAAAAATGTTCATTGTAACAATGAACCAAATTGTTTCTTAATCCTTCCCACTCTTTTCCACACTCTTTGAAACAATGCACGTTTGAATTGAATTGCTCGCTACTTAATAGTTGGTTCAAAAAATCTTCATAAAAGAAAGGAAAATTTCAGACTAAAGAAGAAATTTCTGCTAATCAGCACTTTTAGCTCACCTGATCATCAAGGGTTGAAGATGACGTATTCAGATGACCTTTAGTACGTCTGCCCTTCATCTGTCGATCAAGCGTCCACTAGTTACTATTGACCAAATTTGTCAAACAAGTAAGGTCACAATGTCTTTGGTGAGTTTCATTATGGGCCATATCGAACCAGACATTCACGAATTATGCCTATCTGCCATTGAATATGGAAATTCCGTTTTTTACTATGTTTACATTCTAGCATCTACATGTACATAGGTATCATTATTGACTTAAGGATGCAAATAACACAATGTTGATGACCATAAGATCCTGGATGACTTTGATTTTTCAGTTATCTGCCTCTGGATTTGACAAAATTGTCGTTTTAAACTTTGTTTTCACTCTAACAGTGACAAAAATTATTTAGTCAAGACAAGACTCGGACACAATCTTGGTGACTATTAAATCTTAAAAGGCATGACTTTCAGCATGTTCTGACTTGAAAGACCTTTGTTATCTGGCCTTGAAGTTGACAAAATTTCCATTTTTTTATTTATTTCTAACAGACCCACAAATTGACCAATCGAGACAAAACTTTGACAAAATTTTGGTGAATATAAGATCTAGGCTAACTTTACTTTTGAGCCTGATCGGACATTAACAATGTGTCATAGTAGCTCAGGTGACCGATCAAGGTCATCTTTGTTTGTATTTCCTCTTAATATTTCTATTTCAGGCACCTTCAACGATGATTTCGAATAACCTAAATTGACGATGAATGCAAATAGCAGACAAAACGCTAGAGTTAGAAATTAGTCATTGTCGACATAAACAGCGTCTAAACCGAATTTGTGACAAAGTACTTTGAAGGAAGTCCTTGTGACATCCAACGGTTCATTTGCAAATGTATGTATTACAAAGCAAACGCTTGTTAAATCCAGCTCAAAAGACGATCTAAGCACGTGCAAAAGTGAAATTTACTATTAAAAGACCTCCGCCTGTGTTCAGTCCTTCGAAAGGAACAAAATGTAATCCCAGCTCTGTAAAAAGGCGTTAGTATGTGATACATCACCACTTGTAAAAAGGACACATAGCTTTTCCAAGAAGGTGCTCTTTGGTCCCGCTTAAGCTCCTGAAAAATGAGTGAGAATTTTATAGCGAGGTAGAATTGCCCAGTGGCCTGGAAACAAGGTCGGATCATCACGTTTGTGATATGAGAGTTTTGAAAGGCAATGATATATACCGATGTGTTCGAAACATTTATTGACCTTCTTAAAAACAGAGGATTTCAACTGGATAATACGTTATCTGAGTTTTTGAAGGACGTTATTAGATGGCTTCTTGTACCAAACCATACTTTAAGTAGTGAGTAATTCGAGTCAGATGCGCATTGTCTCAAAGTTTTAGTACGGAAAAAGTTAAGATACAATACGTTTAATAGCTGCAATCAACAACTATTTCCGGTTATTAATTTTTCTTGTGGAATTTCCATGTAAGCGTACATAAAACTACTATATATTTGGGCAATTATCATACAGCACACAACTTTATATAAATCATAGAGATAGATCAAATTTAGTTCTACGTCTCACAGGCAAGTTGTTAGCTCCGATCCATGTCTATTTTGTTCAGTTTCCCATCCATGTCATTACACAATTCTTTTCAAAATATAACCAGATTAACATGACGATGCGGTTTAACGCCAAATCTAAGTACTGCAACACACGTTTTATTAATTAGAAGACACGGCGTCATAGAAATATTGTCTAAAAGGCATTTTTCATAATTTTTATGAAATCGCTCCGATCCAGATAACTGAAATTACTTTGACTTCCAATCACGCGGTTCGAATAAACTCAAAATTCTTAAAATTTGTGGTCAAAATCTTGTTCGCCGTTGGTCAGACATTTTACGAGGACGGCTCTCGTCCAAGTTTTGTAAAGATACGACAAGTATAAAGAAAATTATTAGCAAAAGTCTTACACGAAGCGAGCAATTCTTATCCATTTCTCATCCAATCCTGATCGATTCATGACGTCACAAGTCACGTGGGTTGTACACCGTGTATTGTACCGGTGTCTCTGAAATACTTTTTATGCCCCCGATAGGGAGGCATCATAAATTTGACTTGTCCGTCCGTCCGTCTGTCTGTCCGTCTGTCTGTCCGTCCGTCCGTCCGTCTGTCTGTCCGTCCGTCATTCCGTCCAAAAACTTTAACATTGGCCATAACTTCCTTATTACTTAACATATTCGCTTCATACTTTACCACAACATTCCTTGGTACATTACCTTTCTGTAGGCACACACTTTGGTGACCTTGACCCCTGGATGACCTTGACCTTGAACATAGATTGGCCATAATTTAAAATCAAAGCGGTGTCGGGGGCATTGTCATCTTACAGTGACAGCTCTTGTTGAGTCTGTTTTCCCGTGTTTTTTTTTTTTTTTTTTTTTTTTTTTGTTGTTGTTGTTTCAGTTTGAGGCTGCGTCTCATAAAAAGGGGCCATAATGTAGAAATTAGCGTTTCTCTAATTTCTCTTCATTCGATGACTCGAATTTAGTGAAATTTTGTTCTTCAGTGATCAATGCGATGTTCTGTAGCTTATTCTATTAACAATTCATGTACAAAAATCCTGTCATGTGAAAAGGGGACTAAATGTATAACATTGCGTCTAGAGTCTGCCCGAGGCAAAGTCTTCTCAATTCTTGCACCAAATTGGACGAAACTTAAATTTGAACTTCATGAAATTCTGTCAAGAACCTTTTCTCTCGGTTTCTCAGTTTGATGCTGTACGTGTTATGGGAAAAGGGGCTTTATTGTAGAAGTGTTTTCTCATTTTTCTTTTAATCTAGATAGAATTAAATGACATTTTATATTTGAGTAATTCATCAGATTATTTACACCACACACTATTAACGGCTTTTGTTTGTTGTTGTTGCTGTTGTTGTTATTATTATCGGTTGTTTTTTTTTACTTGATTGCGTCATTTTTTTCTTCTGCGTCTGACGTTTGATAACCTTTATTCATACCTCGGCGACATTGTCCTAAAAAAGTAGACTTTGGGTAACTCTTAGTAGTCAAAATGATGAAACTTGGTGGTGTCTGCATCATTTCCGGAAACAGTCTTTATGATTTACTTTTTAAGGGGCAATGCTCTAGTTTTTTGGAACGCTCGGTCATTGCTGTAGAAAATTAAATATTTCGTACCATATTATGTTTCGCTACCATATTTCCAATAATAGGGTCTATCACTGTGTAAAAGCGTACAGTCGCGTATATCGGAAGTTGCATCTAACTGTACGCAAAATATCACTAGTGCTGATAAACAAGTTGATAATTTGGCTTTTTAAAAGTATATAAGTAAAAATCGGACCAATCTTTTTTTATGCGATTTTCAACGTTGTGGGGTAGACTAAATGTACTTTCATTTCAGCAGTTACGATTTCTCGATCGGTGTCTATTTTGTTTATAAAATTGGATTTTACCTGTCAAATCACTGGTTTGTGCTGTTTTTCATCGTGCTAACTCGTGCAATTTTGACTGCAATCGCGTGATCTACACAATAATATACGCTTAAACTTGTACCTGGTAATAGTTAAACCTCTCTGCTATTGTGTCCATCGGTTGTATGCACGTATGCACATTGTTTCACAAAGATATTGGCTTTTGAATAAGACTGGTGTATTTCTTCCGACTGTACGCCTAGTGCAAACTGTACAGCATCATTAGTGCAGTTTGAGGAACATGTATCTGTACGCCTAGTGCCGTTATGTCATTCCGTATATGTTGTAATCGATTGAAAAAGTGGAATCAATTTTCGTTTGAAAAGCTTTGAGATGACATTTGATCAACCATTCATTGCTTTATTGAAAGATAGAACATTTGCAATGCGTGTTTATTCCAAATTTATACATGTGATTACATTAAAACGATCTGGTCTCAAACAAGTCAACAGCAAATATGACCACGAATTGCTAGAAAACAGTTGTCCAAACACGCGTAAAAGCGACATACGTAGGCGTAGACGCAGTAGATGTACTGTAGATGAGTTTATATAGTAAATATTAGCAACAAATCAGAGAAGTAGTTGGAAGTGATTTAGCACCCCGTTTAATACTACTGCAGTTACTATGTGTTGGTTTATACAAAGCTAAGTGTTCCCTGCAATTCTCTCAACAGCACAAAAGCAACATCCCAAACCTTATGTACCACCAGTTAAACATCCTACCTAGCCGATTCGTCCTATGGCGAGACAATCATTCTAGTCAAAATGACGAAAGGATATTGATAGAGTCGGGATTCAAACCCTTGGATCAAGATCCTTCAATGATTTATTGGATCAAGCGACAGATGGTAGCTAGTCAGGTCGTATGTTAAAAAAGTGTAGATAATTTTCATTTTTTATTGCCCATTTGAGTCTGGGGTGCTAAAATAGTTCTTGACTCCTTTTCTGGTGATACATTGCTCTCTTCGTGAATGATTTTAGCTACGGTTTGCATTGATGCTTTTGGATGACATGTTTTCTCATTTTTGAGCCAGAATTCATCCTTCTTTTCAGGACTATTGTGTGTGTTTTGGTACAGGGAGACACGTGGCCCCCATTTCGAGTGTATCCATTTTGGCGCGGAAAAATACACTTTACGCATGTTTGAACGAAAATTGTGAAAAAAACGAATTACATGAGGTGGGTCCATTTTGTGAAAACAATACAAGGCAAGGATGGATCTATGCCATTTTACGTGCAGTTTTGCTCATTGGGATGTTGGAAAAAGGTGTAAAAATGTGTTGTAAGGGGGGTTTTACATAGAGTTATATAGGAGCCAATCTGAGTGACCTGTCACCATACGTCCTTACAAAGTTTATTTACACACCTACATTTATGGACGTTTTTTTAAACAGAACGTTCCTAGTTACTTGACGATACGTATATTGGCAGTTTTTTTCCAAATCACACTCCATCATCTCCTACTCCTCTTCCTTTATTAAAGAGACATCCTATTTCATTTTTTTCTAATATATACATGTATTTTGATGCCAAGATTAATTATTTTAAATCATTTAAATGATATCAGACCTTTTAAGTTGTTGCTGATAAGCCCAAAGACTCTTTGAAAGGTGAGATGAAAATGGCATATTCCAAAGGCCCGTAGGAAGCAATTTTATATGGGCGGGCTGAAGCCCCAGTGTCTGAAGATAGGGGGGGGGGCTAATTTGGATTTTCCCTATATTTTCACCGTGAAAAGGGAAAATTAGCACTTTTGGCCCACTCAGGGGGTTAGCCCCCCCCCCCCCCCCCCCCGTTCTTACGGGCCTGTTCCATTAACATATGTTCTGTGATTTTAAGATCCTGGTAAACAGCGCAATACTTACTTTGGCTTAGAATGTTCAGAATTTTCATAAAAATATATGTTCTTTCAAATAAAAAGAAGTACATTTTGTGAGAAGATATCTACGGGGTGTCTCTTTTACGGCTTTTGATGGGAAAATCACAGGACTGGAAGGTCAGAGATTCCAATGAAAATAAATGACTCAAGAGACCAATGATATCTGGAAATAATTGATATTAATCAGTAACAAGCTGGGCTTTGGTAACACTTCAACGGTCATTTTGGACTTCAAGATTTGTGCTGCTCAAGAGAAATATCCTTGTCGAACTCATCGAGTAGCGAACTCGAATAAGATTTGGAAATTACAGC
This sequence comes from Fragum sueziense, assembly GCA_963680895.1. NCBI lineage: Eukaryota > Metazoa > Mollusca > Bivalvia > Cardiida > Cardiidae > Fragum > Fragum sueziense. Next base: position 11,224,413 of record OY804610.1, read on the forward strand.
ATAGATATCCTTTGCGTAAGTGGTAAGTCGTAAGTGTCGGTTACATGTATCAGTATAATCATAACACTCATATTCACGAAAGCAAACTTTTTTGTTCAAATTTATATACTTAGCAAAAGTTCTAACGCGTCACTTTTTAAAATTACATAACTTCTTCTTTGTTAAAGATCTAGATTCAGAAATTGGCATTTGTTTATCAGATGTTTCTGCACACATCCATAAAACTATTGTAATTTTTCCCTCTTATGTGACCGCGTCATACAAATTATTTTTTGAAAGAATTCATTATGAAAGCTGGTTAACTGTGTTATTGAAGTTTGAAAAAAAAAATTAACGTAGCTCGCATAGACGCACCTTTTTTAATGCAAGACAATCTTTCAAGGTCATGGTCACAAACTCAAATGTAACGGTCTCAAATGGAAGATCTTGGTGGCATCTATTGTATACGTGTAAAATACATGTATCAAGATTACATCTTAGACAGCTCGTAAGATAGAAACAATTAAGTTTTTGTCTACGTAACCGACGTTGCCGTCGCCTCCAACACTGACAACCAACGACGCTAGTGATGTAACATTGCCTCCACATACATGAAGTACGAGGTCTCATAAGCGTAAGAGCGGTCGATTTGTTTAAGGAACATAATTTTTATACACAGGAACTCTTTCAGCCAATATAAATGGTTTACAAATTATGTGTGAATATCCCATTTTAACCAAATTTCAACCTCTTGGAATTTTTTTAAAAAGGATATCCTTTTTGAAAGTTCAATCTTTTAGAACTGACTGTCGCATTTACTTTGGAATTTCACAGGATTCTGTTCAAATGGTGGTAGTCGGCATCTTCAAAGTTTGAACCTATTCTGTAGATTCGTTGAAAAAAACACTAACACGAAAATATGTGATACAGCCGCATTCACAAGCTATGCGTACTATCACACACACAAACAACCACGTGCACGTAAGCAAACACGCACGCACATACACACAATTGTACGCATGCAAGAGTACATTAAGTATCGCGCAAGGAGGAATCAAGGTTTATAGTAGCCTCGCATGATAAGGCTTATTATCAGTTCGTCGCTCATATTTATTCATAGCCATGCACCAATAGCGCTACAGGGCATTTAAAGCATCAGTTTATTATTCGTCGTGGGTTAAAGGGACATTAGTATCCACAGGCCTAAATCCCTAATGATCCACAGAAGTTGGCTTTTAACATGTAGTCGCACCGTTTATAGACTTTATAAGACATAATACAAGATTCATACAGTAAGTGACATAAATCCATAATCATGCAGCGGTGTAAAAGTATGTAAAATATTCAGAGTGGGCTGATAGTGTTTACGAAATGATGTGATATTGGATTTAAATCCGTCGTAATCTAAACCAATACAGATCAGACAGAGCTGAAATTTTGCACAGAGAAAATTTAAAGGCCATATTTTAATTATACACAGTTATTTTTACAGCAAATTACCCCGAAAATAACTAAGTAAACAGTAAATATGTATTTTTAAATATACAGGACGTTCACGGGTGCAATTTCTTAAGCAATTACGTCATAAGATAACCATGTCAAGATAAAAAAAAACTGTGTTAAACGCACGCTTGACATACCGGTATGTGATCCATCACGGTAAAGGTGACCTTCTGAGAAGTGTGAAAATTACAGCATAGATATCCTTTGCGTAAGTGGTAAGTCGTAAGTGTCGGTTACATGTATCAGTATAATCATAACACTCATATTCACGAAAGCAAACTTTTTTGTTCAAATTTATATACTTAGCAAAAGTTCTAACGCGTCACTTTTTAAAATTACATAACTTCTTCTTTGTCAAAGATCTAGATTCAGAAATTGGCATTTGTTTATCAGATGTTTCTGCACACATCCATAAAACTATTGTAATTTTTCCCTCTTATGTGACCGCGTCATACAAATTATTTTTTGAAAGAATTCATTATGAAAGCTGGTTAATTGTGTTATTGAAGTTTGAAAAAAAAAATTAACGTAGCTCGCATAGACGCACCTTTTTTAATGCAAGACAATCTTTCAATGTCATGGTCACAAACTCAAATGTAACGGTCTCAAATGGAAGATCTTGGTGGCATCTATTGTATACGTGTAAAATACATGTATCAAGATTACATCTTAGACAGCTCGTAAGATAGAAACAATTAAGTTTTTGTCTACGTAACCGACGTTGCCGTCGCCTCCAACACTGACAACCAACGACGCTAGTGATGTAACATTGCCTCCACATACATGAAGTACGAGGTCTCATAAGCGTAAAAGCGGTCGATTTGTTTAAGGAACATAATTTTTATACACAGGAACTCTTTCAGCCAATATAAATGGTTTACAAATTATGCGTGAATATCCCATTTTAACCAAATTTCAACCTCTTGGAATTTTTTTAAAAAGGATATCCTTTTTGAAAGTTCAATCTTTTAGAACTGACTGTCGCATTTACTTTGGAATTTCACAGGATTCTGTTCAAATGGTGGTAGTCGGCATCTGCAAAGTTTGAACCTGTAGATTCGTTGAAAAACATACTAACAGTACTAATACTCTACAAGATTTGAGTGATGCGTTGGCAGTTTTGCGAGTATATTATAACTCTCATATTCACGAAAGTAAACTTGAACAGCGTGCCACAATGGCATTTAAAGATGGAGATAAATACGTCAGTTACCGCGGTAACAACAAGAAAGCAAGAACGACAAACTGTATAAGTCAACACTAACACGAAAATATGTGATACAGCCGCATTCACAAGCTATGCGTACTATCACACACACAAACAACCACGTGCACGTAAGCAAACACGCACGCACATACACACAATTGTACGCATGCAAGAGTACATTAAGTATCGCGCAAGGAGGAATCAAGGTTTATAGTAGCCTCGCATGATAAGCCTTTACTTTATGTAGTTGTCCGTAATTATTGTTTAGTTATGTTTGCCAAGGCAAATTAATCTACGTTCATTTAGGAATAGGAATGAACTTTGTTCTAAAATGAGACTGCTTACGTGACTATATTGATAAATTATCGATGTAGTTAAAACACCTCGTAACTACAACTTAAATCACGCTGTAGTTACGAGGTTTTAGAATTATACCGACGAAATTCTATTGTATATCCGAAATTACGTTACGGGTTACTTGATAAAATCGTTCCCTAATGGTGTTCCTTATTCAAATGTAGTTGGGCTATGTCCACAAAACCAGTTACTTTTTAATCTCTATAGATATTCATTGTGGACAGACAAATAAATTCGACCGCTATACTTGTGCAACATAAAGAAGTTTTGCGTATGTTTGAAGTGAGCGTAACCCTTTAAGTGATCTAATGAACTAATCAAGTGCACCCTGATGCATTGTGTATGTGTAGCCAAAGTAGTAATTGACATTTTCTGAACAGAGATTTTGCCACAACAGGTCATGTAAAATCGCCATTAGGCGTACAGAACACAATTTGTCATTTAGCACTAGGCGTACAGTCGGAAAAAATACACCAGTCTCATTCAAAAGCCGATATCTTTGTGTAACATACCATATTTGTGTAAACAACTGTTGCAAATCATAGCAGATAGGTTTAGCTACTAGATGATGCAAATTTAGGCTTTCAATATTGTGTAGATCGCGAGATATTAGCCCATATTGTGCCAGTAAGCAGAACGAAAAACAGCAAAAACCAGTGATTTGACAGTTTGACCCGAATTTACACACAAAATCCGTTGACAAACTAGAAACCGTAACTACTCCAGATAATGCCTATCCAATTCTCTCTTCAAATTGGAAAGCCCTGTCAAGAAAGACTGTTCCGATTTTTACTTATTTGCTTTAAAAAATCCGAACTATCAGCTTGTTTACCACCACTAGTGATATTTTGCGTACAGTCAAGCGCAACTTCCGATACTCGCGACTGTACGCTTTTACACACTGCTATTACAATTTATCATTTTCGAAAGTAAAAGCGTATTTATTATGCGAAACTGATTTCCTCAAGATGGAAATCTATTTATTAGAGCAAGACAGTTGTAAGTGTGTTTGCAGGTACAACTGTTTTGCGTCGTTTTATGTATGTGTACCTGATCAAAATTGCTGTAATTTACTAATAAGTGCGATGACCTTTTCTTTTTGCATTACCACCAGGACATGATGCTTAATACAATAAGGGAGTTCTATCAAATTCTATTATGTAGAACTTAAAACATTTCCAAAAATATGCATTTTTTCATAAAACACTTCAGCTTCGTTGATCTAACTGAACAAGTGAGCATGCTGTTTTAAACATGTTCGCGTTTATAATAACACTGATTATTTTGGATTCTCTGTTCTTATTAAATGTAAGACGTTACTTTAAATCCATTTTCGGGACTAAACGATGATAATACAGCATTTTTAAAAGCATTTTAGTGACCTTGGAAAAGTGCAAGAAATTGTGCATTTTTCGCCGCAGGGGTGTGTGATACGAATGCCTATAAAATTCAAACAAGATCGATGACCATCCATTTTCATTTTATTTTTCAATTGGTAGTAACAAGATATTTCAACATACAAAATATAAATAAATTCTATTATTGGGGAAAATTGAGGAAATTGGAGCATCTCCCCTTAAAAACCGCTCGGTCAACACAACAGGAAACAAAAGCGACACCGAGAGCTAAAGTGACTAAATGGTAACATAACCACTCTAATATGCAACCACCAGGTAGGAAAGTGCGTATGGCAGACACATATACATAACTCTGGTAGGCTTCGAACTCACAACACTGAGGGACAAGTGATTTTCGGTCAGAAACCTTTTAAACTCATTTGTCCTTTCCACACAAATATACATCGGTAGTAGGTCGTAATCCATGTACATACGAATAAGAACCAGTACATATGCCCCGAGACGGAATACCTTAGTTAGTAACGTCGGGAATTTGCCAATCAATGGGTCGTTAGTTCGAACCTGACTCGGCATGTATCCATTCTGACATTTGACAAAAGTCATTCGTCCCTCACCAATGTGTGTAAATCGTCTATGAGAGAGCAGACGGAGGCTCTGTTTGTATTTGGTGGCAGTACGGGTGCGAGAAATACCAAGAATCCATATTAGGTGCTCCAGCCGCTGCAATATGACCATTGCAGTTGAAAACTCCAATAAATCAAATCAATTAAGATGCGGTGGAATCGTCTTACCAGTCAGTTTGAATCGAGTTCGCCCAATAATGAATAAAAAGTTGTGGTCAAAGCACTCTGTATGTGCGGACAGACGCATGCACGGACGAGTGCCATTGCACCTCTCCGATGCCTATCGATGGAAATAATAATGTTGTACGTGTACCATAGTTTGGTTTATATTAGAGTAGGACGTTTGGTGTGCATGTGGGGAAGGGGGTCAATATTTTATGGGGGTCACAATTCTACGTGAGGGGTCACTTTTCTACGTGTGGGGAGGTCATAATACTATGGCCCCCCGGACATAATATTATGACCGGGGGTCAGTATTCTATATAGAATAGTGACCGGGGGTCAGTTTACTATGGGGGTCACTTTACTACGTTACACCGGCCGAAAATGACAGTGACGTAGGCTAATGTTTGAGAAAAATGTGTACTTACCGGGTGTTTTGTTTACATAAGTTAGGAAAGTATATCATAACAAAATCACGTGATTGCCGCCTGTGATGTTTTGTAGACTTTCAATCCTATAATGCAGGACACATTCATCAGTTATTTTTTAATATATCATTACTGGCAAAGAATCTTTGGTTATAAAGATCTTGGATTCCTACCAGTCATTTAGCTGTGTTGGACTCCCGGACGCCCTTTAGTGTCGAATCCTGATTATTGCCCAATAGAGCTAAATCCCACCTTTTCCATACCTGTTCTAGGGAAAGAAATGCTATTGCTTTGATGAAGCACAATTCCTGGAGGCGACAACAACCACAGACTCGCTGGATACATGTACAAGCCCTTGTCCGGGACAAGCTTCGGATATGTGCGGAAACGAGGACCTGGACGTCAGCAACTATCACGCTTTACCATTGGATAACTCGGGTGGTGGAGAAATTGGTGGTTGATTAAAGATTAGTGCTCGACCTACTTTTTGGACCAGTTAAATTGCAGTATATTTAGAAATTTCGCCGCTATATTTCGCATAAACGATACTACCGGCTAGTTTGTGTGACGTCTATACATAGCCACGCCCCCGTCTCCAATGAACCGCTAGCGAACACTAAATAATACTTAGAATCTAAGTGAATCGTTTTCCTTTCCCATACACGATATGGCTTTGATATCGCGTAGGCCTATAGAAAAGGGATGGTAAAATCATTGGTACAAAAGGAGAAAATGCTGATGATCGACATTTTCTTATTTTGTCTCAACAATTTTCATGTATTATTATACACATATCTAATTTATATCAGCATCCAACTTTTTTGTTATCTTTGGTTTGAATCTTGCAGGTGAAAATTTACGAACTTCCCGTGTTTACACAGTTGAAATGTGTAAATCTGTATCATTGAAAAACATTGACTATAGATATAGATCAACTGTAAGACGTGGAAAGATGGGTCCAACTCAGTTGGTGCAAGAGTCATGATATTCAAACAATTTAAAGAAAGTGTGTACCATTAGATGTACTCATACCAACTTTCTCACATAGATTAGTCCTTAGTTAAAAGTACATTTAAGTCTCAATATTTGTGGAACCTCTAAATTGTCCGGAAATGATGTTACGACACTTTTGTTTTACATAAAATCCAGCTGTAAACAACAAAATATCAGAGTTCAATTTACCCCAATTGTACATGCGATGATTTGAAACTTGCGTATGCCCTTCACCTTCAAGATTAGAGCCAAAACACATAAAATTGTATTTGGAAATGAACGTTTTGCAATTGTTTACGTACATGTATATATCAAAAGGACCAAAGAGGCGAGGGCTAATTGTAGTCTCCAATACCAAGTAACCAAGAATAACTCCACCAGACAAATTTAAAAGTGACGTATGATTGTGTTTATCGTTTACAACCAATCAACCTGTTCATTTATCCCGTACACATTGTAAACGGTACAAATGAGAAGAGTTTATTGGTTTAGAAACAGTAAACACAAAACTACGTCACTGTCAACTTTTGTTTGCGGATTTATAAAAAAAACCATCTTACTGAACTATAGGTATAGTTATTGTCCGAACTGGGGATCAAAAATATAACATAATAAGCGACTGATAGTTCGTAACTACCACAGTTGCCGGATGGATTTCCCGGACACAGCGTGTCACAGCCCGTAAACAACGCATTTCCCTTTTTCTGTAGTTGAAATTTGTAATCATGTGTCATAATATCATGACTGGACTATAGTTAGTTATTGTCCAAACAGAGGATCAAAAAATATAACATAATAAGCGACGGATAGTTTGGAACTACCACAGTTGTCGGAAGGATTTCCCGGACACGGAGTGTCGCAGCCCGTAAAGAACTCATTTCTCCTTTTCTGTAGTTGAAATTTGTAAACATATTTCATAATATCGTGACTGGACTATACGTAGTTATTGTCCGAACAAAGGATAAACAAATATATTGTAATAATAAGCGACCGATAGTTCGTAACTGCCATAGTTTTCGGATGGACTTCCCGGACATGGTGTGCCACAACCCGTAAAGAACGCATTTTCCCTTTTTCTGTAGTTGAAATTTGTAAACATGTGTTCTGATATCGTGAAATCTTGGGCTGTAGAAAGTTATTGTCCAAATTGAGGATCAAAAAATATAACATAATAAGCGACCGATAGTTCGTAACTACCACAGTTGTCGGATGGATTTCCCGGACATGGTGTGTTGCAGCCCGCAACTGGAAAGTCGCTCGTGACCGAGATGAACGATTGCTCATTGTAACATAGGCAACTCTCATTCTGAAAAGTAAAATGGTAGTGACATGTCTCGTTAAAAGGGGCCTTATGGGAAGTGTAAAAATATCGATCATAGTCAGTCTGCGCAGCCTGACTTGTATCGAAACTTTACCCTCTCATATATTTTCAAATGTAGAACGTTCCCCTAAATTACTAAATATTCATTGACCATGTCTGCATCTGGTCAATTTCTCCAAATTTTGATTTATAGACTTCCCATAAGGTCCTTTTAGTGTGACGGGTCAAATATTCTTTTTTCTCCTTCCTTCGTTCACCTAAGCATAAAAATGCGTTCCGTATTATATAATTTAATTTTCGAAAGCGTTTTCTCTATTATCACGGGGTAAAACCTGACGTTCGTAACTGCAGTTACGCACGTCCAATATGGCGACTTCAAAATAAGGGGAATATTTCTCAAGCTTTATTTGTACAACTGGGTGTGTTATTCGTTCGGATTTCTTCACTAATACGACGTTTGTTTATATCAAAAGGAGTTTGAATCGAACATTAATTGTTTAGGTCAGTATAAAAGCTGTAATAAAGCTTTCAAAAATCACGATGACGTGCGTAACTGTTACTTGAAAATAGGTCAAGAAGTTCGTAACTGGATGAATATGAAGTTCGTAACTGAATAAAAGCGTATCGACTGAAGGGTTCTAGCAGATTACTTTTGTATAACTAGTGCTTTGGAAGTGGACAAATCGGATGGAGTATTTGATACCAATATATGACCGCAAGCAAATATCTTAACCCTTTCCCAAACAAGAACTAGTTTTGACGTCCCTTATACAAAAGGTTTGGGAAAACAATAAGACAAAAGAAGAAACTGCTGATAACCAACAGTTTTTCCTTTTGTCTCAATATTTTCTCAGCTGTATTGTACACAAATCCAAGCTTGATCATCATCCATTTTGTCGTCTGCAGCAGGTTTTCAAATATGACCACCCTAAAATTGTCTCACGCAGGTCTTGTACAAAAGAATGCATCTGTTAGAAAAATGGAACATTCTTTTCAATAAATAACCAGACTAACAGATGAAAGGGTTGAAACCATCCTAAAATTGATGTTTCAAATCCAAACCATGTGTTGTGGGTACTCATTTGAATGTCTCCATGAGATTCTTCCAATGAGTAGCCAACCCACAACATGGATTTTGATGAACAGCTTATGGAATATTGTGTATTGAAAATCCATTGCCCATCTTGTCTGTAGCACTGAATTAAGTGAGCGATTTGGGTTTCTGGAGGCGTAAATCCAGAGGGTCAGCATATTCTTCTTTTCTCTTAATGTTTTCCAAAACATTTAAGTGCGTGAAAAGTGGGCATTATCCCTTTCCCAATTAAACAAGACCTGGTTTTGACGACCCTAACAGAAACAGCTTGGGCAATCTACTCACGGGAAAACGATGAGACAAAAGAAGAAACTGTTGATAACCAGCAGTTTCTGCTTTTGCCTGAATATTTTCTGCGCTACATTATATACAAATTATATCTTAAACAAGGTCCATTTGTGGTCTGCAGCAGCTTTTGAAATGGAAATTTTTAAAATTTGGTGTTTGGGAAAGGGATATTTTGAGGAAACATTACATGTAACCCTTTCCAAAAAGCCAAATTTTTATGTTAAAGTAGAGTATACCCATAATGTGGCCATTTTGAGATTCAGAAAATTTCGAGCGACGTCGATACGTATCCGAAGCTATTCGGACTCAGTCGTAAACATTGGGCGGTGAAAAGTTCCATTGCCAAATGTTTGCAATGTCACCCGCATAATTCTGATGACGTGCAAATCGCATTAGGGGTCGACTACCTTAAGTTCATCCAAATTTGAGAGGAGTTACAGCAACAAGAAATATTGACATAAACAATCTTAACTTCTAATGTTACACAAAATATTGAAAAAATGATAATAAAGGAGAACTTGCTGATCACAAGCACTTTCTTCTTTTCTCTCAATGTTTCAAAAAACTATTTTCTACCCAGGTTGTCAAAGTCAGCTCATGTTTGGGAAAGTAGGGCCTATTGGAATTTAAATAACCAGAGCAACAGAAAAGAGGGGTGAAACCTTTCTTAATTTGCTATAATTTCAAATCCAAACCAAATGTTGTGGTTACTAATTTGAACCGCCTCAAAGAGATGATACTATTGAATACTAACAGCATTGGTTTCAATTTAACAAAAAATATGAAATATTGCATATGAAAACCCATAAACCATCTATCTGTTGCTCTGAATAACAAAACAACACATTCATATTCAGGAAATTTATTTTAAAGTACAATGTACAGTCAATCTTGTATCAATAGACCACACTTGGGAAACTCTCAATGTTCCTTTGTTCTTTATGACTTCACTGTTTTGATATCTTTCACAGCAATAAACTGGTTATGTGGTCACCTGCAAAGAGATAAAAACACATAATTCAGTTGAAAACGGTATAGCATTCAAGTACTATAATACCAAATTGACCAAATTATAGAAATGTGTCATTACAAAGGAGATGCATTTCAAAATCTGTATTTCTCAGCTGCTGTTTAGCATGCATAAATTAATCAATCATTCATCAGGCATCAAAAATTTAGACTGGTCCAAATATAAAGATGGTGAAGAAAACAGTTTAGGGTAGTCTTTCTGGGTAGAAAATATTGTGAATAATGAAGAAATTGTTTTTAACACCATTTCTTTTCTTTTTTCTCAATGTTTTTTAAAAACCTTTACCTTGTGCAACATATAGAAAGGTACAATTATGTTAAAATGACAGTCACATGCCTTGCAACATATAAACCCCAATCATAATTCATTTGTTTTAATGGGGTTTTATATTGTTTTCAACTGTTATGGTCATATCGCAACAGCTGGAGCACCTAACCATAGGTTTCTAGTATTTCTCTCTGCAGTTCCACCGCAATATCCAAACCAAGCCTCCGGCTGCTGTCTCACATAGATGATTCACATCCATTAAGGAGAGACAAATGACTTTTGTCACATGTCAGAATGGATACTGGCCCAGCCGGGGTTTGAATGTGCAACCCCTGGATTGACAGACTCCGATGTTACCGAGTGAGCTGTCGGGTCTCGGCCCAATCACAGTTGAAGCTCAAAACAATCGACTTTGCATTGAGATTGGGATTTTGGCCCGCACCAAATCACCTTCTCCCACAAAAGTCTTCATGTGCAAATACAAACAAGACTAGATCAAACAAGATGTGTTTGTGAAACATAAATGCCACTGAAATGACCAATGTTTTCGGATGGACAGACTGATTGACAGACAGATTGATGAACAAACAGACAGACACAAGTGACAATTTCAATACAGGGACATAAAAATGACATTATCGCTCAATATTTAAAAATTGAAATGTGTATTTCATGAAGAAAAGTATTGAAAGTTCAATTGAAGCCATGAATGCCCTTTTCAATGTGTAAATGTTATAAACTTGATTGGTGCAGGTGATACAAGAAGCAGAAAACATGAATTGGTATAAAAGTCAGGGCTAGAATTTAATTTCCCTAAAAATTTGACTAGATCTAGCAAAATTTTGCAGGTGGCTTTTGAAACCACTAGCACAAAGATAAACTAACACGCAAGAAAACTGTCAAACATGATGAACAATCATAATATCACCATTACGCCACAAAAAAATGTGCATTTGCAATGAAATCTTATTTTCTCTTGATTCATTTCACTTGCAAAAAAATCTTGTTGCAAAAACAAATGTTGCAGAAAAAAACAATTGTAATTTTCATTTTTGACTAGCAAATTGACAGTATGCTAGTTGAAATTCAACCCCGATCTATATAGTGGTAAATATGATTGTGCTCCTATGTCACTTTAAAATTTGATTTAGCAACAATTTACAAGTAGCTTTTTTCCTCAAAAGCTCAAAAACAATACACTGTCATATTTACCTCTGGACAGTATTAACAGAATCCACATTTCAATGATGTTTTCATTTCTGAAAAGACATTCATTAAAAACATAAGTTCAATCCATATTTACATATTGTCGCTACTCAACGAAAACCTCATAATTGCAGCTTGTTTTAAGCTGCAGTTACGAGGTTTTCGTTGAAAAGCAGTAATATCTCGCTTTTTTTGCTATATTTTCCCAAGCAAATCCAATAGATGGTTCCAATTCGATTTTTTCAAATAGTTGCAGATTGGAAACTTAAAGTAATATCACACTTTAAGGATGAAAATTCTCTTTGACATGTTGGAAATACATAAGTATCGAGGAAAATGGAGAATATGCAGATAAGCTGAACTGCAGCAGCATTTTCTTCTTTTAAATATTTTCCAAAACTTAATTGATGAAATATTGTGACAGACAATGACACAAACGAAGAATCAACAATAAACTGAATAATTGTGTCGTTTTATCTACTTACTGATCAAAACCAATTTTATGCTTTATCGCCCAATCCCAAACAAGGCCTTATTTTGTTGTTCCATTTAGATTTGATTTATTTGGGTTTATCGCCGTTTTAGTGCTATGGCCATATTGTGGTGGCTGGAGCACCTTACCATAGATACCAGGTATTTCTCATACCTCTATCACAATTTCCAAACTGAGCCTTCAGCTGCTCTCTGACATAGAAGATTCCTACCCATTGGTGTGAGACAAATGACTTTAGTGACTGTCAAATGACAGAATGGATAATCATTCAGAGCTGGGGTTTGAAATCTTGACCCCTTGATAGACAAACTCCGGCGATACTGCCTGAGCTATCCGGGCTCAGCACATCCTATTTAGAAATGCTTTTGAAAAATATTGAGACAAAAGAACAAAATACTGATAAACATTTTACTCAGTCTCTTTTTCCTATATTCTTTTCAGTTTCTGTGCAGTATTGTACACACAAATCCTAATTGAATCAAAATCCAATATGTAATGATGATAATCTGTAGTGCTTATATAAGCTTTCAAATTGGACTGATTAGCTCAGTCTGTAATATTGGCGTCTAACATGTTACAATCCAGGGGACACAGCTAGGTTCAAGCCCCGGCTCAGCCAATATAATTTCTGACATTTGAAAAAAGTTGATTGACTCTACAGATTAACCAGAGCAACAAGTATGAGGGGGTGAAGACATTCTATTTTTTTTATCCTAAATTCAAACCCGATGTTGTGGGTACTCATTTGTATCATGTCAATGAGATCATTCTAATGAGTACCCACGACACTTTTATCTCATGCACAATTTTTGTGCATTTTAGCGCAGTTTTAACTCAAATGACCCTCTAAAAATTATCAGCAGGGACATGAAGAAACAATGTGACAATAGGCATGACCCCCGGGGCCCGTAATTTGAAGACCAGGGGGACATAATGACCCCCTCTAGCAAAAGTCAAGGGAAAACTATGCTCAATATTCAATTAGGTACTGAATAAATAATAAGATTGTACATAATCATAAACATATGGTACAAAATATGATACGAAATGGCCAAACCATACAACGAAAGTTAACTATGGTACGAAATCGTTTTGGTGCGAAGAGTTTTCCTTTTATTAGACAAATTTTCGCTTACATAGAAAGAATACTATGTCATTCGGCAGCCTTTAAACGACATAATTAACAATCAATAAGAATATATACACGAAACAATATATTTCCCTATCCGAAAAGGTAATCCGAGTTTTCAGCTGTTTTCTCTGATGAGATTCGAGATAAGCAGGACAAACAATTTTGATGCACCAAGGATTTTTCCTTTTCACAGAATGTTTTGCCTTCCATGTTGTAAGCAGTCTTTTTTTCACTTTCTCTCTTATCATAACTCAAAATGAGAGTATCGATAGCAGGCCTTGTTGACATTTTTCCTAATATTTCATAATGGCGGCAGTTTTATCAAGGGAAAGAACTTTCCCAAGATCGAAGCATCAAGGGAGATAACCGCTGGAGACAAAGAATTCCTTTATCACCGATACAGTAGCTTTTGGTAAACTAAAACACTTTTTCAGGCTTATAGGCAGTGGTGGATCCAGGGGGTTCGGGGGGGTTCGAACGAACCCCCCTCTGTGGCCTGATCTTTTTCATTTTAATGCAGAAATTCAGTCAGAATTGTGTAATTCTAGAAAAACGAACCCCCCTATTTGCATATATCCGAACCCCCCTAACAGAAATCCTGGATCCGCCGCTGATAGGGGACCCAATTAATATGCGTCAGTGAATCACTGATCGACACAGTGCAGACCCAAATAGAGGACATAATTAGCTCCTATCACAATCGCCTGGAAAGGTCATAAACTGTAAGACTGTGTGAATCACTTCGTAACCACCGTATCTTTACACCAAAGATAAGACATTTTAGCAAAACTTCCGTATAATTAAGATAAACAAAATATTTTCCAAGTGATTTCACCCTTTACTCAAGAATACCGATAATGGACTGGAAGACTAGATCTCTAATGATATCAAAAACGGAAACTTTTCCCCCTTTTTAATATGGATGACGGAAAGCACGAGACCTAGAGTTGCATGAATAGAATTTATAATAAGTTACGTACATCATTTAACGAATGCAATGACACAGTTACTAACTTCATGTATTACAGTTACGCACATCATGCGATATTTTCGAGCTGTGATATTGGCCTACTAAATAAATATGTCAGAATAAAGAGAGTGTGACATTGTTAACAGGGTTATTATTGATCAAGTTCGTCAAAAAATATATCAAATGCATTGACATAGTGCCTGAAATCGATGCTTGTAGAACTCTCCTTTTTGTGAATCCGCCATATTGGACGTGCGTAACTGCAGTTATTATGTAGTCATATAACTATGCGAAGATAATTATGCAAAATAATGCAAAATGAATGAGTGAGTGAGTGAGCGAGCGAGCGAGCGAGCGAGCGAGAGCGAGTGAGTGAGTGAGTGAGTGAAATAGTGAGTAGTGAATGAATGAATGAATAAATGAGAAAGCAGGGAGAGGGGGGAGATCTGTATATATCTACCGCAGTAAAAAAACTGAGGCGCGTTCTTTAGAGCTATATGTTTTTTTAAGATTTCTGAAATAGATTCTGACCGGTATGTTCCGAAAGCTCCATACGTCATACAAAGGTCGTCATGATGACGTCATTTGTATGAAGAATGGAGCATATGGAACGCCATGGTTTAAGAATCATGGAGCGTTCGGAACAACTCGGTCAATTCTCTTTTATATTGTTTCTACAGAGTTGACCGAGGGGTTTCGAAAGAAGTTCATGTATAGCAGCTTAAAAATCTTACTCTAAAGAACGCTAAAGAACATCGTAAGAAATCTCAAGATATACTAAGATATCTCGCTCAACAATATTTTGTCGGTCACGCTCTGAAATGCCATGATTACAGCTTCAATAATATGTGCAGACTTTATTTGGTCATGAATAACTTTTTTGTATCATGTACTGTTTAAAAGTCTTTCGCAGTCCGTACATCCCCCCAAAAAAATTTGCGCCTTCTCAGTTCAATATCCTTTACAAATCGGTAATAAATCGACTCCTTGGTGGGAGGACAAAATCTCGTAACTGCAGCTTTTTCAAGTTGTAGTTACGAGTTTTTTACCTTCCAAAACAAACAGAACTATAATTGATAAATATCGAAAAAGTTGTGTCACGCGATCCCCCTTTACGACTTACCTCTAAGCAAAATCCACGGATTTTATGCAGATTCGGTCGCCTGACTACTCATGCTGTAGGATATAAACATGTCCCTCTGATGAAACCAGATACAACTTGTCGTGGTGAACTCTCAAGGCTCTTATTGAATAAGTGTCGACGACATCATCTGTAATAAATGTCTCCCTATGTCTAAAGTCGGCCGAAAGTTTGTATATCGGTAACCAGTGGTCCATTACATAGACATTCTGATCCTTGTCTACATGAATTGACCTGGGTTCCAGGTCAGTAAATATTACAGAATGCAACACGTGTCCATTAAGTGACAGACCGATCACATATGACGGACCACTCCAGTGACACACATAAATCGTTTCACTTCCAGAATGAACAGACATACATCCAGTGACAAAATACTTCAGGTTACTACTCGGAGGCTGGTTAAGATCTATAATGTTGATTATCCCCCCTGACATGTCCATCACGTGAATTGAGTGACGAAACGCCCCATCCAGGTTGTCCAAACACCTTGTTATGAGTTTATTGTTACAGTAGGCAACATCGTAACATTCTCCCTGTACATTGATATGTGAAATAACCTGTGCTGGTGTTCTGTGTATGTTCATTATATGAATCTGTTTTTCCCAACGGTAACTGACAGCAATAAGACACTGTGAAGGATCTGTGGAGGGGATTTCTGTAATTCCATATGGCGGGGACGATAGTTTGATACGGCGAGTCATTTTGTTGTCGTTGGCATTAAATATTTTGATATATCTGTTTGCATCATCTGTGACGGCCCATCTCTTCTGATCATTAAAGATATGCAAAACTTCCACACCAGGGTTGTTCCGGAAGGCTGGCGTCAGCAGCGACATAAACACATGGTCGCCCCCTTCATACTGTTCCAGTTTGTTTAAGACGTAGTGTAAATTTTGCTCATCGTGTTCACATCTCACATCTACAACATCACACAGAAATCTTTGCTCACGCTTCATGTTTTCTAATTTTCGATCTCCTTCTGCTTTGACCCTGTCTAGTATTTCAACACTGATTCTTCGCCACTTAAATGTTTCGTTCCTGTCGTCTTTAGAAAACGTAAAATGTCCGGAGTGTTTGTCGGCACAGTTTGTACAATAGTATTTCTCACAATCGACACAAATGAAAGTCGCTGGAATGCTTTTACAACGTTTGTTCTCCAAGTACTTGTAGTAAAAGTTGAAGTGTTCAACAAACGGACCTTCCCTTCTGTATGTTCTTGCCATATCCATAAGCCACCACTGGACATTTTGATTACGCCAATATTCTCTGAACTTTTCTTCGATAACCCGCTCATCTTCAAATTCCCACCAATCACTAAATCCGTACATCAATACACGTAGTAGAGCTATAACATAACTATAAGGGCGA
The DNA here is from genome assembly GCA_963680895.1 of Fragum sueziense. Taxonomy (NCBI): domain Eukaryota; kingdom Metazoa; phylum Mollusca; class Bivalvia; order Cardiida; family Cardiidae; genus Fragum; species Fragum sueziense. The sequence continues at coordinate 11,241,335 of OY804610.1, forward strand.
TATGTTTTCAAACAATCCGCGCAGTTAATGTGTCCCATTCTTTCCTTATTAAAAAGGTGTGAATCTAAGTGAAAGTGACTTGTTTAAAACACTTTACTTTTAACATTTTCCAAAACAAGACCTCTTGACGTCACTGTTAATAAATGCTTGGAAAAAAACATTGAGATAAAATGAAAAAAATGCTAATGATCAGCGTTTCCTCTTTTGCCTCGATATATCTGTGCTATTTTGTGCACAAATCTAATCTTTAATAACGTCCACTTTGTCGCCTGCAACAGTTTACATATTTTGACCACCCCAAAATGTCGTTTGAGAAAGTGTTAAAAGGTTTTTTATCGTCTATATGAATCACGCTTTAATTCCTTTAAGAAAAATCATCCACATTCCTTGTATCATAAAGCTGTACAGTATATTTTCTAAAACTCCTCAGTGAAAGTCTCCTATTTTCTATCTAAAGCTCGGTCACGATATTTGGTACATATATACAAAATTTACCAAAGTAAACAACTAAATATCAAACTATTGTTAATTTTGCGTCTGATGGTATGAATCTTGCAGGTGTGTTACAACTGCAGGTTACACCTGCAATATTCAAACCAACGCATGCAAAATTGTATTGAAAATAAGTAATGCTTTCCTCTTGTTCACATAATAGGTAAAAATGTAAACCTGTGTCATACATCGTGACTAGATTATAACATGCCTTTTTATTAAGAAAAAATGAAAAAAAAATATCTTCGATTCACCTTTTATCATCAAATATTTGTCACTCATTTAATATATTTGTGACCCATCACGCTAAAAGGGACATTATAGGAAGTATGAAGCATATCGACTCTTGTAAGTCTGGGTTGTTTGCACAGTCAGAGTAGGTTTGATACTTATCACTTTTATGTAATAATCTGAATCTAGAATGTTTCCATATCTTAATAATATTATATGTTTATTTTTCGGGATCTGACTGACCTGTGCTGAGTTTGACCAGCTTGTCAAAAATTGACAGGGTCCCTCTATGCGTGACTTGTCGTATTTTATCTTTTGAACGAATCCCTGTATTTTGAGGTACATAGACAACCAAACTATTTTAAGTCGTAGTATTGATTTGATCATGTTTTCACCGTCAGATAACAAGATAAACAAGAGGACCATGATGGTCCTATATCGCTCACCTGAACCAAAATGATATGAGCCACGGTCTTGATCAATTCAATTAATATTCAAGACTTTAAGGCTGAAAACAAACTTATGGTCAATAACATTGTGTCAAGTTTTGTCTTTATTGGTCACTATTTGAGGTTGTTAGAGTAAATTCTGAGAGCAGATGACAGCAAATTCTATTCTGATTATTCTGAGATTCATTAATCCAAGTTCTTATCGTTATCAACATCATAATCATGATCCAAATTTCGTCTTGATATTTCATTATTTGTGGTTGTTAGAGTCGAAACAGCAATTTTGTTAGATTCAAGGGCACATGACTGACAACTTTCTCTTTCGATTGTAGCAAAATACAAACTCATGCAAGGTCTTATAATCAGCAGCATAGTGTCCAAGTTTTGGTCTTGGTTGATCGATAAGTGTAGATTCTAGAGTGTAAACAAGGTGGAAAACAGCCAAAAACAGCAATATTGTCGAATTCAAGGGCACATAACTCTCAACTTTCTAAACAGATCAGACTGAAAATCGACCTCATCTGAGATCTTATGTCTCCAACATTGTGTCCAAGTCTTGTCTTGATTGGTCTATAATTGTAGATTCTAGGGTGTAAACAAGGTCAAAAACAGTCGAAAACAGCTATTTTGCAAAAATCAAGGGCACATAACTGTGGACTTTCTACTCAGATCAGACTGAAAATCAAACTCATCTGAGATCTCATAGTCCCCAAACATGGTGTCCAAGTTTTGTCCTCATTGATCAATAATTGTAGATTCTAGAGTGTAAAAAATGTCGAAAACAGCTGAAAACGACAATTTTGTAAAATGCAAGGGCACATAACTCTCGTTTTTCTGGTTTAATCAGACCGAAAATCATTTCTTTTTTTTTGAGATCTTATGGTATCCAACATTTTTTTCCAAGACTTGTCTTGATTGATCAATAATTGTAGATTCTAGAGTGTAAACAAGGTCAAAACAGTCGAAAACAGCTATTATATAAATTTCAAAGGCCCATAACTCTAAACTTTCTACTCCGATCAGACTGAAAATCAATCTCATCCGAGATCTTATAGTCCCCAACATTGTGTCTAAGTTATGTCTTCATTGATTTGTAATTGTAGATTCTAGAGTGTAAACAAGGTCGAAAACAGCCCAAAACGGCAATTTTGTCAAATTCAAGGGCACATAACTCTCGTCTTTCAGGTCAGATCAGACTGAAAATCAAACTCATCCGAGATCTTATGGTCTCCAACATTATGGCCAAGATTTGTCTTGATTGATCAATAATTGTAGATGCTAGAGTGTAAACAATGTCCAAACTAGCTATTTTTCGCATTCAATGGCAGATAACTCCCAAGGTGGTCATACCACGTGATAAATGACGTCATAAACTGACGGTATTTGCATTTGGAACGCATTGTACAATTCTATCGAATCATACCTTGGATGTAGATCGTGGAACTACATTCTGACTATGAATAGAATAGAACAACGACAACCACACGTTCGTCTCTAATTCGTGTAAAAAATGAAGCGACAGTGATACTGAAAGGCATTATTTGCAATTTCCGGCTAAGAAATCGCATTTTTAAACATTTCTTTATACGCATACTTCCGAGGCAATGATTCGATTGAACTGTCCGAGGAGTTCAAGATTACGGTGTTTGGTAAATTGTCACCCGGATACATCACGACTCGAGTTTTCAAATAGCTGTAAGTACTTTGTTTATTATCCAAATTAAACGAGACCTGGCCTATTCGAACAACAATTTTGTAGGTTTAACCCGTTTCTTTAAATCTTGTTCCTTAAATTCGCGGTTTTTGCAATAATCGTGGACAAGTGGTTCACTGGTCGATTTTCTCCGGTTTCCCCAAGTTGTCCACGATTATTGCTAAAACCACGCTTTGTTAGAACAAGGTGTAAACATGTGATTAGATATTACGAAATTACGCTTCGAATAGGCCCGGTCTCGTTTAATTTGAACAAGAATTTAAGTTCTTACAGTCGTTTGAAAAATTGAGTTGTGTCAGTTTGTGACGTCATTTATCACGTGGTATGACCACCTTGACTCCGGACTATCTAGTTCGATCTGACCCATAATCAAACTCATCCGAGATCTTATGGTCATACATGTTTTGACCAGGTTTGGTAAAGATTGACCTACAGACGGACAGACAGACGGACGACGGACAAAAAGTGACCACAATAGCTCACATTGAGCACTTCGTGCTCAGGTGAGCTAAAAGGCAGTAACAGGCAGTGCAATTCATACAGGAATGGAGGGGGCAGAATTTAGCGCCAAAATTATGTACATAATATACTTTTCTACAATGTAATATAGTTAATTGTACATGTACTTATGTAACATGTCTTATTGTGAATTGTTTATCTTGTATCAATGTCGTCTTTATAAGTACCAAATGTATACCTGACAAATGTAGAATTGACAGAAGTTATGTACAAATCGACAAATAGGCAGACAAACCAGGGACAAAAAGAGATAGTAATAGCTCAACTTGAGCCCTTTGTGTTCAGATGAGCAAATAAAATCGTTACTATACATGTACATTAAAGAAGCTATACAAGCAATTCTGACACTGAAAAATTCCTTTCTGTTTCTCGATTAGTTTTGGAGTGTATTACCCCCACCCACTCTGTTAAAATAACAATTGCAACCTCTTTATCTGGTTTTTTTTGTGTGCATAAGGCTCATATCGCCCTCTTTTTGTTATTTATAGTGATTTGAATAAAAAATGAATGGTAATACATGTAGTACTTTTTTTTACCATTTTTGGCATTTTTATAAAGAAATCCAGAATCTCAAAAGTCATTCTAAAAATTTTCATTTTACAAATTATGGTAATATATCTTAAATCACTATCAGAAAGATAAATCAAATGTGGTTTTCCAACCCAACCAAAAATCTTAGAAATTCATTAACAAGTTTAATGCCTCATTTCTACTGTACACGGCATCCAATGGAATAAACAACAACGTGTATTCCTGTACTTTACATATTTATTTCACTGCATCACCAGTTGTCAAGTTATTAATTGTTACTTAAACTGTAAAATATATTGATTACCATATGATGACATAGCGGGTGACTTACCCCACCCACTTTGATTTAATGTTTCTTCCAAACCATAGCTCCGTTCAAGTTGATACTTTGCTTATATAGGCCAATATATTGGTGGTCATGTGCGGCGAACATGAAGAAAATCGTGCTAGGTCACGAAACGGGCCTTACACACTGGTATGTGTTAACGTGCCTGACACCGTACACAACGTAACGTGGATGGGACCGCGAAAAACATGGCGGGCAGCGACTGAGTAGCGAGTGTGAGTACATAAACATAATTTTTTCCAAATATTATCGTCCACAAAGACATTGCCCATGTGCCTTACGGAGTGTCTCATATGTTGATATATAAATCTGTAAATTGGTTTGACGAACATTTGCTGGATGTTGAAGTTATGGTTAAAAAAGTCACGTGCGTGGTGTTGGTTTCGAAGAGTTTGGGTGTAAATTGGATATAAAATACTCCATAATAGCAATAAACATGGCTATCTGGATGAAAGATAGAACATTTAAGTAAGTGTTCTTAACATATTTTACATATAATGAAAAACAAACCAACAATACCGACAAATAAGGGCTGATAAGGCACAATTGCTATTACAACGAACCCTGTTAACGATTGGTATACAACGATAATGGTAACAACACAGATCCTTTTTTGAGTGTTCTCCGTATATTTGAAAAAAAAATCTATGTCGTTCTCTATTCATTTTCAAATTCTAAATCTTTCTCTATTCAGTTTCTGAAAATGCCTGTCAGTTCAGGTTTTGTATGTGCCCAGAGTACTCAACCCCACCCTTTTCGAGTTGATATTATCTTCAAATCATGTCCACCAATCAGCAATGGTATAACCCCTACTTATACCAATTCCCTAAGCTATCAATGTTCTCAACGCCCTTAAAGCAGCTATATAGCTGTCACGATTGAAGTTTTTCTGTTACCGAGTTCTTATTTTCTGATGATATAAACAAAGCCTTTTCCAACTGCATAAAACCAATATAACAAGTGAAAGAATGGTACATTGGTACATGTCCCTTTCTTGCAATGTATGTCAGTATGTCATGTTTACAATGTCAAGGGCGAGTCGGAATTATCCGAGTCCTGAGCGTTTAAAAGCGAGCGTCTACGGAATCTTTTTTTAAATCGAGTGGAATGACGTCAGAGAATAAACAATAAAAAATTGAAAATGTGAGATGTCTCTTTAAAAGGGACCTTTTGGGAAGTGTGTAGTAACCCTAAACAGTCTTCGAGGAAAGCACAGACTGATCAGGATCGGAACTGTTGACACTAAGTTGATACTCTGAATTTACATGTTTTCCTATCACACTATAATTATATTATTATCTAAATACGGATATCGTTGGCGCTTGCTAAATGTGATCTGTCTCTCGAAATATGGTCTTCTGTTGACTTCATAGAAGCACGCTTTTAGCATGACGTGTCAAGCAGAATCTAACTGACCCTTTCCCAATTATAACCTTGTTTTGATGTCATCATTGGAAGGGACTGAAAACACATTGAGGTAATAGGAGAAAATCTTGATAACAAGCAATTGACCAAACGCCAATCGACAGATCGCTCAGCCCAACAAAGAATTTAAGACAAATAATGAGGATGTGATAGGGAACGATTTATCCAGTTAATCGTGTCGTAAATTCGGACAAACAAAATAGTATTTCGTAGGTGTTGTTATAAAATCTCGTAACTATGGCTTGATATAAGCCGTAGTTACGAGCCTTTATAACAACACCGACGGTTTATCAAAACATAACGGTAAACCTAGTCTTTTGTTAGCACAAAATTCTTTGCCACTGGCATGTCGATTGTTTTGATTGCATGTTGATAAATCGATACAATAACACGTGCAACGAAGAACAATTGGGGCATGACATTATTCCGATCGTCCATTGGCTAATCGATGTTTTTGATTGACAGCCGGCGTTTGGTGAATTCCCCCAGTTGCTTAGATATTTTCTCTGTTTTATTTAATTCAATAAAATCTATCTTAACGTGAATAGTTTGTCGTGTTTAAAACTTTCGAAATAGAATATCAAACTTATTGCCGTTTGCGAAAGATTGAGGCATGACTATCAAAATAACTGGTTAAAACTTTCCCATACAAGACCTGCTTTGGACTTCCTTTTTGCAAAAAACATAGGAAACATTGAGACAAAAGAAAGGAATGCTAATTGTTAGCAGTCTCTCCTATTACCTAAATATTTTCTATGTCATATCGTAAATAATTCACATTTCCAATGTCATTGGTTATACAGTCTTCAAACGATTTCAATTGAGAAGAGTTTTATTTTTGTCATTTTGGGAAGGAGTTGAACATTTTTTCGTAACCAGGCACGTGCTGAAATCCCATGAAAATAGGAATGTTTCAAATCTTTTACCCGTCGCACTAAAGAGGAACCTTCTGCAAAGTGTAAACGTATAGATTATATTCAGCCTGTGCGGACTGCGCAGACTGACAAGATTCGAGACTCATAATTCGTGGGTAATTTTCTGGGACTTGAATAATTTCTCTTTCTTACTTTGTATTCATTTTCTGAATGCGACATCTAGTTTGCGTCTGCTTACTATGAGTCGTTTCTCAAAATTTTGTTTTATGAACTTCCCGTAAGGTCCCTTTTAGCGTGAATTGTCACTTTTATTAGATACCTTTGTATCCCATGATCATCCGACTATAAACGAATATTTACGGCTTTTGCAGGTACTCGAAATATATGATATATAAATCTAGATTATGAGAAAAATTTAATACATGTATGTTCAAGCAGTATAAAAGGATTCAAATTATTTATTTAAACCCGATTGGATTCCAATTTCGACTCTATGCAAGTCTTCGTCAGGAGTTTTCAATTCTGACAATAAAATGTCAGGAGTTTTCAATTCTGATAAATAAATCTATTTATAGACACAATTTTAACACCCAGCAAACTTTTCAGCGCCGTGGAAAGTTAGAATGTCAATATACATGCGCTTTTTGTGGGTAAACAGCGCATGGTTACTCGCTTGAAATACGGTCTTTCTGCATCTTTTTGTTCATACGTTAATACTGTAAATCCTTTTTGTGGCAAATTGGCAGGTTTTCTTGACAGCTATAGCGGCTTTAACTTGATCACATATGATAAAAAAAATATAATTATTTTTTTCATATTCCAGATATACATGTACTTCTACAGTCACGATGAGAAAACGTAAATATGCATCTGAAAATATAAGGATAATACTTGATTACATTAAAATAAGAATACTTGTTTTAAAGCGATTTTAAAAATGGCCTGAAAAAGGTTTTTCACAATGCATAAAAATGGGACGGACTCATTATCGTTGTAGTGAAAATGGCACCAGAGATCGTTGTAATAGAAAATTGTCATAATTTTGCCGACCTTATTCGTATTTTAGCAGATCATGACCAGATTGACTATTTAATCATTATTGCGTGTCCAGAGGATAAGGTCTTTGTAAATGACAACGTGCCTTTCATCTATTTTGAAAGCATTTATGACCAATCTCGAGAGTTTTTGTCAGAAATCAATGGCATTGGCCGAACTTTTTTCAATTAAACGTGAAAGCGGAATAACTTTCAGACTAAAAACTTGCACGGAGACATCAACAAGTACATGTATGTCTCACACTCCGTAAGACCAGTCTCCTTAAAAAATAGACGTTATGAACTTAGTTAGCTATGTTTTAATGTACTCACTGGTGTTGCAATGTCAATTTCCGCCATGTTTTTCGCGGTCCCATCCAGGTTACGGTTCCGGTCCCACTACGTTGTGTACGGTGTCAGGCACGTTAACTCATACCAGTGTGCTTATTGACACTCATCTTTTACAATTCTTGATAATGAGAAGGCGAGCGGGGCTGGTGTGGTTAGTGGTATACCTCACAACAAACGAGAAAAAATATATGAGGGAACTAAGTGGCACCATATTCCACTTGAGGTAAATAGTAGCAAAATAGAAATAATGGAATTTAGGAAGAAATAAAACTTACGTAATAATTAGAAATAAACGTACGGTTATCAAGATTTAGAAGTTGTTGATTGTTTTAAGTATTTGGCAACTGAACTGATGCGAATTTTGGACCAAATATTGAATATATCGTTGGAAAAGCAACAAAAGCAATGTCCGTGTTCCTTGTAAATTGTAAGATATTACCACATCGTCGAATCTTTATCAATCCAGGACTTTTTCAAGTTTTCGACTCTTTTGTAGACGCTTTAATAAATTATTGTTCAGGAACGTGGAGTTTTACTACTTCAAATGAGTTAAAACGCGTATACTTGAAATTTTGCATGCGTATTTTGCGATTGCTAATAAATTAAAGTCCCATGGGTGTCTATGATGAGCTATGTAGATATCCCCTGTATAAAAATGTTTTAATAGATTTATAAAATATTGGAGTAAATTATTAGCGATTGAGTGTATTGCTTCAAGACTCTTTAATGGTAAAACTAACTGGGTGTCTCAAGTATAAAGACACTGCTCGACACTCATGGATTGTCGGATTATTTCTATGTCAACGAAGACTCTATGAAAGAATTTCCAGCAATTTTTAAACAGCGAGTTGTAGACTGTTCTATTCAGGAGTGGCATGCAATATTAAATAGAAACTCCATTTTGGAGGAGTGCGTAATATTAAAACGGAGTATCAATCGGAGAAACATTTAGAAGTAGTCCCGTGCGACTTAAGATTCTACAATCGCGACATTTGAGACTGCAACGAATGACCGTTTGCAACACGATCTCGAGCGTAATACAGAGACCGCCATATTGAACGTGAAAGTAAACTCGCGTAAATGACTTCCTAAAAATAAATCAACCCTTTTGCAAACGTCATTTATTCAAGTGAAATATGCTGTCAATAATCGGTAAATCACATCATTTTTCTACCTAAAGATTTTATCACGTATATGAGGATATAATCGACTTGTTTGTTTAAAATATTTTTTTCTGACGTAGCACTAAATAGTTGTTTGGACTGCTTCCATTGTTACGCTTGCAGAGTGGTATGGGTGAAATTCACCAATGGCGGCCACTGTAATACGTTCGAAAGATCTTGAGAACCGATAAGATCCGAAAATATTCGAATGAAGATTCTAATAAACGAAATTTACACTTTCAGCACATCCCCTCAGAAGTTAAACAGACAGATATGGTCCAATGTGTTTGCAGCAAAATGTACGCGTATGTATTGTATATGAAAAATAAAATAAAATAGAATATCTCTATCTTTTCTGTATGACATGTCCAATATATCGCGAAATAAGACATAAATATATTGATAAGTAATATTATACCGGAATTAAACATATATGTATGAACGCCTGTTTCAACTTCTACTGTCATATCACGGAAGCTGGAGCACATAACCCTGGGTTCCTGTTATTTCTCTTACCTCTACTACCACAATATCCAATCCGAGCCTCCATCAGCCCTCTCACATAGATGATTCACACGCATCCTCGGAAACCCCTGCGGTCATAGCTATGCTACATGACCCCTGGGGCAATTGGCCGAGAGAACTTTGTATTAGCCGCTCCGAAATGCAGCCATTTTATTGGTTCCATCATCATTTCATGATGGGCGAGTAGACCAATCAAACTGGCAGATACAAATCGCCAACATCTAAACAGTTATTACGTCAGAGGTACGTAATTTAATCCTGATTCAGGATAGGTAACTGCGTAGGAGATTGACAAATCGCTTCGGGTAAGTTGTCAATATGGAGGATTACTATCGTTTAGCGTGTAAAAAAAATGATGCTTCGAGTTTAAAATACTTCTAAAAGATACCCTCACCATCTTTTTATTTTGAAGCCGTATAAGATGTCAGCGATCTGTAACTTTTATTTCGTTGTGGTACAAATTACAACTTATCATGACCTTGGTTATGATTGACAACGCATTGACTTATGAGAGCCGTTATTTGATTTGGTCTTGCGCTCACGCGTTTCGTATCGATTTACGGCGGCTAATTCAAAGTTTCCCTGGCCAAGTGCCCCAGGGGTCATGTAGTGTAGCTATGACCGCTGGGTTTCCGAGGATGATTCACACGCATTAGTGAGAGACATATGACTTGGGGACACTATCATCATACTCAGCTAAAGCTGATTTCATTTGACATGGCACTCATCTGTAACCCAAGCATGTTTATACGAGTTAGATTTAGGAAAAAGCTTAGGCGTTTAATTAATGTTAAAAAAAGCTAAAGCTGTGTCTTTTCAAATGAAACCTGCAACACCATAAAATGCGATCTTAAAGCACAAAGTATATCTGAGCGCATCCCAAGATAAGAGTAAAAAAACTTATTCAGAGGCGTCTCGTGAACAATTTCATACAACTCACAAAGGTTCGTAAGTGATGCATGGTACGTGAGACCTCCTTGTTCACAAAATAGATAATGGGCGAGATGAATAGAACTTGTTTAGTTCATGGAACAGATGGTATAATAATGCAAAATATCACAGATTTGCAGGATATAGCCGTGATTTGGTGCGCTCCAAAAACTAGATTCTATACTAAGATTTTCTTGAAACTTTCAGAGACACTTGTTTTCTTTTTAGGTCTCTATATATAGCCGTTAATTATGAGCAAGTCATCTCTTGTGTTATTTGAATCGCAGAGTACGTAATGCAACTGCACCTTTCACCGAATTTGTACATGTATAAGTGAGGGCTAGGTAAACGAGCGGGTTTTCAGGCATTGTCACGCAAAGAATGGTCGTGAAACTTGTTTATACAGATTATGTTTTATCAAAAGAAATAACTTCATTTGTTTTATAAAAAACCAACACGCAATAATTCTTATTTAAAAAAAGAACATTAATCTTTCTCTGTCATTGATCAATATTTGTTACTACATGTTTGATTTTTTGCAAGTCAATAGTAAATATGGAAAAGTGGGCTTTATGTCTTATTTTGTCGTTAATAAATAAACAATGAACTAAAAAACCTATTATATTTATCATTTTATTCTACATTCGTTTTACAACAACAAAAAAAGCCATAAATGCTAAAAATGGAATAGAAATTTTGAGGTAATTATTGCGAAAAGGCTTTATCATTTCAACCAATTTCAAAAGACTGTCCCATTTTGAAAAGGGTCAAATAAACAATTGCTATGCATAAACTTCATAATTTTCTAGTTGATTTATTTGTAATGAGAATGGTCACCTGTTTTACAACAGCTAAAATAAAGTATTATTTAAAGATAGATACATCGTCTTAAACAGGTAAGTTGTCTCATAACACGATTTTAATTTAAAATTAATAGCATTTAGGACCCCTTTGTAATTGAAATAGCCTATTTCCATAGGCCACTCATTTTGGGACATCTATACTGTATTTTTTCAAAAAAAAAAAAAAAAAAAAACAACTTAAAGAATGCCTTTTCTATGGAAGCCCTGGAGGGTCATTTTGCATTTTGAATTTTGACTCTCTGCTTTTGACTTTCGACTTTTTGAAAATGGAAGCACTGGGTCATTTCTGTATTTTGAGTTTTGACTCTCTACTTTTGACTTTCGACTTTTTGAAAATGGAAGCCCTGAAGGGTCATTTTTGCATTTTGAGTTTTGACTCTCTACTTTTGACTTTTCGACTTTGCCTACAATTCACTCTGAAAGGCGCGAAAATCAAGGCGTGTAGGCAAAGTCGAAAGTCAAAAGTAGAGAGTCAAAACTCAAAATGCAAAATGACCCTTCAATACTTCCATTTTCAAAAAAGTCGAAAGTCAAAAGTAGAGAGTCAAAACTCAAAATGCAAAAATGACCCTTCAGGGCTTCCATTTTCAAAAAGTCGAAAGTCAAAAGTAGAGAGTCAAAACTCAAAATGCAAAAATAACCCAGTGCTTCCATTTCAAAAAGTCGAAAGTCAAAAGTAGAGAGTCAAAACTCAAAATGCAAAATGACCCTCCAGGGCTTCCATACTTTTCCGTGTTTACACAAAGGGAAATTTATAACCCTGTGCCATTGAAACGCGTTACTGGACTGAATAGACTATAGATTAACCGTAAAACGTGACAGGTCCAACAGACATGATATTTAAATTAGCGAAAGAGTATGTGTACGATTAGATGTCATACCACCCCCTCTCACGTATATTTATCCTCAGTTAAAAGTGCATTTAAGTCTCAATGTTTGTGGAACCTCTATATAGTTAGCCAACGGTATTAATGGCACCTTTTTTACAAACTCTTCCTATGTAAACTATCCAAATATCGAACTTTAATTTACCATAATTTTACTTGATTTGAAACTTGCATGTGCCCCACACCTTCAACATTAGAACCAAAACACTCAAAATTGTAGGCCCTACTGAGAAATGAACGCTTTGCCATTGTTAACATATCATATTATGTTGGCTATGTATTAAAAAGGACCTAAGAGGCGAATGCCTATAATGGTCGGTCTCCACTACCAAGTAACCAAGTAAAATTTGTAAACATCTTAAGGCGCGTTCCCATTGCCGACCAAATCAACTCGATTAAGCTCGATCTAGCGATCGAGTACTGATCGAGTTTGGTCGGCAAGAGTGATCGAGACGATCGAGCGTGGGCGGCAATAATGATCGGGAATTAAGCGACAGAAAATAAAGAAGAAGTCGTGTAAATTACATTTGATCGAGTTTAATCGGGTTTGATCGGGGAATTTAGGTGATCGAGTTGATCGAGTTGATTTGGTCGGAAATGGGAACGCGGCTTTACTGAACTGTAGGTATTGTCTTCCCAAATTAACCCGGGACAACTTAATTTACGTGCGTAAAGTCCGTTAGTTGAGAGTCTTAACAAAACATTGCCGAAGTGGGGTCATTACATATGCAGATGTCCCGGGTTAATCTTGCTGGACAATAGTTATTGTCCGAACTGGGGATCAAAAAATATAACATAATAAGCGACCGATAGCTCGGAACTACCACAGTTGTCGGATGGTTTTCCCGGACACGGTGTGTCACAGCCCGCGACTGGAAAGATACTCGTGGCGGTGACGAACGATTGCTCCTCATGACACAGGCAACTCTCATTCTGAAAAGTAAAATAATAGTGACCTGTCATGCTAAAAGGGACCTTATGGGAAGTGTAAGAAATATCGATCCTAGTCAGTCTGCGCAGTACGCGCGGCCTGACTAGGATCGAAACCAATATCTTCCAATAGATGTCGCCAAAGTCGATTACAATCAATCTGATTTGGGCATTCTGGGCTAACTATTTTTCAAGATGTCAGCGCGATTAAAATGCATACACTTGGTACATCCTGTCACGCGGCACATTTGCTTCACACGCTTGCTTCAAATAAAATGAATAATCTGATTTAGATAAATTCTTTTATTCGATAAAATTGAGACAAAAAGTAAACTTTATTTTCCAGTTAAATTCGTGTTTCTTGCAATTTTCTGCTTGCTACTGTTTGGCGACAGGATTTCAGAGTTATGCGCACTAGGATTAAGCCAAAATAGGATAAAGTGATGCGTCAAATCAGTCAGTCCGAAAATAAAAAAAAATGATAGACTGGAAAGTTTTAGACTGACGACTAGTCAATGGGATCAAAACTTTTTATTCTAATATATTTTTAAATGTAGAACGTTCCCCTAAATTGCTATATGTTCATCGGCCATGGCTGCATCTGATCAAATTCTCCAAATTTAGTTTAATGGACTTCCCATAAGGCCCTTTTAGCATGACGGGTCGGTCACACATACTTTTTTCTCCTTTCCTCGCTCAACTTAGCTTAAAAGTGCTTTCCACATAATATAATTATTTAATTTTCGGAAGCATTTTCTTTATTACGTAGTCACATAATCATGCGAATAGAATTATCAGCACCAACATAAATACAAGTCATACAGTAAAAGTATTTTGGAACAATATACAGACAGATATACACTAACAGTTTGATGTTATGCATGTTTTCTCGTTCATACGTTCATTTGATTTATAGGAATTTATAGACGCCAAGGATTTTATTTTTTTGCAAATCAGTTGTATAGTGGTTTTGAATGGTTAATTCATTAAGCTTTAGTGGATATTGAAACGATTTTAACTCAATACATCTGATAATAATTGTTTTCTATCATGTTTTCAAAATGGCCATTCGTTGAACTGTTTAAAGGGGCCCATTCTAGGTTTTTATGCTTCCGAACTGTTCGGGAACTCATATTTGTGCATGGAAAAACAATTTGCAATGCATAAAAACCTCAAACACGGCGAATAACCACCTTTCCTTTGCTATAGATCAATCCTTTACAAGCGTGTTTACTCATTCTATTTTTATTTCAAAACGAGACAAGGTCAAGGTCAACGAGACACACCTCCGCGGTATTAGCACACCGTACAACCGGCTGTGTCGATGACTGTGACCTTATTTGCGAGGGATACGTGGAAATGTTTATTTTGTACTAACATTGAACATTTATACGCGTATTTATCAACTGTAGAATACCAAAGATCCTTTCGTTAATTTATAAAAGTTAATTCATTTGACCTACCATGCACATGACATCAGATGCCGAATCTGTCTTCGCAAACTTTCGACTTAGTCGGTTGTACAGTGTGTTGAATCTCGCTGAGCACAGATGACGTACCTCTGTCGTAATTTATTTTTGAAGGTTGGGCATATGTAGCCGTTACAAAACAAAAACAAGGACAATAAAAACTGGCTGCACGTTATTAATTGACTTGGATTTTAATACATGATAAGGCTTGATGAGTGCTAAAAATGGACGTAAGTGATCTACCCCTTCAGGTTGGTAATTTCATACTTTATTTCTGGTTTGTAATTATTGTGCCATTTGCATTTTCGACAGCCTAGCTGGCCCCCTTTAAGGAATTCGGCAACAAAACAATTCCCGTATGCATGTTTTGACATCAATGGCGTCGTCTATTCGTGTCTTTATCCTTGAAAGGATCATATCATCAGATTAAAACAAAATTTAGATGACAAAAATTGTACTTGGAAAATATTAGGATATAAACGAATGAGTGAATTGGAAAGAACAGAGAAAGGACAAACCGATATACATCTGCTTCAGTACAAAACTGACATATCGATGTTTTCCAACGAAAACCTCGTAACTGCAGCTTAAAGCAAACAGCTGTTACGAAACTGCAGTTAAAAGCAAGCTGCAGTTACGAGCTTTTGTTGAAAAGCGACGATATTGTCGGTCAAGCTTTAAAATGACATAATACAGCTTCTATAAGATGTGCATATTTTGTTTGGTCGTAAATAACATTTTTTTATCATGTATTGTTTAAAAAATCCTATTCATTCAGTAAATCCTAAATGTTTTCCCGCCTTTTCTGTTTCATACCCTTTAAAAATCGCCATAAACCAACGGCATTATCGATAAATATCAAAAGAAATTGTGTCACGTGATCCCCGGTCAGGTGATCCCTGTCAAGACTTACCTCTAAGCAAAATCCAGGATAGTCGGAGCATAGTTCGCCGCATTTTGAAATTGAGTTATCTGTAATATTAACCCAGTTGTTTTGTCCAGTCACTGTTGGAAAGCAGCCGAAACTGAGGAACTCGGGAAAAGGCGATTCTAAAAATAAATGAGCCTGAATCTGGAAAATGGTCCTATAACCCATTACCAGACGGCAAAATTTAGGACTATTCAAATTTGAATGGTGTTGCAGACGACAATTTCAAGTTGGTAATATTTTAAAAATCTTTCCAATTTGGTTTAGAAAATATTGTGAAAAATGAAGAAATTGCTTGTCACAAGCAATTTCTTCATTTTTCACATTGTTTTCCAGCCCTTTTTTGAAGGAGTCAAAAGGCGTCACTATGCATTAATAGGTTAAATATTTAGATCAGCCTGGGCCTCAATGGAGTCTGACCGGGGTGGACCCATGCTGCGTTTTTGGGAAGCAAAATTTGCTTCTCTTTACAGTCGCCTTTCTCTGCACTTTACCATTCTCTGCATACCACACAACATCTTCCGGTCCTCCTCACCATAAATAGTTCTATCAAAAGCAAAGATTGATGAGGTAACAGTCATTCAAATATTCTATATGTAAGTCTGAAGTTGTGTGTTGATATTTAATTGTGTAATTGAAAATGAAACACTCAATTAATCATGTCTCTAAGAGAAGAAAAAACCGGCGTAGTAATTTGCTTTATTATGGTTCAAAGATCAGTCCAATGGCATTCCTTGTAAATGGGTCAGTCATGTTTACTGAACTATGAAAATTCAAAGCTCTAAATAGATGCATGGAATCAAAGTATTCAAGGTATTCAAAGGGATAATCAAAGTACCTAATCAAAGTACTCTTCTTCTGGACAGGCCTACCATATCAATAAATTTGCTTCCCAACTGTACTTTCAGTACTTTGATTATGATTGCTACAGGTCATGAAGAAGCTATTGGAGAACAACATGTTTCTGGATCCATATTGGGCTCAACTGCAATAAGGGACCGTTTCCAAGATCCTGGTTCAAATCATTATCAGAGGCAAGACCTTTTAAACTTATCTTAGAGCGATTTTAAACTTAAAATGATTTTTTGGGAATGGTATGTGATTTTATTTGGCTATTGCTATTTTGGGATAAAAATGGCGAATACATATAAAATAGAAAGCGGCACAACAAAAATACGTGAAGTTCACGTTGTCACGTATTTTTGTCGTCGACATTCGCAGATGTTCGCAGATGTCCGCAAAATACTAAAACACCCTTGTGCTTCACACTCAGCCGTTTACGTATTTCTTGGGCCTGCTTAAATGCTAACAACTTCAAAAACACGAATAACCTCGCTAATGTGCTTCTATATTAATACATGTACATACTAACTTAGTTATAATAGTTGATGTTCATTGTTTGTGTTAACTCTTTCCTAAACAAAACCTGGTTTTGACGTCTAGAAATGGTTTGGGAAAACATTGAGACATGAGAAGAAACTGCTGATAATCAGCAGTTTCTCTTTTTGTCTCAATATTTTCTGTGCCATATTTAAGGTATATGACCCATCATTAAAAATTCCACTTTCTAGTCATGGGACATGCATCAAATAACATTTTTGTCTAATATTTCCAGAATTATGCATTAATTCAAAATTCTAAACCGTTCAAAATGCTTATGCTTGTATTTGGAATGGAAATATAACACTGTTTAGGATTAACTGGTACTTTTCAAATTTCGCCTCTGGCTCTTGGGTGCTAATGATGGGTTGTATACGTTAAAGCAACTCCTATCTTTAATAACATCCACTTTGTCATTTGTGGCATTTTTGAAGTGGATCACTGTAAAATTATGTCGTTTGGGAAAAGATTCATTCAATACCTGTTGTTGTTGTCGGTGGTGGCGGTGGAGGTAATGTTGTTGTTCCAGTGTTGTTGTTTTCTATTTTAGAGAAATAATTACTTGTACTCGTAGATTCGGCCGCGTACGAACTGGTATTGTAGATAGCTTCGCATTCCTCACAAATGTTGGTTTCGTCAGAGTAGAAGAAGCTCTTACATGAATCGTCCATTGAGCATTCGTGTGCGCACACCTCATCACGTCAGCTTGTGTGGTCGATTGATGAAGCTCGGTGAATTGGCATGTCTTGCTTTCAAAGGCCGAATCCAAGACAAATTGCTGGAACACACTCGCTGCGATGCCACGATTGATGAAGAACACACACACAACAATGTATATCTGGATATCCATTTTCAGTCCTACCATCTTGGCTATATTCATAGCAATGAATTTTGTGCTAAAATAGACTAGGTTAACCGTTATGTATTGATAGACCGTTCGTGTTGTTATAGAATCTCGTAACTACGACTTGAATCAAGCCGTATAGATAGACAACGACCTGTGAATGATCAAAGATCAGCGTGTCTAAATTGACGGGGGAAGAGGGATTACGAATAATTGAAATATGTGACTCGAACCCGTCTCCCTGTAATAAATCGACGAAGTACTATCTGGATACAGCTACTGAACTCACGCGGCATCGCGGACAGCACGCAATACATGTCATAGTTTGCTTTTATTCAGTGGAAAATAGGCACTCCTCCCTATTTACGTGTTTTCGAATATACCGTACCGTATCGTCACGGCTCACGATTCGATGTCTATTTATAGTTAGCCTACAAGATTTTCATAACAACACCCCCGAAATAATATTTGTTTGTGCGAAATTTCGTCACGGTTAACTGGCATTTGGAACACCTCGGATAATACCATCAAAGATCGAATCATCGACTCGGAAGTGTGTGTATAAAGAAATGTTAAGAAAAATCTCGTTTCTTAACCGGAAGTAGCTACGCTTCATAAAGCCCCGTTCCCACTGTCACGGTGTTGGTCCCGGACACCCACGGTACCTCCCGGTGGGGAAAGAGCCGGTATTCCGGGATGATCCGGGATCTTTTCTCTAAAAAATGATTCATATTCCCATATTCCCGACATTGCCCCGGTGTACCCCCGGTTTATTACTAGCAGGATCTTCCCTTTCTACCCCGGACTATCCCGATTTGTTCCCGGTTTGCCACGGTGTATTTACGGTGCAGGGGCCGGCGTGATCCCGGTTGATCCCGGTACGACCCGGTGTAACCCCGGTCGTCGCCGGTAGCGCACCGGTAGCCCCGGAATATGCTGGTGTTTCCCCGGATAAAGCCGATTCTTGACATCCTCCCGGTGAGTCCCGGTGACTGCCGGTTGTATTAAACATTTTAAAACATCCGGGGTCGGTTGCCGGATCAACAAGGTTCATCCCGGATGGTCCAGGATGTTCACGGTGCCGCCACGGTTGTACTCCCGGTTTGTCACGGTTTCCCCAGGACCACTCATCCGGGACTAACCGGGGTTCCAAACCGTGACAGTGGGAACGGGGCTTTTAGTAGTTTTCGAGGTCATCCAAATGAACAACCATGGCAAATTGCGGGACTTGCAGGTTGTAATCATTCTAAAAAGAGAGTATACTGGAACTACAAACAATGTATTTCAGTATCATTGTCGATTCATTGTTGACATTAGTCACAGACGAACGTTTTTAACTGTTGTTCTATTCTATTCATAGTCTGAAAGTAGTTCTACGACTTGCATCCAAGGTATGATCCGGCAGAATTGTCCGTGGTCCTCCAAATGTGTTAACTGGATAAAATCGTTCCCTATTCTATAGTCAAGTAACGATATAATGGAACGTGTTATAAATCAACGCCTTTGAACTAAAACCCTGTAACTGCAGCTTGTTTTAAGCTGCAGTTACCAGGTTTTCGTTGGAAAGCGGCGAAATCTTACATGGGTATAAACAAGGTTAAAACCCTGTTGAATTTCAAATACAAATTTGAAAACAAAAACACCTGTGAGATTCAAACCTTCACAAGCAAAATTACAGTACTGTGTAGTTTGGTATTGCGTTGGTATTTTTCGTAAGCATGCGTAATGATATCGTGATTATTGTTTGAATTAAAATTACACAATAATGCACCTGATTAGCAAAGACGTACAGGGTGTCCCAAAAAATGTGTCCCCATTTTAAACATCTGTAAAATTGATAAATGTTGTCCCCGAGTAAAATCAGTTACATAGGTTTGAAGGGGACATGATAAAGTTTTATTTGATATAAAGAACACCTACATTTTTAGAAAATATATTCCACATCACGTTTTACGAAATTTGTCATTTTTTAACTTTTTCGCAAAGTGACGTCAACGACGTCATATTTTAATTTGACAAAGTTCCTTTTTCAGTGCTAAGAAGATCAAATGGGTCGTTTTAATTTTGTCTTCTACAACAATTATGCCTTAAATAGATGCAGTGAAAGTCTTATCAGCAATAAATTTTGAAGTGGTAAAATTGATCACAAATACTAGAATTTGAAATGAGGAAAGTTGTTGTCTTACTTAAACTCTGATGATGGCGATAGATCTTTTGAAAGGGGGCGTTCTTGCAGAGACAAATATTTTAGCAGTGCATTTAAATTTTGTGAAAAAGTATTAAAAGTATCATTCCTATTCATGCAGTAGAGACCCTTGCAAGGGCCGTCATAAAAGGGTGTAATGCACAGTTTTTTTCCTTTTAAGGGGGAATGCTCCAGTTTCCTAATTTTTTTCCTAACAATAGAATTTGTTTATATTTTGTATCTTGAAATTACATGTTATTACCAATTGAAAAGTAAAATAAAAATGGATGGTCAGCGATCTTTTTTTAATTTTATAGGCATTCGTATCACATACCCCTACATCAAAAAATGCACAATTTCTTGCACCTGTCCAATGTCACTAAAATGCTAATAAAATGCCATATAATCATCGTTTAGTCCCGAAAACGGATTTAAAGTAACGTCTTACATTTAATAAGAACAGAAAACCCAAAATATGTGCTATAATAACCGTGTTAATGTATAAAACAGCATGCTCACGAGTGTGGTTAGATCAACGAAGCTGGGGTGTTTTATGTCAAAATTTGCACATTTTTGGAAATATTTCAAGTTCTACATAATATAATTTGATAAAACTCCCTCATTGTATTAAGCAACGTGTCCTGGTAATAATTCAGAAAGAAAATATATAGGTCAGCGCACTCATTAGTGAATTACAGCAATTTTTATTAGCTACACATGAATAAAATGACGCAAAACAGTGGTAACTGCATACACACTTACGACTGTCTTGCTCTAAATAATCGATTTCCATCTTGAGGTAATCAGTTTTGCATAGTAAATACACTTTTACCATCGAAAAGGGTAAATTGTAATGACGTGTTATATTATTGAATATATGGTAGCGAAACATATTGGTACGAAAAATTTAATTTGCTACAGTAATGACCGAGTGTTCCGAAAAACTGGAGCATTCCCCCTTAAAACCCCAAAAATTAACAAAATCAACGATGCAGTGGAAGGCAATACCGGAAATAATGAATTAGAGAGAACTAGAGGAATGGCTAACAATAACTTTTATTTTCATTTTAAACTAAAATTTTATAATTAATCTTAATCTTGCTATCTTGAAAATAGTAAGACCTTAAATATAATATCTCACAGTCAAAGAATACTAAGAAACACAAATTATCTAATCGGTACAAAATGGGAGAATGAGGCAACGTATTTTTCAAAGATAACGTCGTTGACGTCATTAAGGACAGATCCTCCATTTATTTACCACGGTAAGATTTTTTTCATTTTTTCTGTACTGGAATTTAAATATATGAGAAGTAAAAAATGACTTAAAAACTATAGGTCACCAAGCGAATTAAAAAGTTATTGGATTTCAAGGGAGACTACTCTTGTCTAAAATTGCAAAAATGAGGTGTCATTTAAATACCCACAAAGAAGGTGTTCGAAGTGATTAGGATTACATAAATAAGTCTTTATTGTGTTCAATATGTTTTATTCTGTCTAAATGAATATCAATTTGGGAAAAGTTAGTGATGATTTTGAAATTTTTAGTAAAACATTCTTTCAGAAGTAGCTGAAATTGCTCTTTTTTCGTAACGTTTCTGATAATAAAAAATATTCCAGCGGTAAGAATTTTTTCTTTTTTTGGTATAGATTAGTGCTTGGTCATACCTACAAAAACAAAAAAAGAAAAATATATCAAACCAAGCGTTTTTCTTAGTTATAAGTAAAATTTGGTTAACTTTTTGCAGCTCTGTCCGAAATTGTTTCACTACTTTAACCCGTTTTCTTCCTTATTACCAGCTTTAGATAACAAAAAAGTGTCATATTTTGTGCCCATCTGAAGCGGATTAGCTCATAAAGACACCACTTTGCTTTTGTTGCTCCGTCTCCTATCGCTAACGCCACATGTTTAACGCGTAACAGAAAGCGAAATGTACCATCCGAGTACTATTACACTTTATTTGACCAAACAGAGAAAATTGAAATAACCGAAAAGGGTCTTGTCATTTATCAACCAAACATAAACTAAATGTAAAAAGTACATTTGCTGAAAAGACCAATTACTGAATTAGCTTTATTTCGTTATTTAGGATATGCGCAGTAAGTTGCGCAGTAACAACTGGAGGATCTGTCCTTAAGGAAGTAAATAATGGATGTTCTATATATCAAACAAAACTTTACCATGTCCCCTTTATACCTATGTATCTGATTTAACGCAGGGACAACATTTGTCATTATATATAGATGTTTAAAATGGGGGACACATATTTTGGGACACCCTGTATGTCTCAAGACGCATGTCTCGTCCAATCGGATGGATTGTTATTCAGTTTAATAGTTCGACTTAGAATTGGACCGATTGGTGAATACATCACACATTATTCAATTTTATTATCATTTTCATTTTTTTTTTTCATTTTTTTTTCTTTTTTTTTTCATTCTTTCTCTGGAACAGCTTGTTTTGTTTTTACCAATTTACTTCCAAAAATATACAAACTTACATTTCCTATCCTTGTCTAATCTTAACACTACTATAGCAATGCACTTCGAATATCTACAAAGAGCGAAACACTAAGATTTCTTTGCCACGCTTGCATCAATTAGCTTTTAAGAACTGCAAGATCACTTAGATTTACCTTTCCCTAAAGGCGATGTTTTGTATTATTCCAACATCGAAGCTGCTTCGGACGATGAATTAGATTATAAAGACAAATGATAAAGTAAAGTTATGTGTATAGGCCTACATAATGTTGTCCAGAAAATATCGCCACTAAATACTTGTGAGTAAAAGAAATTCTCCCTTTGCTTCAAAGCTTTCCTACGCCATATCCATTAGGAAAGTTAAAATCAAGTATTGCATTGGAAAGGGAATATAGTATGACTGATAGATTATCTGGTTGCATCGTTTAAACAAACTGGGATTATAATTTGTCAATTATATACTGAAACAAAAAAGAAACGCAACTTCATTTTCAGCTCCTTCTTACGCAAAGACATCAAATCAGATTTAAACAAAACTTAATACATTTAAAGCAATAACATTTCACCTTGTAAAGTTCACAAAATCTTGTTGGTAGCCGATTTCATTAGTAAGAAAACACCCAGTTTTAACCGAGCGTCAACACAATACAAAAAATTGGACGGAGGTCGAAAAAAACAATCTGTTTCGTTCAATTTGGTCCGATATTCGAATGGTGTGAAGTCCATACGAGTTATTAGCGGTCTCCGTTGCAGTCTTAAACCTATCCCGTAGGTGGGGTTAACGCGATTATTCGGTCCTGCCTTGACGTCATATCTCTTGCACGTCCGCCTCGTGCTCAATTGGTTGTGATCCAATTGAGAGCCATCAACGTATACAGTCAAAAATATGTCGATTTTTTCCCCATCAATGTCTTACGACAACATTCTGAACCTTTTCCACCAACTACATCTGTAGTGCAGTAAAGCGCTGGTTTTGGCATAGCCTTGCTATGCGTAGCGTAGTGAGAAGTGTGTGAACGCTTTGGTGTCTTCTTTGTCTATGTTCTAGCTTGTGTTTGATGAAAATTTGTTTTGATAGTAGTCATCTAGAAAACACGGCAGGTGATAAACAGTTTTTAACAATTTACAATGTATCACGTGATGAATGTACGACATCTGAGGAAGATGGCATATATTTATGCGTATGGATGCAGGTATATTAAAAATGTACTCAACAGCCATTAAAAACATATTTTGTCGAAAATATTATGAAAAATTGGGGTTGCGTATCTTTTTTGTCCTAGTATATAATAAAGCTAATTGAAAGATATAGAGTCACGAGCGGCCATAACGTGACTTTGATACGATATACACTGAACAGAAGTGATAACGCAACACTTCAAGATTCCATTTTCCTGACAAGGTATGGAACAAAATGCCTGAAATATGTTTTGATGTTATTTCGTTGGCATTCAGCAACCGTTTTGTTGAAATTTCATTGCTTTGTATTTTTTATATCAGATTAATGTACAGTTATTGGTGTGCTTAGAGCTAATTTCATCTGATTCTGCTTAAAATTATGCGTATACACAGCAAACGATTCGTTAACTTTTCAGAATTGGTTAGGTCTGGGTTACCAAAGAATCATTAAGAATCTCACACGTCTTTTGTAGCAAGCTCTAAAATCAAGATCTAAACTGTCAATTTTGAGAATTATCTCCATTTGACATAAGTAAACAGGATATTTCAAATGTTTGATATTCACGAATTTATCACGGTTTGAATTTTTTGCCGCATCATAATTATTGCCTTACAGATGATTTTTGTACCCTTTACTCGACAAGGACCTTTCCAAGATGTGCATGCAGTAGCACTTTCAATTTCCAATTGAGATAACATTTTAAAATGTTCAAGCTTTGCAACATACTAGTAATGAGAATTCTGCTTTTCAATCATCATTTTCTAAACGACCAAACAATATTTGTAAAGTCCCTTTGCATTTCTCGACTGGTAAATTGTCAGACTACCATTCTGTGCAGTCAGGCATTGCTTGCATCTTTCCGCTTGGATTTCTGAAGGTTTAGATTGTGTAAAATGTCCGTTCAAATAGTACACCTAACAACGAGACCCTGTCACATTTTTTTTTACTTTTGTCAACAAAATACATATATGTACCTTATTCTTTATACCGAAAGATATTTCATAACAACACCTACAAAATACTGTTGTTTGTTCGAAATGACAAAATGGTTACCTTGATAAATTCGTTCCCTATTAGCACCGACTTGATTTCGTCTTTCTAAATCAGGTTTGTATCATTTTGCATCTTCATGTTCTTTTGTCGCCCAAATCATCTTGGCGCATGTCCCTTCATGTGACAGAAACCTAGATATCACATTATGCTCTACTAAAACCCGATAAATGTTTAACACGCCTAGATGGCTTACCATTTCAAATAGCTTTGTAGTGATTTTATCGGAAAGATTACTCCATCTCTCAAAACCACCAGGGACGTCTAGGTATTTTTAGCTACAACATATAAACGATCGTACGAGCATATTGGACGGGAAATCATAACGGTGAATTTGTCGTACGATCTGTGATGATATGGGCCCGTGGTATTGATATAATTATCGTCTCTTTTCAACAACAAAGACAAAAACACCTCGCAACTGCAGCTTGATCTAATGGCTTCCCATTTTAAATGGATTTTCAGTTATTTCATCTGAAAGATTACTCAATCTCTTGAAACCACCAGGGACGTCTAATTAAGTCTTAGCTAGGACCACGTTAAAATTCAGCTTATTACAAAAAGCGTGGACAACATTTTGCTTAAAGAAGAAAATTCTAATAACAGAATTTTGTTCTTTCTTCTCAATATTTCTAAGCTATATTGTCCTCAAATCCTATCTTTATCAATATCTATTATGACGTTTGTGGTGGTTTCTAAAATGAAACTGATTTAAGTTAAGTCGTTTAGAAGAAGGTTGAAGATAATAAGAATCTGGATATCGTCGGTAACAATTAAAAAATCGCTCATATTCTAAATACATTTTTGCATGCGTTGGCTCAAATCTTGCAGGTGTGAGACACCTGCGAGATTCAAACCATCGCATGCGAAATTACAGCAGTTTTCAGTTTGGTACTGCGTTGTTTACATAGATAAATGTATGTAAAGCGCGCGCCATAATACCATTAACGGGCTTAAGAAATAATAAATGTTTTGAAATTTCTAATGGCTTTGATAGGGATCGTTTGTGTTTTAAAGAATCTGTTTAGAATAACAAATGACTTGTAACTTTTCCAAGTCCATTTTTAAGTTGTCTTATATCTACATGTTATGTTGTATAAAATCAATTCCTAAACCAAACACAAGCACGTGACACTGCTGGATTTCACACAGTGAACCACAGTTATCTGCCCTTGACTAGTAATGTCTAATTTACGAGAAAATAACCCCTACGTCCGATATAGCATTCAGACTGAGACGGATCCAAAGTCTCAGTAGATACCGTAGATCTACATTAGTACAAAACTTGTCATTTTTGCATCTTATTATGTACAATTTCGGGAAATACACTTTTATTTTAGGCCTACTTTTAATATACAAAAAGCCACTCATGAAAATAAAGCTTTTGTTGTTCACTCAATATAAATCGATCTTACACTGAAACAAACGATTATCCTCTATTTGATAACAAACATTTTCTCCTGTGGCTTCATTCTGTTGCGCTATGTTGTGCATCTATTTTATCTTTATAAACATCTAAGATGCTTTCTTAGATTTTCTTGGTTGATCATCGTTAGGCAATTAGAACAATAAATGGCTTATATGAGAAAATACTGACTCTTTAATGAGTTACGAATATTTCTAACCCATAAATTATGTGGATTTCGAAGCTGTAAGAAGTACATATTAATTTTGGTAGACATATCTTTATATTCTTTCTTTTAAATTAACATATTGACCAGGACCATGGAAGTATATTTTGTTTTGTGTATCTTCATAAACTTTCTATACGTGGATACGAGTTTGTTTCAGAAATTTGTTTTCGAGACAACCTTTGAAAGTAAAACTTGCCAATCTACCGATCTCCATAAATCTACAACACAAGTTGATGTTATGAGATGCGCGCACGAATGTTCAGGTCATGAATCCTGCAAGAGTTTCTTCTACCCTGTCGAAATCAACGTGTGTTACGAATGTACAACTGTCTACACTCAAAGTTCAGACGCGGCCGAGTCCTCGAGTAAAAGCCGCTACTTCTTCAAACAAGAAACCAACAATAACAACGCTATCGGAACTACAACACCAGGTATAGAAATTGACAAATCGCAACATTATTTTGAATCTTAACAGATTCGATAACTTTAAGATCATTTGTACCAAGCCTACATGTACTTTATATATTTAAATATAATTTTTTATAACATTCTACCGTTTTATTCCTTGCGTTAGAAGAATTGAGCACGTTTGATCTGGCATCAGTAAAATGGCCTTCATATATATGGTATATTAGATCAACATGTATCAAGATCAGCTAATTTATAGTCTCCATAATAGTATTATTAAAAACTATAGATAAACAATTCGATAATCGTTAATTTTGTCAATCAGCATAAGCAATCTCTTTCCTTTTTCCATCTCTATTTTAATTTTGAACGTACTTGATCAGTAACATATATGGCCAAATGCCATTCTAATCGAGACTGAACAAATCGAGTGAGTGGTTTCCGGAGATTTCCGAATATGTCGAGGTCTTTGACGACACCTCTGAATTTGACACAACGAGTGTTGACAGTAATCGGTAATTGTAGAACGATTTTATCCAGGTAACCGTGACGTAATTCCGGACAAATAAATAATATTTCGAGGGTGTTGTTGTACAATCTCGTAACTACGGCTTTATTAAAGCCGTAGTTACGAGATTTTGCAACAACATCGGCGGTTTATCAAAACATAACAGACAACCAGGTCTATTTTATCCCAAAATTCGTTGCTTTTGGATTTAGCACATAGCCTTATTATCTTTTTAGAACCAAGTCAAGGTCCGTATGTTGACGTTGGCTGTTTCCCTTCTAAATTTGGTTCCATCATGACGTACTACCACGCTAACTCTAAAACGAAATGTGGTGAAAATTGCGGCAAATCAGCGAAGTATGTCGCTTTCAGTATGGAGGTATAACCATTTCATTTGCTTTTAATCCATTCTTAAATGTATCTTTTCGAACTGGCAAAAATTGAAAAGTATGCCCTGTAATGAATACGAAGATGCATAAAACTATGGAAGCTGATTTATGCCATTTCGTATCTTCGCCTGGCGCCCCGCCACATAAAGCACGAAAACCCGCCAAAACAGTAATCTGTCGTACTTTCGTCTTTTCGTCTGGCGGGGCGAAAGGTCGCCACGCAAAAGCACGAAACATTAAATGTGGCGACCTTTCGCTCTTTCGCTTGACGGGGCAAAGGTCGCCATACGAAAACACGAAACATTGAATTTCGCGACCTTTCGCATTTTCGCGTTCCGGTTCCACATGCGCACTTAGTATAATGTATTACTAAAATATAATGCAATTCATCGCCCCGCCATGCGAAAGGTCGCCACATTCAATGTTTCGTGTTTTCGCACGGCGAACTTTCGCCCCGCCAGGCGAAAAGGTGTCATTTGTGTGGCGGGAGCTAGGCGAAGATACGAAATAGCATAAATCAGCCGCCATGTAGTTTTTTACATCTACACATTCATTGCAGAGCATATATTAGATATCATGTTGTTATTAAATGTAAGACATTACTTTAAACCCCTTTACGGGACTTAACGATCATTAAATAGCATTTTCTCAGTATCAAAGTAATCTTTGAAACATGCAAGAAATTGTGCATTTCTTAGCTGTGAGGGAATGTCAGACGACTGACGATAGAATTTCAACAAGATCGATGACTACCCATTTTTATTTCATTTTTCAGTTGGTAATAATATGTAGTTTCAAGAAACAAAATTAACATAAATTCTAATATTAGAAAATTAAATAGTATTACTGGAACATTGTCTCTTAAGTCCTATAATTCAGGGCGCAACTATTAGAAATAATTCTTAAAATACTTCATTATTGACAGACTTTTTTCCCGAGTCCAAAAGACCCTTTGGGTAAAACATTTTAGAGTCCTACCAAATGTTTAGCTGTCTTGGACTCGTGAACGGCCTTTTGTGGCAAACCCTGATTATTGCCCAATAGCCCTCCTTTTCCATACTTGTTCCAGGGAAAGAAATGCTATTGCTATGATACAATTCAGTTCCTGGAGGCGACAACAACCACAGACTCGCTGGATACATGTACAAGCCCGTGTCCGGGACAAGCTTCGGATATGTGCGGTAACGAGGACCAGGACGTCAGTAACTATCACGCCATTGTGGGAGCATTGGGGAATACGGGGGGTGGAGAAATTGGTGGTTGATTAACCCTTTCATAAACGGCAATTTTTGGGTTGGTCCTATTTAAAAGCTGCTTCAGATGACAAACAGAAAATATTGAGACAAAAAGAGAGAATGCTGGTTATCAGCATTTTTTTTTCTTTTGTGTCAATGTTTTCCCAATTCATTCTTTTTCTGGACGTCAAAACTAAATCTTGTTCTGGAAAGGGTCAAGTGAAACGTAACCCTTTCCCATGCACGACCTGGCTTTGATGTCGCTTATGGAAAAGGGTTGGGAAAATCATTGATACAAATGGAGAAAATTCTGATGATCGGCATTCTTCTTTTTAAACATTTACAATATTTTTAATCTATATCAGCATCCAACTTTTTGTTATCTTAGGTTTGAATCTTGCAGGTGAATAGTATTTTCCCTTGTTTACATAATTCAAATTTGTAAATTTGTACCATTGAGAAGCGTGGACTATAGATATAGATCAACCGTAAGATGTGGACATGTGGGTTCAACTGAAAAGGTGCAACAACCATGATATTTAACCCATTACCAAACGACAAAATTTTAGGGTGATCCGCATCAAAATCTGCCACAAATGACAAAATGGATGTTATTAATAAAATACGGCGCAGAAAATACTGAGAAAATAGGAGAAACTGCTGGTTATCAGCAGTTTCTTCTTTTGTTTCAATGTTTTCCCAAGTCTTTTCTACAAGGGACGTCAAAACCAGGTGTTGTTTGGGAAAGGGTTAAACAATTTAAAGAAAGTGCATATGTACCATTAGATGTACTCATACCAACTTTCTCACGTAGAATAATTCTTAGTTAAAAGTATAATATTATGTACATTTAAGTTTCAATGTTTGTGGAACCTTTAAATAGTCCGGCCATGGTGTTACGACCCTTCTTCTTCTTCCGATACTGTGCATATCCCTCTCTGGGGCATTATCGCACAGGAGTGTATGTACAAAGTCGTTGTGCGGCAATAAACAGTTAAAAGAGTGCAGGTTAAAAGCGGTAAAAACACATCTGGTGATTATGGTACGACAAGCCCCCCCCCCCCCCCCTTGAAAGCATCGAGACTCGGTGCTGCCATCAGGTGCTCTGGCAAGTTGTTCCATAGACGGATTGCTGAGGGGAAGAAGGAATGCTTGTAACAGTCAGTTCTGCAGAATGGTATGTGGAATCTGTGACCATAGCCATGCCCACCTAGTGTAAGGGGGTGGAAGAAGTTTTGAGCAGGAATGTCTATTAGTACATGCGTGATACGGTACACCATCACCAACTTTGCGTTTGTGCGTCTCTGTTGTAAAGTAGGCCATCTGAGGTTTGACATCATCTCTGTGGTACTACTAGTGGTTTTGTAATCCTCAGTGACAAAGCGTGCTGCACGTCGTTGGACTGCCTCAAGCTGGGTTATGTTGCTTGTAGTATGTGGGTCCCACACAGTACAAGCATACTCTAGGATAGGTCTGACAAGAGTGGTGAAGGAACGTGCCTTGATGTCTCGAGGGCAGGATGCAAGATTTCTTCGAAGGAATGCAAGGGAATTGTTGGCCTTTTTGGTGGTAGTTTGGATGTGAGGGTTCCAGGATAAGTTGCTCGAAATGTTGACGCCAAGGTACTTTCCACTTTTCACACACTTGAGATCTTGGCCGTGTATGTTGTAATTTTGGATAATCGGGTTTCTCTTGCGGGTGATTCTGATGACTTCACACTTACTAGGATTGAAGGACATCATCCACTTCCTCTCCCACTCTTGCAGTCGGTCAAGGTCCTCTTGGAGAGATTTGGTGTCAGTTTCCGAGCGTATCTTACGACCCTTTTGTTTTACAAAATGTCCTATGTAAACAACAAATATCAGAGTCCAATAGGGAACGATTTTATCTAGTTAAACGTGACGTAATTTCGGACAAACAATGGTATTTAGTAGGTGTTGTTATAAAATCTCGTAACTACGGATTGCTTAAAGCCGTAGTTACGAGATATTATAACAACACCGACGTTTTATCAAAACATAACAGTATATCGAAACTATTTTTAGCACAAAAGTCTTTGCCATTTACCGCAATAGACTCTTTTCATTTATGTTTAAGTCCGTACCCGCAGAACACTTCCGGTAATCCGAGTCTTCTCGGAAGAAAATTCGCTCGTTGATATTTGGATGTCGCTATTTACAAAAGAGCGCTGTCCCATTCAAAAGCAAAAGAAAATTCCGACACACGTTATGTCGCTGTCTCGGAATTTTCGTTTGTTTTTGAAATGGACAGCGCTCTGATGTAAATAGCGACATCCAAATATCAAAGAGCGAATTTTCATCAGAGAAGAATCGGATTAACTTCAGGAGGCAAGTTACTAAAAATAGTAACGAATCGACATTCTCAAAACGAGGCTCCCATAAATGCGGAAAAAATGACGACGCAGGTGCATTCAATATACAGCGATACAGCGCACGTGCATTCAATATACAGCGATAAAGCGAATTTTTAAGTGGAACAAAAACTATGAAATAGATTGAATTCGTTAATAGCCGGTAAGATGGTTATGTTATTGAATTTACATTCATTAAAAATTTCGCCTTTTGCCTCTAAGGACGACTTCCGGAGTGTGTGTGTGTGTGTGGGGGGGGGGGGGGTCCTAGGTGAAACTTGTCCATTATACATGTGATGATTTGAAATTTACATGTGCCCCACACCTTCAAGATTAGAGCCAAAACACACACTCTTGTATTGACAGTGAACGCTTTGCCATTGTTTACGTACATGTATGTATAAACAAGTAAAAATTTGCTGTAATGCACAGCAAAGAGAATTGTGTCGCCCTTAAAAATGATTCGGCAATATTTGATTTTTATCTATTTTTTTCAACGTTTACCTTTTGCTGAATGTATATTTTTCCAATCAAATCTTAATTTTGATCGAAATTCCATCAATGACTCTAAAAGGGGCCTATCCCCAAGCGAAACACATGCTTTATTACAATTAAATCCAATGGGCGGTTTATAGTAACCAGAGTACTGCGTGATTTTTTTTAGAAAATTTGAATGGATTCATGCAAGAAAGATTCCCGTATAGCCTATTTTAGTTGAAATTTTGAAGAATAAAATGTTTGGGAGAAGAGGTTTTCACACTGACGCACGCCCGTAACGGGGCCATGCAGAGGGGGTAAAATAGCAGCGTTCAAAAGAAAAAGAAGTATAGATCTACTTGGTGCTTAATCGTTAGCCTTTTGAAATTTTACTGTGTTTTAATTCAAATCCCCAAATCGGGACATTTTAACCACTCTAGCTCAGACGTTCCTATA
The DNA here is from genome assembly GCA_963680895.1 of Fragum sueziense. Lineage (NCBI taxonomy): Eukaryota > Metazoa > Mollusca > Bivalvia > Cardiida > Cardiidae > Fragum > Fragum sueziense. The sequence goes on from OY804610.1 coordinate 11,273,595, forward strand.
ATTATTTAGTAGAGAATAGTCGGTGTGTCTAAGATCAGACTGCATGTTAGTGCAGGCTGATCTTAGTCTATGTAACGCAATGAAAACAATGCGATGTATAAGTTTCGATAAATGGCCTGGTAGAGCAATTCGGGGTATTAGCTAGAGGGCATTTCTACAGAAATTGGGCAAAACGTGTTCCATAACGTAAGAAGTGGATTAATAAACAATTATAATCAATATGATTCTGGAAATTTGATATATGTATGCATTGTATGAGGACTAAGATTAGGCTACATGTATAATGATATTGATCTTTGTGTACACTGCCTGCAAACGTAGCCCTGTATATAAGGGATCCGACTGACTGGACTGAAATAACATAACCATATATAACACAATGTAGACATATTTTTAACCCCTTTTCCCAAAACACGAAATGATTGAACTGCTCTGATTTCAAAGCTGTTTCTAACCTGCTTAAAAACTTTCCACTAGGAACATCAAAACCAGATCTTGTTTGGGAAAGGGTTAATAATTTTAGTGTGTGAAAAAGCCTAACTGTCTACTATTTTTGGGAAAAAAGTACGAGAAAAAACATGTTTTGTTAGGGGAATGGTTAATTATATTAGTGTTGGAATCCCATAAAAAGTCTACTAATTCTAAAAATGTATGTGAAAATATAAATGTTCTAACAGCAATACACAGACCTGTTCAGTTAAAACGATCCTTGAAATTATGTAAGTTGGTCAGCCGAAATTGTATATTCAATACTAAAGTACTTGTGGTACTTTGATTATTGAAGTATACATCATGATTTTTATTGTATGCATTCTTGTCGTTTAATAGATAGGAATTAGACATTCCCCTGGTATGCATTACTCTGGTCTTCAAATGGATAGGATTTATACAGAGTGTCCCAAAAAAAACGGAACCCTGATTCAAAGTCAAATATTTTTAAGCGTAAGCAAAGAATCTAAATTTTGAATTTGCAGTACTGAAGATACATTATTTTTGCATTTATGTTTCAAATTTCACTGAAAAATATGCATCGGTTCAAAAGTTATAAGGAAATTAATAATGACACTAAAAAACCGATATGACACGATATTGATTTTTTCTTCTTGTTTGTTCGTGAAAGCGCACTAACGGTCAGCTGTTGAATTCTGTACCGTTGCACATGTATGTACCGGTTTTCTCAAAATTTAATGTGTACACGTTCTCTACGTTCAAATTGAGTCCATAGAGTGGTTGTTTGAATTAATTTCAAATTATTATGTGATTCATTTCATATTGCGCAGTTTTCACTTTTATTTTCATAAATTACAAGCTTGATCTGTTTCCTAAAATTAGTCCAGCCTTAATTTTCTTGCATAGTATACATTTCTGTGGACTATGATTTAATTCTTTTTGGTGAATTTTGTATTATTTGTGTTTTGCATAAAGGTCAGTGTCAGGAATGAAACCCGTAATACTTTTCAATTGAGCGGTGACCGGCATGTTGGTCAGAAATAAGATAAGTGGATATGATTATTATTCATGAGTCTGTGATGCACTTGGATATTTTTTTTTTGTATTCATCTTAATTACAACGCAGCTCGCAACATCAACAGTTTATTTATTAGCAAAAAAGATGAAATGAAAATGCACTATTGTGAATACAATGTTTCAAAACCATTTTTGTATTGTAATGAATATATTAACCAATTGTATAGCGTCAATTTATCCAATGAGAGTAGGCGCGCGCTGCAAAACGAGAAGATCGATATCGTGTTAAAATGGTTTTCCGGGTATATTCATTTGATTGTCAATATTTTCAAAACTAATCATTACTTTTCGACCAAATTTTGCTAATAGACAACTGTCGTTGCTATTGCATATGTAAATTTGATGGAGAAAAATTACTTAATACATGAGAAATGTACTTTCGAAAATGGGTTCCGTTTTTTTTGGGACACTCTGTACATTCCCATATGGCGAAACCGGAAGTAGGGACTTTCAATTGCTATGCAAAAATAAAACAATTAAAATTTTGTTTACTTGAACTTTTTGTGTGTTCTGGGATTGGACAACCATCAAAGTATACTTTGTAGTACTGCTTAAAAAATATATCTAGTAAACAGAATATAAGTAGGACATGTACACGATTTTCAAGTACAAACAATTATCCCCCATGACGTAATTTCTAAAATTAGAAGAAGTGTACCACAAGATGTGTCGCGCAGAGCGCGACACAACAATGTGTCAAACTGTCACAAGATACGCCCGTAACACTGCTTTATATCGACAGGGGGAGCGGGTTGATAAAAGTAACATGGTCCTAGCTGTTATACTTTTCGAGATATGCCCTGGACAAAAACGAAGTATGAAAAACAACAGAGGGCAATAACTCAAAAAATAAGTCATGCAGAGTTATGGTTCTTGTGCACTGCACTCGCCCTTGATGAGCTTTATCCATCCATAAAGTTTCATGATTCTAGTTAATATACTTTTAGAGATATACTCCGGACAAGATTCAAGTATGAAAAACAACAAAGGGGAATAACTCAAAAATAGGCCAGTAGAGTTATGGTTCTTGTACACTGCACTCCGTAATGATGAGAAGAATATAACTGTCAAGTTTAAGTCAATCGGACTTAAGGTGACAGAGTTATACTACGGACAAAGAAGTGGACGCCGCCCGGACAACGGACGCCGGACATCGGACGCCGGACACCGGGCGCCGGACGCCACGGGTGATCCCATAATACCAATCGCGACCCTCGAGACTGTTTGCAACCTTTTGCCGTTTGGAACGTGGTTGCTACATGATCTCGAGCGTAATACAGTGACCGCCATATTGAACGTGAAAGTAGACGCGCGTAAATGACGTCATCAAAACAAATCAATCTTTTAGCTAACGTTATAATTCAAATGAAATATACTGTCAATAATCGGTAAATCACATCGATTTTTTTATCTGATTAAATTTTGTCACATTTATGAAGATACAATCGACTTTTGAACGCTGTTTGTTTCAAATATTTTTCTGGCGTAGATTTAAATAGTTGTTTGGTCTGCTTCCGTTGTTATAGCCAGACTACCGTTGTTATGCTTGCGGAGTGATATATATCGGGCAGGATCTGCTCATGCCGGCAACTGTAATACGTTCGAGCCGACCTTGAGTAGCGATAAGATCCGATAAGATCCGAGAATATTCGAACGCTCATAATACGTCCCGTCTTCGACGAGCGTATAAAAGGACCAAAGAGGCGAAGGCCCTATGTTGTCGTCTCCACTACCAAGTAAAATTTGTAAACATCTTACTGAACTATAGGTATTGTCTTCCTTAATTAACGTGTGTATAGTCCGTTAGTTGAGCGTCTTAACAAAACATTGTCGAATTGGGGTCATTACATTATGCAGATGTCCCGGATTAATCTTGCTGGACAATAGTTATTGTCCGAACTGGGGATCAAAAAATATAACATAATAAGCGACGGATAGTACGGAACTACCACAGTTGTCGGATGGTTTTCCCGGACACGGCGTGTCACATCCCGCGACAGGAAAGCTGCTCGTGGCGGTGACGAACGATTGCTCCTCGTGACACAGGCAACTCTCATTCTGAAAAGTAAAATAGTCACGGTGGATAATCACGTGATGCAACAATTTCGGAAAATCTTCAATAATTTTGTAAATACTGGACCTATTTGAATTCGGTTTGAAGCAGAGAATATGAACAGACGTCACGTAATATGAAAATAGGCAATGCCTAAATACGGGCGAAAAAAAAATACACATTTAACCGACACATCAAGTTTTGCGAGAAGATCACATTGAATTTGAGTTTATTGGGGTTTTACGCCGTTTTCAACTACCAGGGTATATCGCGGTGGCTGGAGCACCTACCCATGGATTCCTGTTGTTTCTCAAACCAGTACTACCACAACACCCTTACCGAGCCTCCAGCTGCTCGCCCACTTAGGTTAACGATTTCAAACCCATTGGTGGGTCACAATTTTGTCAGAAAGGGTATTAGCCGTGGCCGGGTATCGAACCCGGGACCTCTCGATTGAGGGTCAGATGCGCTACCAACTGCGCTAAGGCCGCGGCTGTAGATCACATTGAAACTCAATGAAAATTATACATAAATATCTTATCAAAGCGATACATGTACATTTTGGGGAAGCAGTGCATTGTCCAGCAGGATTTACCCGGGACATCTGCATATGTAATGACCCCACTTCGGCTTTGTTTTGTTAAGACGCTCAACTAACGGACTTTGCGCACGAAAATTAAGTTGTCCCGGGTTAACCTTGCTGGACAATACTGACAATTCCGACGTCTTGTATACATTAGAATGATACATCGGACGCATGGAATTGGCATTTGAATATATTCTCCGTTTCCTTTCATGATTCATCTTCTATGCCATTGATTTAGTTTGTCAGCCGCGGACCCTTTGCTTCCTCAAACGACAAAAGGACATCTACGGATAAGGCGAGAATTCTCCCTAAAAGGCTCAGCTCGATGGGTCAATCCTCAAAACTAACAAATTGAGAAACAAAATTATGCTTTATGGTTAGGTAGACAAATAAAGGAAATAAACACCGATTTTTATGTCATTTTAAAAGTTCTATAGGTGCAGATAACTCTTGATTTTAGTACCCACCTAAATGGTTTTGTTTTCTTACACTACCGGTATTCAAAGAGGTAAAATGAAGATTCTTTTATTTTTATTTGCAATTTATTTCCTACAGATACAGGGATAAATGGTGTTGACATCATATGGCAGCTTTGGTTTTGTCCGTATTGCGCATGCGCACCATTGAAACAACTTTAAACGCGCCCTTTCCCGCCAAAAACCGAGGCATACCTACCTTCCCAAGGCTGGCGAACATCGTTCCCCCCCTTGACCCAGCTTCCCATTGACATATATTATGTAACTGGATCATAGGCTTCCTTGGTAAAAAGGATTTGCTGGGTCACGGGGGGGGACGTACTTTTATACTAAAAATAGTACTCATATACCATATGCCATAATTTTGGCGGGAAGATTTCGCCTTTAAACTCGTTTCAATGATGCGCATGCGCATTAAGGACAAATCAAAAAATGGTTTATGATTTCAACACCAATTGTCCGTATATTTACAGAAAATTTTTTGCTTATAAAACTAAAGAAAACTTAAATCTGGTTTAATGAATAACGGTGGGGTAAGAAAATGTAAATTTGGGGGTAGGTACAGAAACCAAGATTATCTGTACCTGTCGAATCGTTTTGATCGTACAAAGTCAGTTTTCATATGATTTAGATACATATCTAACAATACAGTTCGAAATAAAAATCAATTTGCATGTTTTGAAAAATGACTTTTCCATTTGAGCCTTTTAGGGAGATTTCTCGCCTTATCCGTAGAGGTCCTTTTAGCATGGTTTAAATTGAGGGATGATGCAGAGGAACAGTTGAAACACGCTGTATCGAAGTCATCAGAAACATTTTACCTCGAGGTATTCGGAGGTTGACTCGTCCGATTATTGTTCAAATTCGATGAGAAGGATAATTTTTTTATTATTATATTTCCGTTTTTGTTGGTCATCAAACATGTTTATAACTAGAGTGCCATGGTCATAATATTTGCCGCCCCTCCCAGAGACGCAAGTTTTAAGGAGACATAACTCAGGTAAAAATCAATGAACCATAAAAGGATTTCCTTCGTGTACATCTACCAATTGAGGTGATAACATTGACCAAGTTTCAAAAAGATCCAGCCAGAAACTTGGGAATTGCGCTCACAAGAAAAGTGGACGTACGTACGTACGTACGTACGGTTGGACGGATTGACAGACGGAGAAGATGACGCCAATATACTTCCGTCTCTGGTGGAGTATAAAATGGGTGGTAGGAAAAGGAAAGAAAATGCCACAAACTAGCAATTTCTCTTCCTTTATTGCCATAGTTCAATGGCTACATGTATATATTTACTTCAAATTAGTTTTTGATAAGAATTGATAATGGCGGGACCAGACTTTCAGTTCGGCTTAAGCATAAATTCGATTCATCCGATTTCAACATAATGAGAGTAACCGGAAGATGTTGATGAAGAGTTTGAGTTTATTAGGGTTTTACGGCGTTTTCAACTACCAGGGTCATATCGCGGCGGCTGGAGCACCTACCCATGGATTCCTGTTGTTTCTCAAACCAGTACTACCACAACATCCTTACCGAGCCTCCTGCTGCTCGCCTTGATGAAGATAGAATCAATCCCTTCGGCAGAGATATGACTACTTAAGTCATATTGACCAAGCCGGGTAGAATCGACAACCGGCAGATCAATAGTATTTAGTACGATATCCAAAATAAAAAAATATAAAAAAAAAACAGCGGAAATAACTGATAAAAAAAGAGAAAGCCTAAATACAGGCATTTCTTTTTTTCTGTCTATGATTTCCATGTAAATCTTGCAATAAGTAACACATACTTATTCACCTTTGGCTAACTTCACATTTGCCATGTTATGGTGACATATTCCCATCTCTGCAAGACATTGTTTCGCATTCCTAGTAGAGAAAGGGCTGGGACACATGGAGAGATAAGAAAAAATGCTGATAATTAGCAATTTCTCCTTTTCTCCAACAATCTTCTATGATATAACATAAATATTTTCTTCTTTTGACAGTAAGTGTGTCCTCTGCAGCTCCTATCAAATTTGGGCAATTAAAAATTGCACCATTTGGGAAGGATGGAATTAACCAGTTAAACCTTTCCCAAACGAGACATGGTTTTGACTTCCCTAATAGAAAATGCATAGGAAAACATTGAAACAGAAGCAGAAACTGCTGATAACTAGCAGTTTCTTCTTTAGTCTCAATATTTTCTGTGCCATATTTTACACATGTCATATCTTTAATAACATCCATTTTGTCATTTGTGGCCGTTTTTTAGAAGATTACCCTAAAATTTCGTTGTTTGGGTAAGGGTTAACTATAAACAAGCTGTGAAATTTTGAAAATTAGAAAACAGACTAAGATATTACATCATTTAATGAATCAATAACTAAATACATACATTTAATAAGAACTTGGGTCTCTTCATATTAACAGAGGCAAGATGTTCCTAAATTGCTCGACCGAGAGGATTGTTCATCCATGCTTCATAAGGCATTTTAAACTCATAGCCTTATGCAGATACAACATTTTAACATATTCCCAAACAATGACGATTTTTGACTCCCAACAAGATTACAGCTTTGGAAACAGGAAAGCATTGTGGTAAATGAAGAAATTGGTTGGCATAAGCAATTTCTTTAATCTCCACATAGTTTTTCACTCAGCTGGACCAAAATAAATGTAAAATTGACATTGTATTGATTTGAAGTTGCAATAGATCTGCAACATCTTTGAATTTGTCCAAATTCATAATTTTGCTGTCTAAAGATGTCCCACATAAGTAGAGTATAACATACAACATATGATGAGAGAACGCTACACATAAGAGAAAAAATTAAACAAGATTAATCTATTTACAAAAATGTATAATTCTAGGCATACTAAATTTCGCCTACTTTAAATCAAAAGAATAGATCACAGCCCTATGGCTAAGCAGTTCATTGCTTTTTGTAATTGTAGACAGACGGACAATGGACAATCACAACAGCACATCCTTGAGAACTTTGCAATCAATTGAGCCAAAAAGACATAACAATAAACAAAGCGACAGAAGTGGGGTGAAGGCATTCTACTTTTTTTCATTTCAAATCTACACCCCATTTTGTGGGTACTCATTTAAATAATGTCGATAAGAAAATTCCATTGAGTACCGGAACATAGGGTTTGATGAACATTAAATGACATATTGCATTTTGAAAAGCCTTCGCCCCTCTTATCTGTAGGTCTGAATAAAAGTGTATGTAAAGTGTACTTCTATTCCTTAAAATGTTCTAACTTCTAAAAGTCCACATTTTCAATTAGTTGGAAATATATTGCATTAATCCATTACCAAACGACATTTTTTAGACAGATCCAAATTCAAAGATCATGTTGACAACAATTTCAAGTGGATGATATCGTACTTTTTTGTCTAATTGGGTAAAAAACATAGTGAGAAATGAAGAAATTGCATGTCACAAGCAATTTCTTCATTTTCCACAATGTTTTCTATAGCCATTTTCTTGTGGGGAGTCAAAAAGAGTCACTGTGTGGTAATGGGTTAAAAGAGCTAAATAATTCTTAAAGGGGGAATATTACTTAACATCTTGCAAATTTTCCGAGAACTTCGTACAAAAAAATTAATACATATTATTAAAATATGGTCTTTAAATTGCACATATGCCAAATCTTAGCTTTCTACCTTGTGTATTGGCTTAGATGTCGACGGATTTAAAACCCCATGATTTTTTGTCCTGGGGATAATATTTACAATAATGGAACATATGGGGTTTTAAATCCATCGACATCCTAGCCAATACACAAGATAGAAAGCTAAGATTTGGCATAGATGCAATTTAAAGGCCATATTTTCATAATACATATTTATTTTGTACGAAGTTCTCGGAAAATTTGCATGATGTTAAGTGTTATTCCCCCTTTAAACAATATCATTTGTACTAAAATTACCAAATATGACAAAGATGTTTTAGATGCCGCACAAGGTAAAGGCTTTTGAAAACATTGAAAAGTTAAGAAATTACTAGTGACAAGCAGTTTCTTCAAGCAGTTTCTTCGATTCCCAGAATGATTTCCATCCACAAAGACTAAAGATCTCTGAACATGAGCAAGTCTAAAAATTGGTGGTCTAATGTGTTAATTCCTATTTACAGTGTATTGAAGATACATTTTCTGCTTCAAACCAAATTCAAATATACCAGAATATAGCGAGTCATTTTGAGGTGTTCCATGTAAGAAACCGATTAAAAATGAAGTGTTTTGTACAATAATTTTGCACAGGAACAAAATGATGAAAAACAGAAATTCCTCAAAATTTTCAATTTCTTCTCTTCTTTTCCATCAAAGGTTTAATGCACAATTATTTTTGTTATACAAACACTATGTGTTGGAGGTTCTTGTAAGAAACTTGACCACTACAGCTTCAAATTATTCTCCTGTAATCTAATAACATTGCCAGAGACAGCACCTCGGAATTAAGAAATAAAGTAATTTGGTTAACAAGCACAGAGCCATTGAAAGTTATCTAAAACAATAATGCAATTTTAACAACTGAATTAACACTGAAAGTTCTGTTTTGAAATTTCCTGAATTTTACAATGACAAAGAAATAACCATACAATGAGAAGAACATCATGGTAAGGTTTTTTATTTATTCATTTGTATCAACTTCAGAAATTGTATTTGTGTCTTATCATGCATGTCAAGTTTCTTTACCTATAAGTTACAACCTATACAAAGAAAGATGTCTGTCAGAAGTCAGGTTCTTTTAAACAAAGGCTGTATGCCGTTGTCCATTTCTTCTGTTAAAAACACTCTGGATCGATCGTAAAGATTCTACAGTATTGATGAAACAGCTTCTGTTTTAAACACTTTGGATCGATTGTAAAGATTCCACGGTATTGATGAAACAGCTTCTGTTTAAAACACTTTGGATCGATCGTAAAGATTCTACGGTATTGATGAAACAGTTTCTATTTAAAAACACTCTGGATCGATCGTAAAGATTCTACGGTATTGATGAAACAGCTTCTATTTAAAAAACTCTGGATCGATCATAAAGATACTACGGTATTGATGAAACAGCTTCTATTTAAAACACTCTGGATCAATCGTAAAGATTCTATAGTATTGATGAAACAGCTTCTGTTTTAAACACTTTGGATCGATCGTAAAGATTCTACAGTACTGATGAAACAGCTTCTATCTAAAACATCTGGATCGACCGTAAAGATTCTACAGTATTGATGAAACAGGTTCTGTTTAAAACATTCTGGATCGATCGTCCCGATTCTACCATATTGATGAAATAGCTTCTATTTTAAACACTCTGGACCGATTGTAAAGATTCTATCGTATTGATGAAACACTTTTATGTAACAACTGCAGATTAAACCTGGATGTGTGTATTCATCAACCGAAGAACTGAAATAAAATAAGAAAAAATAAAGAAGCCAATACATGTTGATCATAATACTGGAGCAATATCCTCTGTTAAATGTATTTCCCATTCAAACCGTAATACAACTTTTTGTGGTCACACTGAAAAGAATGTACTTGTGACTTTGTTAAAGTTCGATTTGGTATAATATTTGACCTTGTTCAATCTGCACGCTCATTCTTAAAGTAATTTAACCCTCCCCAAAACGAGACCAGATTTTGACATGACAGATTTAAAAAGACTTGGGAAAATATTAAGGCAAAAGCAAAAAATGCAGATTATTCGCATTTTTGTTTACCTCAATATCTTCCTTGATATATTGCACACAATTCTTATCCATTTTATTGTCTGCAGCCGCCTTCAAAATGGACCACCCTAAAAGTTTGTGGTTTTGTGACGAGCCCTGGTTTTGATGTCTGTATAACAGTATTAGAAAATTCTGAAGAAAAAAAACTTTTTCCCCCAAATAAATGCCAATAAACAGCATTTTCTTCTTTTGCCTTGATGTTTTATGAATTATATTCATCAATTCACTTATTTCTGTCTGTCATAATATCAGTTTACTATGCTCATCTACATTTCTGTACAATTTACAACAGGTTACAGGGTTCTCCGCAGAATATTTTGAAGCCGTAGTGGCATTGGTAAACCTTGAACCACATTATGCTCATGCAAGTAATAGTGAAAAAAAACATAATGGGAAAAGAAGAAATTGCTCAATTTGAGCAATTTCTTCTTTTCCCATAATGTTTTTATACAGAATAATTACATTTTATTTTTATAAGAATGCATTATTTATCACTTTTTGACATGGAATATCTACAAATCCCCTTATTTGGTGACCTTTTTGATGAAATTAAGCTGTGGGTAGTTTTGAAGCTGAAGGGGGATTGCACTGATTTACATAAAGCTGTAGTGGGGCCGATACAGCTTATTAGGCTTGGGAGAACACTGGGTTATCATATTGATTTTCAGTAAAAGCTGTGGCAGTCATTTTACCTTTTTCTGCTCTGTAAAATCTGTAAACTTATCTTTCTTGCTTCCATTCTTGCTTGTAAACACTAACCTGTAAAAAATATGAATAAATTAAAGCAATTTATGCTGTAGTGGAAAGTATACAACACAATTAAATCCTCTAGGAACATTCTCATCTTTTTTAAAAGTCTAAATGTTGATCTGAGTCTAATCATGCAAACTGATCTTAATATTTTCACACATGTATCACTTACTTTCATTTCTAATCAGACGTTAAATAAAAATTGCTGTGTTCCCGCCAACCCACCGACCCTACATTTTTTATTGCCATTTTCCCAAAAAAGACCGTCATGCCAACCGACCCATGAAAATTATCAGGCAAATATAAATTTGCCTTGAAAAATGTCAAAACTAAAATAATGATGTCTAAAATCACCTTAATCAACATCAATTTGTCAATTACTTGTTAGTATTTGAAATGTTTTGGATAGCATATTGATAATTTTTACCGGTAATAAACAAATAGAGAAAAAAAGATTTGCTATTCCAGGGGTTTTCCCCTAAAGAAAGTGACACTGGTTTCCAGCGTCTTCCCCTAAAGAAATAATGCACTTTCTTCCCCAAATAATAAATTTTCCCCAAGATATATTTTCAAACATCACACTAAAAACCCAAATGAAATAGCAAGGAAATCTTTTCCACAATTTCTGCAGCTTTACAAACTAGCCCTGCTTTTTCTCAAGTCTACTGTAGTGGATATAAGAGGGGTTTGGCCCATCTAGTGTTCTTTTTCTATATTATACAATTTTCCACAAAACTAGAGCTGCATGTGATTTTTCCCCTTTCTACCAGCGTTCTGTGTCTTCCCCCAATCCTTGCACACACAAAATTCTACTTTCAAGATGCTCATTCTGTTGTCTGCAAGAGCTTCCAAATTGAATCAGGTGCCATTTAGGAAAGGGTTAAGCCGCTGTCAAACTTGAAAAGAGTAAATAATTTGTCGTTTGGAAAATGGGCTTTAAGAGCAATTTTGATGCTTTTATTATCAAATTGATCTATCATAATGAATTGTCTATCTACAAAAACCTTTCGGTACTGAGATTATCATCTTCACACTGAAAATGGTATGTTTCATAATCATACATTTATTTTTGTTGGGGAAGGAGGGGTTTACGTCAAAATGACAGTTGAACCTGGCGGCTAGGTCCTCAAAAGATCCGTGGATACTACTTTTTCACAGGGTCAAAAATGGCTTAAAAGCCGGTAAAGACCATAAATGGTCCAAATCAGTCAGTGATATGATTATCCCGTCAAGATTCACAGAGGAATCATCACTAAACGGGTTATGCATAAGAACTGCGGCCATTTTCCAGTTGGTATAATTTTTACCCGTATGCAGAAGCGAACCCGAGAATCTTAACTGAAGACTAAATAGTATCGTCGACTTACCATGGTCCGTCACCCGCCATGTATCGTCACCTTTTTTGTTTTGCTACGGCTTACAGTGTGTTTACATTCACGGAGTTGTTTTTCAAGTTAAATTTTATTAAAACAGATATTTAAAGGAAGGAAACTCGTTAAATCTAGAGGGGAGACGAGTGTTTCAGGATGATTTACTCGATTATGTAATGCATATGCATTTAGTGTGGCCGGCTTAGGGTGACAGACCATGGGGAGGCGAGGATACTTCATTTATTGCAGGTCATGCAATTATCGAATATCAGGGGTTTAAAATTGAGACATGAAAACATTCCATGTTTTCTTTTTCTAAAGCAATCCAATGCAGCCAAAATAATGTTAAAAATAACCACAGAAAATTTTAGATCTAGTAACTAAATTTGCTTTTAGTTTTGCTAATGCACGCAGTTGATAGGTGATGCTTCGTTTGTTAATGAACATTTTTTCGAATACCGCGGTACCGTAAAAGACGCGGTATGTCCAATCTACAATTTGATCGGTCGAAATTTATTTGGTACGAAACTCCTTTGCTACTGGAAACCAATATAATAGTTTTGAAATATAACTGAGGTATTGAAAGTCCATAGATTTTAACACTTACACCTAGATCACAACTTTCTCAAAGCCATTTGCACCCTTAGCAGTCGGCGTCCTTAGCAGTCTAGCATTTCTGTTGGTGATTTCCGGTAATGAAGTTGTTGTTCCGTGGGTGTCACACCACTTCATATTATGGAACAGAAATGTTACTCCGTGCAATTTTCATCCACGGTGAATGTCGCCAAAATTGCTGTCGGTATTTGTCAACTAGTGCAGACGAAACAAGATGGCCGCTGATCTGTCATAAATTATCGATTGATACAAGAATGACAGCACGTGAACTAAGCATTTGTCGACTTCGCTTATGTCTTTAGTTAAAATTTAGCTTTGTAGTTGTATTTCTTTAATTCACACACAATTCAAGAGCATTGTTTATATTGATATTAATTGATCCACTGCTTCTGTCAGGTCGTTTTGATAGCGTTTAGGAAGGGAATTATCAGGTAATTGCTGTAAAAATGACGTTAAAAGCGAGGGGGGCACTTGTCCAAAAATGCGAAATTACCCTGCCCCCCCGCCCGAAATTTCAAGGAAACCCTCGGTTTTTTCCATTCAATTAACATTGAAAAAATCAGAGGGTTTCCGACATTTTTGTTTCCGTTTCAATTTCAATCTATAGACGGACGAAAGGCTGCTTCGCAGCCTTTTTTCGCCCGTATTAGATGGACGTGTTCGATTTTTAAAAAAATCAACTAATAAAAAAGTAATTGAAGATAAACCAAAATTTTGGTTTATCTTCAATAACTTCTTTATCAGTTGATTTTTCAAAAATCTACTACGTCCAGGTTATTCCTGACATTTTTTCGCCTTCTCTGCTTTAAACCCAATTTAAATTAGTCAAGTATTGACAAAGTTATTGAAAATTATCGGAAATTCTAAGTCACGTGATTATACACCGTGACACAGGCAACTCTCATTCTGAAAAATAAAATAATAGTGACCTGTCATGCTTAAAGAGACCTCTAGGGAAGTTTGAAAAATATCGATCCTAGTCCGGCTACGCAATATTTCTGTAATATAGTTTTAATGTAGAACATTGCCCTATCTTGCTATATGCCCATTGTCAAGATATACGTACCTGCTTGGCAATGGCTGAGTCTGGTCCATTTCTCATGGACTTCCCATATTAGTGTCCCTTTAGCGCGATGGGCCACGTATACTTTTTTTCTCCTTTTTCCGTTCACCTTAGCATAGAAAATGCTTTCTATATCATATAATTTAATTTGCAGAAGCATTTTCTCTATTATGTATTCACGTAAACATGCAAATATAATTATCAGCACAAAAATAATGCAAGTACTGTAGTAAAGTCATAACTGAAAAGCAAAGGTAAATATACTTTACACCTGACTTAGATATGAATTCATTAGATTTTAATCACAGGTAGTAAAACTGATTGTGTAATAAATATACATATGCCATTTTTTAAGATAAAATGTGGGATAGAAGAGAGCGTTCACTCTTTTTTCTTGTTGAAATCATTCGTAAAGAAGTCAAAATGAAAATGTCAGGATAAGTTATATTGCCCTTATTCGAATAAAACTTATCAGACTTTTCGCAAAATCAGTATCTGTAGGTCCACATTTGCACTATTGACTAAACGGGTTATCAACCTTGTTTATGGGTTGTGACCTTTGTACTCCCCTTTTTAGACTGAATGTGTTCCGGAAATTAACGATTGACTCACGGGTGCCATTCATTGGCCTGAGAACATAACATTTTATCCTACCGATCTCATCATGCCAAGTGTCCGGTTTTCGGTCATAAAACAACTAGTTGATGGGAGGACAAAAACCTCGTAACTACAGCTTTTTCAAGCTATAGTTACGAGTTTGTGACATCCTACAAACAAACAGCACTATAATTGATAAATATCGAAAAAGTTGTGTCACGTGATCCCTCATCATGACTTACTGAGTAAGGTCGCTCAGAGAAGTCCGTCCGGGCCGTGGGGTGCTTAAATAGTTCTTTAACCCTTTCCCAAACAAGACCTGGTTTTGACGTCCCTAATTGAATAGGCTTGGGAAAACATTGAGGCAAAAGAATAAACTGCTTATAACCAGCAGTTTCTCCTTTTGTCTCAATGTTTTCTATGCTATACCATACATAAATTTAATCATAATCAACATCCATTTTGCTGTCTTCACCAGCTTTTGAATTGGACCACCCTAAATATTTGTCGTTTTGGTAATGGGTTAAAAAAAATTGGCCCCTTTTCTGGTGATGCCTTGCCCGCTGCATGAATAAATTTGAGTTAAGGTTTTCATTGGATGCTTTTGATTGACATGTTTTCTCATTTTTAAGCCAGAATCCATCTTTCTTTTCAGGACTATTTTGTGTGTTTTGGTGCAGGGATACACGTGACCCCCATTTCCGGTGTCTCTATTTTTGCTTGGAAAAATACACGGTATGTATATTTGAGTGAAAATTGTGAAAAAATGAATCACATGAAGTGGGTCCATTTGCTGAAAATTTTGCAGGGCAAGGATGGATCTGTGCCATTTCAGGCATAGCTTTGCTCATTTTGATATTGGAAAAGGTGTGAAAATGTGTTGAAAAGGGGCATTTTACATAGAAATATATAGGAGCCAATCTTGGTGACCTTCCACCTTACCTCTAAGCAAAATCCACTATAGGTCTAAGGGAAGTAAATAGTTTTACATAGGCGACCATTATAACATTTTGGCTTATAGCTCAGTCCATGACATTGCAGCAATGATCTGACCTACCTTAAATTCTAGAACATCCATTCATACACCCGAAAAAATGAATTTTAGTATGGCATGAATCCTTTTCTCTATGACCTTTGACCCCATTTTTGAGATCACCCTAACTGCGGAGCTAATCTCAGAGGCATTTCAGAGTATAATACCCATCTTTTAAAATGGCTCAGAAATTGCCAAAATGATTCAAAATCATTGATTTTTTGCTTTTAACTTGAAAATAGAATATAATCAGTCACAAATGAATAAATCATGTTCAATTCCAGTAAAAAATATTGTCCAATCACAGGTCACCTTCATCGTAATAATTCACCTGACCTTCCCTATAGATTTTGTCACGTGTCACGACAAACAGATTTACTTCCCTTAGACCTAAAGAAAACATTATGTGGTGGCAAAATACAAAATTTAAGTGTTTTTGTGACCAAATACCAATTCTGAACTGAATTTTGAAAAAATGGGCTCACTCTTTCCCTTGCATTTTGAAAGAAACATGTTTTCCTTTACCCTTTCACAATAAAATCAAGCCAAAAATTTGCTATGTCAGAAAATTTTTCTTCATCAAAACATGTACTTTCAATGTTCAAAAGGCAGGTTGTAAATTAATATTTAACACATTCTTTTCATCTGGTATTGTGCAACAATTACTTCTGAGCATATTAGCCACTATTTCAGGTGAAAAAAATATCAAATTCATATTTTTCATTATTTTTCTAAAGATGTAACCCTTAACCTTTAAAAATAAATCTGTATTTTCTTGTCATTTTTAAGTGCCAACAACACATTTTTTTAAGAATGGCCTTTTCATGTTATTACATGAATAGTACAACATTGTTATAGCATTTATGTAGAATTTCAATGCATTTGGTACAAACATAATGGAGAATTTGGCATTTCCCTTTACCCCATTGACACAAAATACAAGAGGCCATTTAGTAGTGAAATAGTCTCTCTTTGTTCATAAATCTATTTCTTGATGAGGAAAATGTTAAACTCTGTTTGTTAGAGCACATCTTAATAAAAAACACCAATTCCCAGTGAAAAATGTTTAGAAAAGTTACATTTAAATGATTAAAATTGCATAATAGTTAAAAATGATTACTCAGCAGAAATTTCTCACTTGCAAAATGGCCAAAATGATGTCCAATCTTGTTTTTTTCCTTCAACATTGTATAAAGACATATTCAAAAAGGATGATTTACCGTTTCTGGTATCATTTTTTGAGTTTCACATGTTCCATGTACCTTAAAATTGACAATCACACCTTAATAGGACACAGGAAGAGGGTTATGTCATCATTATGGCCCTAAAATTGCAATATTTATAAGTGAAAAATAAGCAAAAATTCACAGAAAACAGGTTTTCAACAGTCCTTTTGTATTTACTCTAAACAAACAGGCCAAGATCAGACACTTTAACCCATTATTGCACTGATCTTATAATCCAATACATAGTTAAAAGCATTAGCTAACTGCATTATATATACTTTACTTTGCTGCTAAACTAATTTCAAACTGACAGAACTCAAAACTAATGAATCAAGCTATCCAAACTTCCCTCCCAAAAGGCAGAATTACCCGGTAGATGATTGATTTCAAAGCTCTGAGTGTGAATCAATGATCCGGACTGGTCAAAATATGAGCTATCAGGTATATCGGGCTGATCTTTGTAGTACTTATAAAAATCATGCGGGATGATGACTACAACATAATGAAACTATACACTGAATTTCTGAAATAAATAGAAAAATCTTAATCAAGACCAGCCCGTTACCTTCAAAATAACAAGGAAAGTTATAAAAGGGGCCTATAAAGGCTTTTAAACACACCCATGAGTCAAATAAAGTACATAAACAGTATGTAATTGTTAATGAGGAACA
This sequence comes from Fragum sueziense, assembly GCA_963680895.1. Classification (NCBI taxonomy): domain Eukaryota; kingdom Metazoa; phylum Mollusca; class Bivalvia; order Cardiida; family Cardiidae; genus Fragum; species Fragum sueziense. The sequence continues at coordinate 11,291,290 of OY804610.1, forward strand.
AACAAATCACCCCCCCTCCCCCTCAAAATGGCAACTTTTATTGAAAACTTGACCTTGAAATTTGGCATTGACGTTCTTGGATGAACTTGACCTTGATACCAATAGAAACACACTGACAAGATGTAAATATTACAAAAAGATACAACTTACAGCTTTCAGGATTGTGTAGTATGGGCAGAAATGAAAAAATCACACCCTTTTTTTTCTTAAAGGTTGACCTTCAGATTTGACCTTGACCTTCATGAATGACCTTGACCTTGGTAATTAAAGATACATGTTGTACTGGTGTGCATGCCTACCAAATTTGGGCTTTGTAAGTCAAATAATGTGATAGTTATTTAGAGAAATATTGACTATTCATGTTAATTTGGCTGCAGACACACACACACAGATGGGCAGACAAGTGGATAGTGATGCAGTGATGCCAAAATGTTCTGATATGGTCAGAAAAACATGTAAATTGCTTACCCAGATAGATCGTCTGCAACAAAAATCAAACCGGAAGTTTTAAATGTCAAATTTTCTAGAACAACAACAACCTGGGTTGGTCTACTATTTGTATTAGGGTCCACATTTAGGTCTAAGGGAAGTAAATAGTTTTACATAGGCGACCATTATAACATTTTGGCTTATAGCTCAGTCCATGAGATTGCAGCAATGATCTGACCTACCTTAAAGTGACATTTCACGTTTATTTCATTTTTTAAAAGTATGTCTTGATGCAAAGATTGATTATTCTAATGCGTAGAAATGCTATCAGTTTTTTGAAGTTGTTATTTATAAGTGAGAAATATGCCTTTAAAGTTGAGGCAGAAATGACAAATTCTATATAAATCTGAACTGTTGTCCACAACAATTTGTTTAATTTTGGCACAAAAATATGTATTTCTCGTAAACGGTTCAATAATTTGACTTGAAATTTTCAGAATTTTCATAAGAAAACATGCTCTTTCAGATAGAATAAAAGTAAAATTTATGTGAAAATAATCGTGAAATGTCACTTTAAATTCTAGAACATCCATTCATACACCCGAAAAAATGAATTTTAGTATGGCATGAATCCTTTTCTCTATGACCTTTGACCCCATTTTTGAGATCACCCTAACTGCGGAGCTAATCTCAGAGGCATTTCAGAGTATAATACCCATCTTAAAATTGCTCAGAAATTGCCAAAATGATTCAAAATCATTGATTTTTTGCTTTTAACTTGAAAATAGAATATAATCAGTCACAAATGAATAAATCATGTTCAATTCCAGTAAAAAATATTGTCCAATCACAGTTCACCTTCATCGTAATAATTCACCTGACCTTACCTATAGATTTTGTCACGTGTCACGACAAACAGATTTACTTCCCTTAGACCTATAGTCGGAACATAGTTCGCTGTATTTTGAAATTGAGTTATCTGTAACATTAACCCAGTTGTTCTGACCAGTCACTGTTGGAAAGCAGCCGAAATGGAGGAATTCGGGAAAAGGCGATTCTAAAAATAAATGAGCCAGGATCTGGAAAAAGGTCCCTTATAGCATTTGATACTATCATGTTTTAAGATCAGTTTGTGCATAAGTGCTGTCTGACTGGGACACATGTTGGCCTCCAGCGTTTGCTACAGGTCACAAGGGAGTTATTGGAGACAGACAGCGTGTATACACAGGGTGATCTGAAACCATGTTGGGCTCAAAAGCCTTAAATATCTTTTTTCAGACCCTGGCTCAAATCATTACCACAGATGAGTCCTTTACGTCAAGACTTTTAAAAATTATCTTAAAGGGGCTCATGCTAGATTTCTTATGCTTCCGAACTAACCAGGAACTCATAATTCTAAATGGAAAACAATTGGAAATGCATTAAAATCTCAATTATGATGAATAACTAGCTTTCCTTTGCTATAGATCAGTCCTTCACAAGCGTGTTTTCAGATTCTATTTTTACTTCAAAACGAGACATGGTCAAGGTCAACGAGACACATGCCCGCGGTATTTCCATTGAACACACACATTATCTCGTCACAGTCTGTAGAGTATAAGCTGAGAAATTAAACAAAACGCATTCTGAATGAATCCAGATGACATAATTTCTTAATGTTACATCTGAAGATCGCGCATTAGGGGTCATCTTCTGTGACCTGGGAAATTCTATTTTTTTCTCTATTTTTACACCAACCAATCAAAACGCTCGTTGCAAACGCAGGTCTGTCGTCCCTGGCAACAACACCAAAATGGCTGCCGTTGATAAACACGCGCTTGACACCGAGCAAAGAGCAAAGTCCGTTAGTTTTGAAAGCAAAGATATGGCATTTATTAATGAAGTGGGTAGGTTTCGGTATATGTTTGCACTGTAAGTGGCAGTTTTGTGCGATCATAGTGCTAACGCGAAGTAGAGCGGTGTGTTATTTTGAACATATAATATGAAAATAAGGCACAGCCTTAGAGCGAGCGCAGCGAAGAAAAACAGCATAAATGTTCATCTCATATGCTTCCTTTATCTTTAAGCTGTTGCAAACTGACAGAGATGATAGAATTCGTGTACAATACAGAACAGAAAATAGTGAGACCAAAGAAGCAAATGCTGATTGACAGCACTTCTTTCTTTTACCTCAACATTTTCCAAAGCCATTTTTTGTTAGGCACATAGAATTAAAGTCTTGTTTGGGAAATGGATAAACATTCTTTTTTGTTTTGGTAAAATAGGCTATTAGCTATTCATGTTTGCTTAACCGGAACATGTTGTTCAAGCCATTCCACATACTGGTTGTTTTCTGCACCTGTCAAATACTACAGAGTACTTGGATACACATCACTTTCTACTTCTACTGTATACTGCTATCAATCATCTTTGATTACTATAGTACTTTATCCAGTACGATGAAGTTACTACGCATTTCATAGGGGCTGAGGATCTGACTCCCTTTTCAAACTATAAGGGATTGCAACCAGAATGAAACGCTGATATATTAAGAGTAGTTTGAAGTTATACTACCCATAATTAATACCCAAATCAGAAAGTTCAGTGTTTTTAGAGCGACCCAGTCATATATTCTAAGATAATGCATACCGGTACGAACACAACATCCAATACCAGCCACCAGATGCTTATACGAGGACCAAAGTAGAACAATCTGTAAATGATTTTTCCCTTTAATCATTATTCCTATTGAATTGAGAAAGCATTTTGTCTTTTTACGGAAAAAACTAAAGATTAAGAACTAAAGGTGATAAAATACCACCGATAGTACATTTGTCCAGACAAAGGGCAATAACTCTGATCGACAGAGTAACGGTTCTTGTGCACTTCACCCTTCACAATTAGATCTATCCACCCGAAGTTTCATGATTCTACCTTTAATAGTTTTTTTAGTTTAGCTCTGGACAAGGTTTGAATATGGACGGACAGACAGGCTGATTCCACTATACCCCCGAAAACGTAATTATAACCATAATTACAAAGTATGTCGGCAGGGTCAAATGGTCAACACATATAACAAACTGCATTTTGATCTAGATAAAGCTAAGCAAGCATACCAAGGCTTCATAGTGAAAAGATCTACAGTGGTAAGGGGGTAATTAACTTGGTCTGAAACAACATCTTTAGACTGGCAGTAATCAGGAAGGTTGTGGACAGAACAAGACATATGTAAAACGTAAAAGTCCCGAAATGGACTTTTTTTTCAAGGATCACTTTCTTAAATGAACCCTTATAGGCAACATTAATCGATTTCCAGACGGATTTCTTTAGATTTGTCCAAATTTAAAGATGCTGCAGACAGCATTTTCTCCTTTTGTGTCGTAAACACTTTCCCAGACAGAAACGACAAGACAGAAAATGTGACTTACATTTTTCACAATATTTTCAAAAGCCAAGATGGACACACAGACACTCACAAACAACATACAAACAAAATGCATTCCTTCTTTGCATATCTGGTATTGTTACTAAATTTGTAGATTCATGTACTGACATGAAAAACTTTGAAAGAAAAAGAGAAAATATTGGTTATCTTCATTTTCTTCTTTCCCACAATGCTTTACAAAATAAGTTTTATATAAAAAAGGATATCAAAACCAGGCCCTGGTTTCTCGGAAAAAAGTAACATAAAAAAGTACATACTCATGAGCACATGCTCAACTTCAAAGGAAAACTCTCCAACGTTGAAGGGTATTTGATTGAAGTTCACGTGGATTTCGTGCAATTTGAGCCATTGCTCAGATTTGAGTCTGAGAACGTACTTAATTTTATCCGGGTAACCGGGCCAGGTATCGTTATGGATCAATTTTGTGACAATGGAACAAATCAAGCTTTTCGTACATATCTTTTGTATTTTATTTAAACAAAACCACAAAACAACCCAAATAAATGATCTGCATTTCACTTCTCGCTCTTGGCTAAACCATCATTCAACTCCTTTTCATTAGAAGATCGGGCTGAAAATGAAATGATGAAGGCTAATTTATACATGGAAAAAAACTTTAACCTTATCCCCAAAAAGCAAAATTTATCTTAAGGATGGTCTGATATGAAAGATGCTTCAGTCGACAAGATTGATAAAGATAGAATAAGGGTAAGAAAATATTGTGGAAAAAAGAGAAATGCTGATAATCAGCATTTACTTCTTTTGCTTCAATGTTTTCCCAAGCCTTTTATAAAAGGGAGCCCGGACATCAATACAATGTCTTGTTTGGGAATGGGTTAAACATATTTAAAATTTATATTTTGACCCCTTTCAGAAAAGCTAAGTAATGCAAAATGACTGGATGGGAATAAAACTTGTCATGAATCAATGAATGAAGAACCATGGTCCCAATTCCTTTTTTCTTTCCTTTTTTCCAATTTAGAAAAAAAATAAATCATTAATGGCAGGTTCTTTGAAAGGTATTTAAGGTAACTGGTTCTAGAAAAAATGAAGGTAAAGAAGAAACTACAGTATAATAGTCTATTGATAACCAACATTTTCTCCCAATGCCCAGTGTTTTAGCCGATAAACAGCGATAAGGCCACTTTTTTACTAAAAGGTGACAATTATGCCCTCATCTGCATTTCTCTTTCTAATTCCCTTTTCAATTCATGCATTTTGTTGTCTGACAAAAGGCTTTTATTGTAATAATTAACACACCTGAAGGTATGCATCTCAAAATTAATGTGGGACAGTATTTGCGTGACTGCCTCCACACCAAAATGTAGAACTGCATGCACGGATCCAGGTATTTTTCCCAGGGGGGGGGAGGGGGTCCAATCTTTAACACCGTTTTTGTCAAATTTCAGGGGGGTGTCAGGGGGTTTCTCTGGGTCCGCGCATGCAGATACATGTCATACCATGAAGAACTTGAATGTAGCAATGGTTTGTCGTGGCACATAGGGACGAATGACACAGCTTACATGGCAAATAACCAGTAATCTTTTTGATAACCCTTTTTTGCCAAATTCCAGGGGGTCATGACACCCTCCCCCCCTCTGGATCCGCGCATAGAACTGTGTGATGGCTATATCTTTTTCCCTGCAGACAGGCATGGTAATAAGAGGACATCTACAAAAGCTTATCAATGGAATGGATTCAAAGTACACTTCTTCAAACATCATGTGTATGTATTCAACACAGAAATCTGATTTGGAGAAAACCATGAACATTACATCTATCTGGGTCAGTGGGAAGTTAGTGCTGGACTGGAGTGTGTTGAACTCTCCAACATGCAGTGGATTCACCTGTATTTGAAAAGATACATGAAGATATGAAATCTGTGCAGACAAATACAGTCAGTAGTCACATTTTGCAGCTTAATTTTTGTAGAAGTATTGTATTTAAGTATTTACACTGATATAACAAGTGGTACTGTATTTCAAATCAAATCATACAGCTACTATTATGCATTCAAATTTATTAAATTGTCTTTATGGTTGTGTGCATCACTGCCAGTTATAGCGCAGAATTCCTTTGTAGAAAGAGAAAATCTGCTAATAAGCATTTCATTCTTTTCACTCAATGATTTTTACACACTCATAAAATTATGTTCCAATATCCTACATAATCATCAAAGACAGGGTTTGTCTGGGGAATAGATGAATCCGTGATTTTTGGCAAACAATGATTGTTAAAACGATGAAGATCTAATGAAAGATTAATTTACAAAAATCTACACATTAATAATAATGCCCACCTTTTCGAATACTGCTGTTGTTGTTATTGTTCGTCTGAGTTCCTATCATGACTGTGATAATGCGAGGATGACTATTCCACCTACAATTTACAGAAAACAAGAGGGCCAAGATGGCCCTGGATCGCTCACCTGATAGAAGTTTGAAGCTTTCTTCATGCAGAACAAGACCCACCTTTTACATGACCTAGGTATCTCTGAGACAAGAACACGAAACTTGAGATGCGAGATATTATGATCAATATTTGTGGCTGTTAAAGTGAAAACCAAGTCGATAAAAAACCCCATCAATTTTGTCACAATCCAGGGCACATAACTCTGTTCTGATAAAGATATTCTCATCAACCTTATTTCCAAGTTGTTTTTTTGATTAGTCAATATTCATTACTGTTTGAGTGCAATTAAAAACGAAATCCGCAATTTTGTCACCATCAAGGGCACACAACTCTGGTTTTTCTAGTCCGATCAAGCTGAAAATTTAAGTCATTCAGCATCTTATGGTTACCAAACTTGTTGCCAAGTTTTGTCTTGATTGGTCAATAAAATGTAGATGCTAAAGTGTAAACAAAGTCGAAAACGGCAAATTTATCAAATTCAAGGGCACATAACTCCAGACTTCCTACTTCGATGACACTGAAAATCAAACTCATTCATTATTGTATGGTTACCAACATTCTAGCCAAGTTTTGTCTTGATTGGTCAATATTTGTAGATACTAGAGTGGTAACAAAGTCAAAACAAGCTATTTTTGATATTCAAGGGCGCATAACTCCAGACTTCCTGATCCGATCTGACCCAAAATCAAACTCTTACAAGAGCTTATTGTCATACATGTTTTGACCAAGTTTGGTCAAGATTGGTCAATATTTGTAGATGCTAGAGTGGTAACAAAGTCAAAACTAGCGAATTTTGATATTCAAGGGCGCATAACTCCGGACTTCCTAATCAGATCTGACTAAAAATCGAACTCATCTAAGATCTTATGGTCATGCATATTTTGACCAAGTTTGGTTAAGATTGGTCAATATATGTAGATACTACAGTGGTAACAAAGTCAAAACTAGCCATTTTTGACGTTCAAGGGCACGTAACTCTGGACTTCCTGGTCTGATCGGACTCAAAATCAAACTCATTTCAGATCTGATGGTCATGCATGTTTTGACCAAGTTTGGTTAAGATTGGTCAATATTTGTAGATACTAGAGTGGTAACAAAGTATAAACTAGCCATTTTTGACGTTCAAGGGCACATTACTCTGGACTTCCTAGTCCGATTGGGCTCAAAATCAAACTCATCCGAGAACTTATGGCCATACATGTTTTGACCAAGTTTGGGCAGGATTGGTCAATATTTGTGGATGCTAGAGTGGTAACAACAAATTGTGAACAGACGGACGGACAGACGGACGGACGGACAGACGCCGACGAACAAAAAGCGACCACAATAGCTCACCTTGAGCACTTCGTGCTCAGGTGAGCTAAAAAGCGCATAGATTGTAGAAAGGTGGACCATGCAGAATAAAAAGGCATATCTAGGCCTATGTCATTCTTTGAGAACAAAGAAACCTGAACCTTGTCCTGCAAACTTCAAATGTACAGATTGTTACAAAGGGAAAGCATTAAACTAGTTCTGCACACAGGGGTGGGGGTGGGGGTGGGGGTCCAGAGCAACCCCCCCCATGGCATAGCCAAAAATATTTGGATTTATCTATAACGTTTACATATTTAACACATTTAAAGTCATCAATTGGGCTTGGACCCATGCCCCCCACACCCTGAAAAATATCCTTGATCTGGTCTTGGATAGAACAGTCAGCATTTTATCGTTTTCCTGCAAAGTTTATCAACTTTCTATTTGTGAAGTTATCAAAACCATTTAGCCTGTTGTAGATCCCAAAACAATGCGTTTCTTATAAGTAGCGCTTCGTTGTCTAATGTCAACCAATGTAAATGATGCAAGCCTGTAGGAACAGGGGGGGGGGGGGGGTAGTTGGCCAAAAATGCTGAATTTTCCTTATTTTACACTGAAATTTCGGGGAAAACTCAAATTAGCCCCCCCAATATTCAGACACGGGGGCTTTAGCCCCTCCAATAGGAAATTGTTTCCTACGGGCCTGTGATGTATCAGTGACACAAATGTTGAACAAAAGTTAAGGCGGGTAACGGTTGTGTCCGAAAATATGGTCACTTTTTAAAAGATCGATTGTTTAAGAAATAAATTATCTGGTAGGGGAATATGTCAAGCGTCCTATTACACTTAATGAATATTCGACTGTACTTCTCTAATAGAAAAAGTACTTACCAGCAAATTTGTTCCTTGAATTGTGTAAACATGTCATTTTTCTGTTTTGGAAAAGACTTTGTCATTATGACGTCACAAATGAGCCTAGTTACGTCTTCATTTTCCCGTTGCTATGGATTGATTTCCGTTTCCGGCAGCCAGAAATGCTGCGAATTTTAAAATTGTCGTAAGGATTTCACAGACGCAATTCGTCCACAGCTTGTATTTGTTAAATCATTTGAACTTCACAGCTTTAACGTCGTTATTTTTTGGTAAGCATTATTGACCATCCTTTGCAACCGTAACACAATAACTGATGCCCAAAAACATTCACTCCGTTGACCGGAAGTTTAATAATAAAAAAATATTGGCCCAACCTATGTACATTTAGAACGTTTTCACGCGTTGCCATTAACGCGAAACTTCGCTGTGTGAATGGGCGCAAAGCGCCCATTCACTCGCTTCGCTCGCTATAAACTATGTATTGACTATTGGTGTATGTTTTCAGCAATAGTCAGATTAGCTCAGTTGGTAAAGCTGCCGACTTGTATACGTAGATTAGAGGATCGGACCTTGCGCCGACTCCATCTTTTTGTCCCCCTATTTTTTTTTTTTATATTTTTATGCACCCCGAAGGGAGAGCATATAGTCGCCGCTTTGTCTGTCCGTCCGTCCGTCCTGTCCGTCCGTCATTCCGTCCGTCCGTCCGTCCGTCCGAAGTGATTTCTCCATAACCCTTGGGCCAAATCAAATGAAACTTACCATGTGAACTCCCTATGAAATAATGCCGATGTACTTTTCCCGGTTTTTGGATTTGAAGCCTCGTCATGGGAAAAGGGGACTTAAGGCGAAATACAGTTTTTCTCTAATTTCTCCCAGTCAAATGGTTAGAATTTGATGAAATTTCATATTTGAGTAGTAAATCAGATGCGCTTGACAATAAACTATGTGAAATTTGGGTATGAAAATTATGTCATGCAAACAGGGGGCTTATCATTTGTTAGCTTTATGTTAGCTCTGCATGGTATAAATTTATTGTGACAATGCCTTATTCGGGGAGCATTGTCCGTCTCTGACGGCTCTTGTTAATTACATTTTTCCATACCAAATTATTCTAGAAATTGCAAAAACGAAATAAAAATACAATTACCAATTATGTTTTTATATCCGCGATTTCTAGAATCTTTTAGTTTGAAAAATATGAAATACATAGAAGGAAAAAAATATGAAGTCAAGGTGGAAATCGATCCCTGGTCATCAGGTTTATGGGTCGGATGCTCTACCAAATGAGCTAATCCGGAATCTACTTCTCGATCATTCAAATTTTTGATATATAGTTTATACGTTCATAAGTTAACATCGCTTTGTTTCGGGTTGGTCTGATGGCTGTGTTGAACTGTTGCTGCCAGTGTTGGAGGTATGCAGAAGACTATCTGCTTCATAAATGTCATGTCTTTGCTCTCAAAATTGACGGACTTCGGTCTTTGTCTTTGTAGTGAAATCATCACACTGAAGGCGGCCATGGCTACTAAACTTGTTATCGTTAGAAACGGAAGTGTAGTGTGCACGGTAGTAAAAAGTAAAAGTAAAGGTGGTTTATAGTCTCAAATTTACGAACTAGGTCCATAATCGCGCGACTTTCACACTTAACTCCACGATCATCGAGCTTCAAGTCGGCTGTTTACAGTCGGCGCCTGCGGCAGCCACAGCACATCGGCTATCAACTCTCCCGTGTACCCATTTATACACCTGGGTGAAGAGGAGCAACGTGGGGTAACTTTCTTGCTCAGAAAAATTCCCGTGACCTCGGCGGGATTTGAACCCAGGACCTCTCGATCCCAAAGCCCGCGGTTTACCACTAGATCACGGCGCCCCACAATACATCGAATATGGACCTAGTTCGTAAATTTGAGACTATAAACCACCTTTATTCTTTTACTTCACGGTAGTGCGCCTGTCCGTGTGCATGCGAAAAATCTTTCAACTTTTCCTAAGTCATAATCTGATTGGTAAAAAAAAAGGTCACAGAAGATGACCCCCAACGGGTGGTCGTTAGATCCTACTTAGATTCGAAGGCGCTGCAGACGACACTTCAGCGTGAATGAATTTCTACATTTATTGGTCTTTTTTTGTTAGAAAACATTGTTGGAAATGAGGAAATTGCTTGTCACACAAAAAAAATATTCATTTTCCTTAAAGTTTTCCAAAGTCTTTATATTGTGGGCGTCAAAAGCGTCATCATGTTGGAGTGGGTTAAAGTAAACTTATGATAATCCTAACTGTCTAAATTTATCTTATTTTGACACCCCTGTATAATGAACAGTGTTGGTACCATCGAAGAATTCTACGATTTTCCTTCCTGAAAAATTGTTGGAAAGGGACAAATTTTACCATTCTATCATTTTAGCTCACCTGAGCACGAAGCGCTCAAGGTGAGCTATTGCGGTCGCTTTTTGTCCGTCGGCGTCCGTCTGTCCCTCTGTCCATCTGTTCACATTTGGTGTTACCACTCTAGCACCCACAAATATTGACCAATCTTTACCAAACTTAGTCAAAACATGTATAATTAAAAGTTCTCGGATGAGTATGATTTTGAGTCAGATCGGACCAGGAAATCGGGAGTAATGTGCCCTTGAACGTCAAAAATGACTAGTTTTGACCTTGTTATCACTCTATTATCTTCAAATATTGACCAATCTTAATCAACCTTAATCAAAACATGTATGACCATAAGTTCTCGGATTATTTTACTTTTGAGTCAGATCGGACAATGAAGTCCGGAGTTATGTGCCCTTTCAAGAGCTTCAAAAATGCTAGATTTGACTTTGTTACCACTCTAGCATCTACAAATATTGACCGATCAAGACAAGACTTTGCCACAATGATGGTAATCATAAGATCTTGTATGAGTTTCATTTTCAGTGTGATCAGAGCAGGAAGTTTGGAGTTATATGCCCTTGAATTTGACAAAATTGCCGTTTTCGACTTTATTTACACTTTAGCCTGTACATTTATTGACCAATCAAGACAAAACTTAAGTATAATGTTAGTGACTATAAGATCCTGGATGAGTTAAATTTTCAGCTTGATTCGACCAGAAAACCCAGAGTTATTGACCCTTGAATTTCAAAAAATTACCGTTTCGATTTTACTAGTATTTTCACTCTAACAAACACAAATATGGACCAATCAAGACACAACTTGGTCACAATGTTGGTGACAATAAGATCTTAAATATTCTAATTTTTCAGATTGATCGGACAAAAAAAACAAAGTTGTGTGCCCTTGACGGTGACAAATTTGCCGTTTTCGACTTTGTTTTCTCACACCATTTTTCCAGACTGTTTAAATTTTGTTGTAGTTTATTCTGGTCAATGATGTTGTCAACTGTTGAGTATATTTTGGTGTCGTCAGCAAAGAGTTTAATTGTGTTCTCTGTACAGCTTGGCAAGTCATTAATATAAATTGTAAATAAAATGTAAAACCTACACTTGTGACGTCTGCAAGATTGGATTGTGCACCGTTTAGAACGACCCTTTGTTGTCTGCCTACCAAGAAAACTTTAAGCCTATTCAGAAGGTTACCTTGAATGCCATAATATCCTTCTGATTTTTGACATAGTCTTTTTTGGGGGAACTGTGTCAAAAGCCTTCTGGAAATCTAGGTAGATAACGTCAATATGATCGTTATTATCAACTTTATATGTCCAGAACCTCAATTAGTTGTGTTACACAAGATTTTCCTTGTCTGAAGCCGTGTTGATCCTCGGAGAATAGATTGTTGCTTTCCATGTGATCCATTATTTCGTCCCTGATTGTTCTCTCCATCAGTTTGCATACTACTGAAGTGAGGCTAACCGGTCGATAGTTTGTAGCATCTTGTTTTGAACCTTTTTGTGAAGTGGTGTCACATTTACTTGTTTCCAGCAGGATGGTATTTTACCGTCTTCCATTGATTTTTCAAACTATTTTTTAGTGGTTTGATCAGCAATGTTGAACATTCTTTTGGTAATTTTGGGTGGATTTCATCAGGACCACAATATTTTGAGTCGTTTAGTTTTTGTAGTTGTTTCAATTTTTTTCGTTCTGTGATTACTGGAGACTAGTCATACAGTAACGAGGAACTAGTCGTAAGGTAACGAAAAACATTTTGGAAACTAGTCGTACAGTTGTTGGCAACAGGGTGGTTGTTTTCAGGAGGCGGTTTTTTCAAATATCCGAGCTCCCGTTGCAAGACGGAGACTTGGGTTTTCAAAATATTAGATTGAACGATTTTTCCATCAGTAAAACACTATATATTGTGTGTCGAAACATACCTTTCGGGAGAAAAAACTGTCACAATCACTACCAAAATGGAATGAAACTCGGTGATTGCGAGTGCTAAATCCTGATTTGTAAACAAAAGCGTCGTTTCAGGATGTAACGAAGAACAAAAATGACAGGTATATTCAGTTCGCCATTTATAATCGCAAACCGCATTCAAAAGCGATGAATAGATTAACCCGATACGAAAAAAATGGCTATTGAATTATTTGAGGTGAACTAGTGATATTTGTGCGTACAGTCGATGGCACTTCCGGTTTGGCTCACTGTACGGTTATACACAGTGGTAACGTATCCGAACCTATTCGGGTGCGGTCATAAGCATTCGGCGGTGGAAAGTTCCCATAATTGAAGATATAGGCTACTTCCTGAAGGGGTAAAATACGGATTTTTCAGCAGTGCACGACCCCTGGCACTCGATGATAGTTAACTCATGTCTGCTTACACCACTGAAGCACTTCAATGTTTGTATGCCTGAAATAATGCAGATCTCCAGACAAAAGGTGGTTAAGACTTTTCAATGTCTCAATAGGTCATTTATTGTCCATCAAACCCTTTGTCGAGACGATTCAAATGGGTACACGCAACATAGAGTTTGAAATTGAAATAACAGAGTTCGAATAGACTTCTACTCTTCTCCTCTACTTATCTATACATCTGGTAACGTATACTATTTTATTTTACGTATAATTTTTATACACCATGGTGAAACACGTGACACATCAGCAATTAGACTGGAGCCCGTCTGTCTAATCTGTTTTTAATGAAAATATGAAGACATTACACCCCTTATATTTCCCATACTGCCATACTCTCAGTGAATGTAGATCAGTCGTGAGTTTCTTACTAGAAAGGAGGTAATCCGAGCTAATGAATTAGGAATGCGAGAGTTCAGTTCCTTTGGTATTCAAATACACATACTCACGGCCTGTGAGCCAGGCTAATCAGCAATAACAATTATAATATAGAAATTTGTCATCAAATCTGTTAGTACGTGTCCGATTTGAATAAGGTTTCAAACAAATTTATAAAAGTGTAAAATTTTTCATAGATTTTCTTAAAGTGACATTTCACATTTATTTAATTTTTTAAAAGTATGCCTTGATGCAAAGATTGTTTATTCTTATGGGTAGAAATACTATCAGTTTTTATATTGAGCATAGCCCAATATATTAAAACCAGTTTTTCACTCCAGACATCGCTCCAGACACTACATTCTTTCTCTTACCCGCTGAGCTATGTGTTCAAGCCAAACTACGTTATTTCAAACACCACAGAAACGCCCTTTATCAGTCGCTATCTTCAACGGTTTTCATCTTTTGCACTTCTGCGTCAAATAAGGAGGGGGTTAATAATTACAATTGATGAAATTTTCGCTTAGATTGAATACCTGTTAGTATTTTCAGCGTTTTTACAATCTTTTCGGTTGAGTAAAGGAGCTTGAAAGCAAAATAGTGTAACTCTAAGATAAATTCCATGTAGTTACAATATTACTGCTCTGATTTTTTCAACGGTCATTTAGCCTACCAGTGAAAGCACTGACAGGTGTTTAACTGAGTCACTGCTTGACCTACTACAACTGTGTGTGTATTCATACCCTTAGCCCCATTCCCTAGATACAATGTGTGCGCTTTACCCATTCCTATATTCTGACCCCTTTAGGTTCCCATGAAATACGAGGGCTGTTCAAAAAATTCGTAGACTTTTGTAATAACTTCCATGTTTTACAACATATATCCATAAAACTTCACAATGTGGTACATGTGTCTGGAAAACATGGTAGAAAATGAAGAAATGGTTGTGACAAGCAAGTTCTTCATTTCCCACAATATTTTCTTCCTAGAAAGACCAAACAATGTAACGATTTATTTGCTTGAAATTGGCGACTGATAATGGGTTAAGAATTTATTCTGCATTCACTTTTTCTTTATTGTTTTTTTTTTCAACTCTTGTGTTGAAGGCTCTTCCAAACGACAATATCTTAGAGTTGTTCAAATTAGAAAGAGTTGCAGACGACGAAACGGGTGAGGATAAAGATGAAATCATGTCATGTACAATGAAGCACAGAAAATATTGGGACAAAGGAGAAAATTCCGGTTATCTTTGTATGTTTCATATTATTTGCTTCATAACAATGTCTTGTTTGGAAAAGGACGAATGGTTAGAGGCTAGCCTATAGAGTATTGACACTGTGATTTTAAAATATTTTGATCAAAGTAAAATCATCGTCTTAAATTTGCCGTTTTCTAGAATTTTATCATTTTTACCTCATATACTGTTCTTAGACTGATAATTTGGACCAATGAACAAGTGCATTCCATTTAATCGAAATATGTTTGCAGATCAGAGATCAGTTAAGCTAAGCCTCTACAATGGGTCCGTACTTGATATTATTCTGATTAGCTAAGAATAAGAAATAGTCCAACATGTTGATTTAATGTAAAATCCGGAAAAGTGTAACATTTTCCTTTTTCCCAAACAGCCTCACATTTTGGATTCGCCCCGAGAGTGTACATTCAACTTTTTTTTATCACCTATGCATGTTTGCGTACACATTTATTAACCATTTTCCAAACGATGACGCCTTTTTACTCGCTTCATAGAAAATGCTTAAAAACATCGAATAGAGAATACGGCAATTTTGCAAATCAGCATATTGCCCTTTTGTCACAATATCAATTTCTCAGTGATGCCCAATATACAGTGCTGACAGCACTTTGATTTTAAGTTGTTCTTTATAAGCGAAAAATACGCCTTTAAAGTTGAGACAGAAATGACAAATTATATATAAATCTGAACTGTTGTCCACAACAATTTGTTAGATTTTAGCACAAAAATATATATTTCTCGTAAACGGTTTAATATTTTGTCTTGAAATTTTCAGAATTTTCATAAGAAAATATGCTCTTTCAGATAAAATATAAGTAAAATTTATGTAAAAATTATTGTGAAATGTCACTTTAACGGGTTGGATCTTAAAACAGTACCTTAAATAATTAAAAGTCGTACGTGGCTTTGTGATCAAAATATCGCTGCTTTTCTTCAAAAACCTCGTATCTGCAGCTTAAAACAAGCTGCAGATACGAGGGTTTTGCAGAAAAGCGACGAATAATGCTGGATAATTTCAAACGATCGATCAGCGCTTTTGTTATCCAACCGTTGGCCATTATTGTAAATAAAAATCCAAAGCAATTATTCGTAATGAAATTAAATGCAACCATCGGGCAAATTGTTAAAGATACAAGTTTTCCCATACTTTTTTGTTTTCTTGCTTTTTCTCGTTGTATTTTCACCAACAACCTTGCAAATAAAATTGTTTAAGACATGTACTTACTTATTGAGGTCGAGCAATAATTGTTGTCTTAACGTATAAAACCCATCATTAGCACCAAAGAGCCAGAGGCGAAATTTGAAAAGTGCCAGTAAATCCTAATCTGTGTTATATTTCCATTCCAAAAACAAACATAAGCATTTTGAAGGGTTTAGAATTTTGAATTAATGCATAATTATGGAGATATTTGACAAACTGTTATAAATTACCCCCCTTGCATATGAATATAGATTAAAAATATATTTGTAAATTATTTTCTTCTTGGAGTATAATCTTGAAATCCGGGGCGGTGAATCAACTAATTTCAAGTAAATTTACAAGTGTTTGTATTTTTATCCATGTCCCATAACTAGAAAGTGGTGTTTTAATGATGGGCAATATACCTTAAGTCGTTTACCCGTATCCGAAACAGCAGAAATTTAGGTTGTCCAAGGTCAAGGCTGCTAGAGATAACAAAACAAGTCTTAAAAAGGTAGAGTTTGTGTTGAATATGGCACAGAAAAAAATATGACTAAAGGAGACAATTAAGATTATCAAGGCTATTCGGTTATGGAGTTCTAAGTCGGGCCTTGTTTATGAGACGGCTAATATCGTTGCTTTTCAACGAAACCCTGGTAACTGCTGCTTAAAACAAGCTGCAAGTACGAGGTTTTCATTGAAAAGCGGCGATATAGCCCTTCACTTAACAGTCTCTAATTAGATTCAGAACGACTTTGCAGATAGTCCAGCAGAAAGAGCACTTGACCTGGATTTGAATACCAAAGAAAAAGGTTTTGTCGTTTCTGAAAGCTGACATGTTGTAGTTATGAAAAGTGGCGGGTATTATTGTGGTACCCTTGAGCATTTCTGAAAAATAAAGATGGCATCCAAGATGGCCGAATGGCATGGAACATAATCATACATCAGTTCAAATGGATACATCTATTACATCACTTTGTTAGTAACATGCTCGGAAATGTTTGGAAAGTACCTTTGAAGAAAATGAAGAGTGAATTTTTCAATATTTAGTGGTATTTCTAACAAAATCTGGTAAGTTTATAAAATCTTACCCCACCCACCTTATTTTACATTAAAAAAATAGAGTTTCATGTGACACTATTAGACGATCTTCATCATTCAGGTTAAATTCCATCAAATTCAAATGCTGGTACAAACGACCACGAAGCAAAGCCTAGTGCGCCCAAACATGTTCAATAGAACAATTTCAATGGCAACTAAATGACTTTTCGTGTCGATCCGCTTTGAAAGGAACATAAGGTTAGACCAAAGTCATCACACAAGACATTTACTGAGTAGTTTCTCGGTGTTATGAGAAGAGAACGATTGCTTTTCCTTGAAGAAGCATCCTAAACCACTTTCCTGAAAGCCTGCACAACACATACTTTTTTCTACATCAATTTTACAGTTTGTTATCAGTAAAGAGTAGACCATGAATCATTCATAGATTGACTTTATTTCAGTCTGTTCTGTTTCATTTGAGATGACGGTTGATCACTGGTATATGTCGACATCTATCAAACGGTGTTTGAACTGGTCAAACTGGTCGTATCTGGTAATAGACGGCAGCAAGCAAACTTCAAGTGATTCACAAAATAGACAATGTCGCCATATCGTTTATGCTGGTCAAATTAGCAGACAGAAATGATGTATGAATGTGCATGAAGATGTTACTTATCTTGGTTTTCAAGGTACACGAACTAATTAATTCAAGTTTTGTGTAGCCTTATGGCTTCGGGCACCTTTACATTAACTCCTGAAAATCAACAATTGATATATTGAAAGAATAACAAATAGATCTACGCACATAAAATTACTAAATTGTAATTGCTATAAAATATTTCTAATCTATTTGTGCGATGCATGTGCATTTAGAGGCATAATTGTGACATGACACAAAAGAGACCATCTGGGAAATGTGAAAATTATCAAACTCAGTCAGACTGTAAAATGAGTGTAGACTGGCTAGGATCTAAAGTATTCGTCCAAATGTAATTTTGTGGATCTAGATTGGTCTTATATGTACATTTTGCAAATGTGACATTCTGGTTGATGCCTGCTTTCAACAAGGTCCCTTTTAGAATTAAAGGTCACAATTTATTTTCATACTTCTGTATGCTGAGCACATACTGCTGTGTTACAACACGTTTTGTAATAAACCTGCAAAATGTAATACGTATTACAAAACGCGTTGCGATGACATGAAATGCAATAAAATTATGTACAACGCGTTATGTAATAAAGTTCCAATATGTAATAACTTTTTTCATCGACCTGTAACTTCGTTCAGAATTTGATGCCGTTGATAAAGAAGAATTGTGGTAAGCATGAAAAAGGCAATTTCGACATCATTTTCCAGGCAAATATTATAAGATCATTGTGAGAATATGGAATTTTAAAATCGATAAATGCCTTCTTTTTTTTTATCAAATTTCTTACTGTACATAGATTCAAATAAGGTACTTTTTATCGTCATCATGCAAGAAAATGACTATGAAAAAGTTGAAAAAAGTTTATTACAAAACGCGTTGCGATGACATGAACTGTAATAAAATTATGTACAACGCGTTATGTAATAAAGTTGCAATATGTAGTAACTTTGTTCACCGACCCATAAACTCGTTCAGAACTTGATGTCGTTGATTAAGAGGGATTGTGGTAAGCAATAAAAGGGGAATTTCGATATCATTTTTTAACGAATTTATGTGTCGGTGAAAAGAGTTATTACATATTGCGAGTTTATTACATATCGCGTTGTATATAATTTTATAACATTTCATGTCATCGCAACGCGTTTTGTAACACTTATTACCTTTTGCAGGTTTATTACAAAACGCGTTGTAACAAAATGTCTCAAGGTCATAAGAAGAAAATGTATAACTACAAGGACAAAATTTAATGTATTCAATTTGTTTTCCAATGGCTAATGCAAAAGATGGGGTAAGTTGATATAACCTTGTGGTTTCAAGTCCGTATATTTTTGGCCAACTCCCCCCCCCCATTCCAACGAGCTATGGAATATGCTTGTTTTGTAAAAGAAACAAAGGTGTTTGTTAAACACAAAAGCCCCCCGAAATGGCCATTTTTCTAAAATGTAAAGTTTTTGTGTAAAGGGTTGATAAGGGTAACAGATGACATTGACGAAGGTCATAATGCATGGAACATATAGATATAATTGAAAGAAAGTTACATACCAAATTTGAGCTTTGTATGTCATATACTTTTGGAGAGAAGGCCAATGACAAATGGACGGACGGACAGGAGTAAAACAATATGTTCACGATCTCTGGATACGGGGCATAAACATCATTCTGTTAGATCTACTAGGAACAAAATTACTTTTTCTGCGTACTGTAAACAGAGTATCAGATACGACGGAGTAATCAATTTTTCCTAATTTCAAATCAAAGGCCAATGTTGTGGGCGCTTGTTTCAATCGTCTCGAGAGAACAATGAGTACCCAGAAATAAGTTTTGATGTACATTTAGGGATATCTTGCATTTCAAAAAAGCCAATACACCCTTTTATCTGTACAAATTGTATCCACTCCGTTACTAAATATGTGAAATGATGTACAAGTCTTACAAGGTATTTTGAAAAGGCCGCCATCTTGGAAGCCATTTTAAATCACCTAAGACACCATATCATGTAACTTTTAAGTTTATTGTGAAGTTTTTTGTTTAAGAGTAAACAGTCAATTGCTGTACATATTTGAAGATTTCCCCCATGCTAAATGTAGTGGGTGGGGTAAGATAATTTAACAACGCTACATTTTGGTAGAAATACCACTAAATTATGTAAACAAAGCACCTGAAATGCTCTGAACACTTTCCTTGAATACATCAAAATAAAGTATTGCCATTTCAAAGAAGATTTTAAAAGACTCCTGGTCTCTTTTTAACATATAACTTCCTAATTCGCCATCTTGGACGCCATCTACATTTCTGAGAGTTGCTCAATGGTACCCAATTAATACCCGTTATTTTTTATAACTACAATTGCTCAGCTTTATGAAACACCAAAAACATTTTCTATGGTATTCAAATTAAGGTTCAATCAGAAAATGCCATTTTTCTGCCGAACTAAAAAAAGTGTTCAATGAAACATATCAAAATACACATTGACCCATTTTAATACTTTACCAGAAGACAAAATTTTAGGCTCATCTAAATTCAAAGATGTTGCAGGCAACAATTTCAAGTCAATACAATTTTACTTTTGAGCCAGGATCTGGAAAAACGTCCCTTTAGGCTTTTGAGCCCAACATAGATCCAGATCAGCCTTTGCATACACACAGTCTGATCAGGACCAATGTTGTTCTCTAATAGCTTCTTGGTGACCTGTAGTAACTTAAATTGAGAAGCATGGATGCATATTTGACTGCATTTGACAACAGGCTTATCTTGAAATTCAATTTTTAAAAATGCTATAAGGGACGTTGTCCCAGATCCGCACTCATTTATTTCTTTATGGAAATCACTGTAGGAAATGTAAAAAATACTACAATGTTTTCCAAAGCCCTTATCATGTGGGGCGTCCAAAGGCGTCATTATATGGGAATAGGTAAAATATTTCCGAAACATCTAAAATTTTGAGTCGTATGAATTGAAGGCAGAAATCATTTATGAATGCATTATGCCACTCACAAATGCTTGTTTTTTCTCATAGAATTATTGCTGTACGTGTTCATAGTCATAAAGATCGTCTCGGATTTTAATTTTCCAATTTACACTCAAATCATTATTGAATATCATTGCCCAAGCACCATATTTGCTAAGCAAAGCAATGTATTCACCTATGGTTGTTTACGGAAATTTACAGCCGATGATGTTACATTTGCCGAGAAAAAAAGTCCGCTCAAAGGGAACAAGCATTTTGGACAACTGTCGAAATGAAAAATATAAAATATGATCGCTTTAAAAGCGATTGATAAGTCACATTTTGCCAGTTATCCAAAGTTTCCCCGCTCAACGTGACCCTACGTTTCCATAGCAACTGTCAAATGCGCCCTTATCCAAACAGCAGAGTTTTTGTTGCAAGATCAAATGTATAATTATTCAAAGTATTTGTGTTTAAAATTTCATCTCAGTTGGTTTAAAAGTTAAAAAGTTATGCTGCTGCAAACAACAAAATGGGTGATGATATAGATTTGATTTGTGTACAATATATCATAGAAAATATTGTTATCATGATGGGATTGTGAAGGGTGGATCAACAATTGTGGCATCTTTATTTTCTAATATTTACTCGTAACACAATGTCACATGCAATGCATGATTTGAATTTATAGCATAATAAGAGATAAAGGGCCTATTGAGTTCAATTTTTTGTACAATCGAAAGCTTTTTGGGTTACAAAATCTGTTGTGCCTATTGACGGCATGTACACAAACGAATATACCATACTAACATGTTCATTGTTACTCTTGGAGACCTTAAATTGATAACCACACATCAGAACATCCAGATTCTAGACTGATGATAGTGATATGTATTCACAGAATGGACTATTCTGTTCTTAATTACATTTTATATACATGTTCGAATGTTCTCGTTTGGCTACCAGGTGTGAGCACTGCAATGATAGGAGTTTCGTTATTATCCTTAAAGAGACCCGTGCTAGGTAGTCGGACATACAACAGAGTAAGTAATATATTCGCGAAA
The DNA here is from genome assembly GCA_963680895.1 of Fragum sueziense. NCBI lineage: Eukaryota > Metazoa > Mollusca > Bivalvia > Cardiida > Cardiidae > Fragum > Fragum sueziense. The sequence continues at coordinate 11,313,031 of OY804610.1, forward strand.
TAAATGGAATGGTTGACTAGGATAGCTAGAATATTTCTGCACAAGGAAATTTCAATTGAAGTTCATTTAGTTCTTCTAAATCAAGTTTGTATATAATTAAACCGCACTTTATATTTATAGTAACATTTATGTGACACTGAACCTTGATAGCTATTGAAAAATTTAGTTCCAGCGCTAAAATTCCTTTCCTTTTGGCTCTATAAAAGCAGTGCACTGCACAACACACCAAATTCTGGCTGTCCCCATGTTGTTCTGATTTCTGAAAATCTGGCATGAGTCTTTTTAATGTCCTATGTCCGTAAGATAGAAAGAGGAATATTTTCAGCAGCCGATTATGCCAATTTGAGTCTCACTTTATATAATTGCACGTTTGTAGATACTTGATAAAATAATATTCGTTTTAACACGGCCACCAATCCCTCTCATTCATTGCAAAATGCTATGAGCGAAATCTCAGAAGAGGGACTTCCGGCTATGAAGAAACGGGACCCATTTTGAGTAAGTAAACACACATTGTTACTTTAAATCGGTTATTTTGCTACTTATGGGTTGAATCTCAAAAATCGGGGAATGCTATTCGATGGGGTAATGAATGATGTGTTATATTGCCAAAGATCTTTGTTCTAGCTTACCGAGTAAACTTGCAATTACTTTCGAAGTGAGTGCACACACTTATAATTACAAACAAAACGACACATAAACGACACATAAACGACTCCAACGGCGCTATCATATGCATTTTTCGAATGAGACATGTTCAGTTAACTATTTTATGGTCTGTTTTAGTATTCCGCACGTACGATTTTGAAAACCTTTGTTTATTTATGAGAAAAACAAGTACGCAATGAAGAAGAGCAGTAAGCTATGAAGAAGCGAGAATGGCTATGAATAAAGGGGACCAAGCTATGAAGAAGTGCGGACTTCATAATTCTTTCTTGGCACTCACATATACTGAATGGTTATGCGTTTAGGAAGAATTGAAGACAGAAATTCAATTATTTGTTTTACAAATTTCCATTTGAAAAATCAAATTCTAGACGATAGAACGATATTTATTGTTATGCAACTTAAACATGTATTTAATGCCGACCGGTAACTTACAGGTGCGTAGGACTGGAAACATTTTAATGGTGGCTAAAGCCCCTGTTCTGGCTATTGTCGGAATTCTGATATTATACACAAATCTTTCAAATTGGACCAGTCTAATTTTTGTCGTGAAATATGATAAATGACCTTGACCACACCAAATGACATTCTCCTGTTTTGGAAGCAAATTCTAAATATGTATACTAAATTTTATCAAGACGACCATTCTGACCGAATTTCAGGTTAATCGGACAACACATGTGGTATCTAGAGTGCATACAAGGTTTTTCTAAAATTTGACCTTCTGACCTAATTTTTGACCCCAGTTGATCCAATGCGAACTCATCTTTATTTTCAACAGGACGATTGAGTCCTGTCAATGTTTAGTCCGTACCCGCACAACACTCGGTAATCCGAGTCTTCTCTGATGAAAATTCGCCCTTTGATATTTGGATGTTGCTATTTCCAAAAGAGCGCTGTCCCATTCAAAAACAAAAGAACAGTCCGACACAGCGAGATAACTTGTGTCGGAATTTTCTTTTGTTTTTTTTTAATGGGACAGCGCTTTGATGTAAATAGCGACATCGAAATATCAAAGAGCGAGTTTTCATCAGAGAAGACTCGGATTGACTTCCGGAGGCAAACAACGGGTTTATGGGAAATTAACGTTGTATACATGAGAATTGTTACTAAAACTAGTAACAAATCGACATAATCAAAACGAGGCTCCCAAATCATGCGGAGAAAACAATGACGTCGCACGTGCATTCAATATACAGCGATAAAGCGCACGTGCATTCAATATACAGTAATAAAGCGAAGTTTTAAGTGGAACAAAAATAATGAAATTGAATGAATTCGTTAACAGCCGGTAAGATGGCTATTTTATTGGATTTATAGTCAACCGTTCCCCGTTTAAAAATTTCGCCTTTTGCCTTTAAGGACGACTTCCGGAGGCTGTCGTGTGTGTGTGTGTGTGGGGGGGTCTTAGAGGAAATAACTTAATTCTGATCAACTTTTAGATTGATCGGACAAAAAATGTGGCCTCTAGAGTGTATACAAGAAAAAATAACCGACGGACGCATGACGGACACAACGCAATGACAATAGCTCGACTGGCCGCTAAAAACATGTAAATAAGATATGTTTTCATTCAAAATACATGCAATGTATCTTTTGTAGGCTTAAAATTATTAAAATGTTAGGGTTCTTATACGGTTTGCCAAGTTTTGCCTAAATAGTTTTACAATGGCATTGGTGTCCGCATGTGCAGGCCTATGTTTTTTACATAATTATATCATCATTCCAAATATAACCACATTGTATACTGAAATGTCTTGAAGTAGGCTAACTTGGAAATTAGATAAGTCTTACAATCCTAAATGTGAAATAGTATTAACAATAAATTCGTATCACTTTCCGAGCGAAAATTTTAGCGAAAAGGCAAAGTTGAGAGTCAAAATCCAACGCTTTGAACATGAGAGATCTTCTTCATAGCGTATTATATCTTCTTCATATCTAGTCCCTTTTATTCATAGCTGATCTCTCTTCTTCATATCATATTACTTTTTTAGCCTTTTCTCTCTATCAGGAAATCAGTCATTGGATTTTAATGGATATATATATAAGATAAAGCATTCTAAGTTTATGGGACCTGTATAGAAGGGAATAATAGTAGTATTTAAACCATAATTTTTCGATCAATTTTGACATATCTTCAAAACACAGCACTGTGATCGCATGACATCGCATGACAAAGCAGTTTGAAGCAAACACGGTGAGACCATGCCGAGTAGACATACTCTTATAGAAGTTTAAATACACTCACCATCGAATAGCATTCCCCGATTTTTGAGAATCAGCCAAAAACTGGCAAAATCATCGATTTAAAGTAACAACGTGTGTTTACATTCACAAAATGGGTCCCGTTTCTTCATAGCCGGAAGTCCCTCTTCTGAGATTTCGCTCATAGCATTTTGCAATGAATGAGAGGGATTGGTGGCCGTGTTTAAGAGTCATTGTTTTGACATTGTGGTGTTGATATAATCTGTGTCCATCTCACACACTGTTTCATAGAATTGTTATTTTCGCTCTTAGAATTCTAATTAATTTCAAGGAATATGCATTAAAAGCTTCACAAATTCCAGCAAATATGATTTTAAAACAATAAATTCTAATTAACCATAACATTTATGTGTAAGATTTATTGTTATATGAATGTTTGCATGTTTTGTAATTTTAGGAAAAAATTACCCCACCCACTTTTAGCTATGACTACTAGCGTAAACTATTGACTAATTCAGTGAAGAAATACATATAGGTCAAGAACGGGTATCTGGGCAATTTTTAATTGGACGTCCGAAAGGACGTACAATTCTTATAACCACTTTTGGACAGGCGAAATGGGTTTTCATTACCAAAAAACCCTTTCTCAGACTCAATTGCCAGTTGACCAAAATTCAAAATAGATTTTGCGACCATACAGGAAAACTGTTGTATCTTTTCCTACTTTCTATGTGTTCTCTAACAAATACTATAAGATTCATTGGCCGATTCAATTCATGCCACGTCTTAACCAACTTTACGATCTTTTTTCGATTTAATCATTTTCTTGTAGTTTTTTGACTTTCGTAATATTTATTGTGTAAAGGGTAAGATCTTTAGAAAGCGATACATGCATACACTATGGTTATAATGTAAACAGACACCCTATATCATCAGCAGCAGCGATAGCTCAAACGGGAAAGGATTAACCTCGCAACATTTTTTCAGTTTGAAATTTGGAACGCCGTTGGTTCAAAACCAGTTCGGATTATTTCTTCTGTAAAACGTTTTTCTTGATGTGATCACATTTTAGAATGATTACCCAATTTAATGCACGTATTGTGTATGATAGGTTCCTTTTCTTTGATCATTGTTGTTTAAGTCTTTGGCATATTTAAAGGAACGGGGTTTCCACGAGACGTACTTTGGAACCAGGGTTTTGAAATTGATTATCGGGGAGTGAGTTCATTTCGCAACTCGGGTTCGACTCGATGACAAATCGGGGTTCCATCTGAACAGCCTCAGATGAGACACTAGTGAAATCCACCTATTCAGAAAAATAGTTGCTCTTACGAGTTTTTTTTCTCCATCATCTCTATCACTGATATTCGACAGTATCATGACCTATTTACATACTGATCGATGATCATGACAACAATGATTATTACTAGTATAAGACTAAGTGACAGCGATCTGTATTTATTTCGTTTAAGAGACCCGTTTACGTGTATTGAGCTAAGAAGATGAAGCAATGGGTCTGCAACAGATGGTACCTGGATGATCGTATGAATATGTGTATAGATAGGGACATTGCTATTCTCAAATTTTCGTTGATAATGATATGAAGATTTAAATTGCTTATTGTACTTCACTGCCATTTTCCCGAAGGCACGTTCCCAATTTCTTCTTTTTATGCACATCTGTAGATGTAAGGATGCTGCGGTAGTACTTGTATGAGGAATCCATGGTTAGGTGCTCCAATTCATCTGGTATTTTGTTTCAGGAAAAGTATGTATTGAATTTGTTTTGTAACCACAACCAGGGAAAACTGCTACCGTGTTTTTTTTTCTTTTTTTACTCTAAACAGGAATAAAAATCAAAGTGCTTGGAGCACTATATTTAGACGCCTCTCATTGATTGAGCGGAATTGTATGTAAATGATCGGCGTTTCATTACTTTATTTCGTTGAATTTGTGTTAAGATCGATTCTAAATCACTGCGGTCGTTTTTTCGCCATCGATGGTGGAGATAGAAGTCGAACAAGAGTGCCATGGTCACAATATACTCCGCCACTTATAAAACTTGAGACAAAAAAAATGACATTGACAAGGATTTATAAATATTCACACAAAAACCTGTAAAAAGTTGTGCTCACAAAAAGGTTTTTATAAATATCCAGTCAAAAACCAGGAAGGAATGGCGTTCACGAGACTGAAATATCATTAATTCACTGCCATAGGCGACTTTTGTCGACCTGGGGTTTCTGCCATAGGCGACTTTTGTCGACAAATTTATGGGGACGAGTACCAACAACATAAAAATTTTTTTTTTCTTATTTCATAAATTACCTTTAAATTTTGGTCACATATAGGTGCTTCATTTGTCTGTATGTGCTGAAAATTTGAAAGGAATCCATCAAATGAGTCAAAAGTTATGCATGTTTTTGTGAACAGGGTATCGAAATTTCTTCGAATTAATTCAGCGGTTAGAAACACGTCCGAAAAAATATTTGGCAGTGAAAGGGTTAAGCCCTAGAGACTAAGATTGAAGGGGGCATAACTCAGGCAAATATCAATGAACCATAAAATCCTTACTTCATGTACATCTACCAATTAAGGTAATAACATCCACCAAGTTTCATAAGGATCCAGTCAGAATCTTAGAAGAAGTTGTGTTGACAAGGCTGCAATTTCAATCAGCCCCAGAGACTAAGTTTTAAGGGGGCATAACTCTAGAAAAAATCAATGAACCATAAAATCCTTCCTTCATGCAAATCTACCAATTGAGGTGATTGACCAAGTGTCATTAATATCCAGCCATAAACGTAGGAGGAATTGCGTTGACAAGGCTGCAATTTCAATAAGCCCCACAGACTAAGTTTTAAGGGGGCATAACTCTGGCAAAAATCAATGAACCATAAAATTCTTCCTTCATGCACATCTACCAATTGAGGTGATAACATTGACCAAGTTTCATTAAGATCTAGCCAGAAACTTAGGAGGAGTTGTGTTGACAAGGCTGCAATTTCAATAAGCCCCAGAGACTAAGTTTTTATGGGGCATAACTCAGGCAAAAATCAACGAACCATAAAATCCTTCCTTCATGCACATCTACCAATTGAGGTAATAACATTGACCAAGTTTCATTAAGATCCAGCTAGAAACTTAGGAGGAGTTGCGTTGACAAGGCTGCAATTTCAATAAGCCCCAGAGACTAAGTTTTTAAGGGGCATAACTCTGGCAAAAATCAACGAACCATAAAATCATTCCTTCATGCACATCTACCAATTGAGGTGATAACATTGACCAAGTTTCAAGAAGATCCAGCCAGAAACTTAGGAGGAGTTGCGTTGACAAGAAAAGTGGACGGACGTACGGACGGATGGACGGATGGACGGACGGACGGATGGACGGACGGACGGATGGACGGACGGATGGACGGACGGACGGACAGACGGAGAAGATGACGCCAATATACGTCCGCCTCCGGCGGCGTATAAAAAAAGATGATTAAAAAGAACAATGTCTGAGTAGAATTCGAACCCAGGGCCTTCCGGATATAACATGTGTAAAGAGTACAAGGTGAGTGCTCTGCTAAGTGAGCTATCGCGGCTTTCATTTATGTAGCGCGTTGGCTTACATTTTGAATAAATTGCTTTGTAGCGTGCTTTATAAAATCAATGAAAAGTATAACTGACGACAATACTCATAGTAAACCGAAACAAGAAGACAAAAGTGCTAATCGCATGTCCTTAATTGAATTTGGTAATCAAATTAATAGTGATTATTCATAGCGACAAATCAGTTGTCTTGAAACGGCAATCAAATCAATTTGAAGCCTGAGAAGGGTTTTCTGGTAGTAAAGCCGATTTCGTATGTCCGAAACCGATCTTATAGAATTAAACACAGAAGAACGAATAAAATATCTTTCGTTCATGTACAATCCCGCTCAATCAATCAGAGACGTCCAATTACAGTGCTCTCAGCACTTTGATTAAGAATGGTTTCAACCACACAAACACACCATTTAGTCCGTCTGATGAAATCAAATAAGGAGTTCGCTGCACCCCCCTAGGTACCAAGGTTGTTATATATCATTTTAAAGCTTGAAATATGCTGGGTACGATGCACAATGTTGTCAAGTTGTAAACCTGTGCAGATCCCGTGAAAACGCACAAATATATGGGTGGGGTAAGATAACATATGAATTATTTGAAATACATTTGTCAAATAAAAATCGTCTAAAACCCAAAAACATTGTAATGTACCCATTCGAATTCATACAATTGTTATTGAATAAACCAGAAGAGACAAACAAAACAAATTTCAACCGATTATACATAGAAATAAGGCTAAGATATCTCGTCAATTTGCATATGGTGGGTGGGGTAATTTTCACACAGTAAAACACTTGGACACAAAAACAAATTATCGCATTATTGTTCCGTGTAACGTTGTACAACAGTTTTTAGATTAAATACAACTTATGTGGCTCTTATTAAAACACATTTACCAAAAATCTAATCGGAAATACTCAAGAAACGGTTCTAGGCTTCTCTTGACAGTGCCCCCTATCTCCCAGTAAATTACAACATCGTCCGTCAAATGATTTCAAATAAGGCGGATTTGTATGGAGATCGTTGCACCCCTAACCCCCGATGTACCGAGGATGTTATATACCATTTTAAAGCTTGGAATATGCTGGATACAATGTACGATGTTGTCAAGTTGTAAACCTGTGCAGGTCCCGTGTAAACAAATACATAGGTGGGTGGGGTAAGATAAGATATAATTTATTTGAAATACATTTGTCATATAAAAATTTATTTAAACCCAACACCTTAGGAATGTACTCATTCAAGTTCATTAAATTATTATGGAATAAAGCAGAAGAGACATGCAAAACACATTTCATCCGATTATACGAGGTAATAAAGCTCAGATATCTCGTCAAATTGTATATGGTGGGTGCGGTAATTTATACACAGTAAAACACTTAGCCACACAAACAAATAATCGCATTATTGTTCCCTGAAACGTTTGTACAACCGTTTTTAGATTGAAAACAACTTATTTGGATCTTAGTTAAACATCTTTACCAAATACTTAATCAGTTATAAACAATATAAAGTTTAAGGCTTTTCTTGAAAGTGCCTCCTATTTCCCTGATATTACAACATCGTCGTCAAATGATTTCAAATAAGGGGGAGGGTAAGGAGATCTAAGCACCCCTAACTCCCGATGCACCAAGGTTGTTAATTACCATTGCAAAGCTTGGGATATACTGAATACAATGTACGATGTTGTCAAGTTGTAAACCTGTGCAGGTCGCCTGTAAACAAATACATATGTGGGTTGGGTAAAATAATATATAAATTATTTGAAATACATTTGTCAAATCAAAAATTGTCTTAAACCCAACCATTTAGGAATGAGCACATTCAAATTCATAAGATTATCATTGAATTAAACTGAAGGGATATACACAAAACGTTTCAATTGATTGTACGCAGAAATAATGCTCAGACATTTCGTAAAAAATGTATATGGTGGGGGTGTTTTATTCAAAGTGATATACGTAGCAACAAAAACAAATAAGCGCACTATTGTTCCATGAAACGTCAGTCCAACCGTTTACAGATGAAATGCAAACTTATTTCGATCTTAGTAAACCACGTTCACCCAATATCTTATCAGATATATACAAGGCAGAGTTGTAGACTGCGCTTGAAAATCTCCCACCTACCCCCTGTTATTTACAACATAGTCATTTAGTTGATATCTTGCAAGGCGACTATTACAGGAGTTGCTGAATCCGACCGAGATGTACCCATGTTGTTATATACCATTTTAAAGCTTGAAATAGGCTGGATACGATGCATAATGTTGTTAAGTTGTAAACATGTGGAGGTCCCGTGTAAGCATACAAATATATGGGTGGGGTAAGATAACATTTTTTGAAAAGCAATTGTCAAATACAAATCGTCTTAAACTGACAAGAAATGTTCTTACACTTCAAATGCATGCAATAATTATTGAAATGACCAGAAGCGATATACAAAAAACATTCAATCGGTTATACGTAGAAATTATTCCAGATAGTTAGTCAATTTGCATGCGGTTGATGTGTGTGTGTGTGGGGGGGGTAATTTATACACAGTTAAATACTTAGCCACGCAAACAAATAATACTATTGTTATTCTGTGAAACGTTTGTACAACCATATATAAATTAAATACAAATTATTTGGAGATTAGTACAACATATTCACCCAATTGAACAGATATAAACAAGACACAATAGTTCTAAGCTGCTCCCATATGTTCGATCTTCACCTCTAACTTACAATAATCTCTGCTTTAACTATCCATAGTCATATAGCAAAAATACGTATTGTATGAACTATGGACAGTTCATCTGAGCAAGAACATCTTTTGAAAATATTTTACCATTTTTGACATAAGATAATTGTATTGATTTGTGAATGAAAAAGATTTTACTGTGGTATCTTTGGACAACACACTAATAACATGTTGGCGTCCAAGATGACGGCAAACAGCAGATTTACACATGGAATAGGCGCATACAACATTCGTTTTGTTTCTAAATTGATGTGGAAAAGTAATACAAATAATTTTAAGGACAACAAAGATTCATAAAAAGATGCATATGTCAAATTGAAATCGATACTAAAGTCCGTTAATGATTAATACAGGGACATGTTTTATTTCTGAATGACACTTCTGGGAGTAAAAGACTTCCACGGGCTAAGCAATAATTCTCTTTAAGAGAATGGCTTTGTTGAGTTCATGTTTATTTTGTACATTTCTTGATATTTTTCTATTTTTATCAATCAATTAAAAATGAGAAATGAGGGGCACAATTCAGCTTTTGTGATCAACTGGGCTTGCAATTTAACACTTCTATTTGCTCTTCCGAATAAATCAGACCCTTGTATCAAGAGTTAACTGTCCTAAAAATGCTTAAAGACTTTTTTGTCTTAGCTTACACCTATATGTTATGTTTTTACCCAAATTTGGAGACTTACACATTATAATCAGTTTAATAGCTGTTACATGACTGATACCCAAGGTTATGTGCGCCGGTAGCACATCTGCGGTGTGAATCACCACAAAAAGAATCTGTGCAATATTTTTTTCTGATCTCAATCTAATCGTTATTAGACTGAGACTGACAATTCCAATTCTTGAGTGAAAATTCCCAATGAACACCCAGATTTTGCCCAAGATAAGGCAATATCTTCATTTAAAACGTTTTGAATACAGTTTTGATGAATGTTCTTAAACTATAGTATTTACAAGTGTATTTTACATACATACAGTCTAATTGATAGCTGTTATACATGTTTTAGTTTTTCCCAATTTACGACAAAACGTCGCTATTTGCCCAATTCCACCGGCCCAGGGTCAAAACAGAAATTTGTAACAAGACCTCGGGACACTGATATCAGTTTTTTATTTAATATAAGTTAGTTTAGTTGATTTTTCCAATTTTTGAGGTCGAATATTGAAGAAATTTGGATTCATTTAGAAGAAATCCTGGATCCGCCGAAGCCTTTTTCTTGGTGTCATCGATTGAAATGTATTTAGTATATCTCTTCAGGTAATTTCAATTATAATTCCATGCATTTGAAAGAGAACATTTCTAAAAGGATGGGTTTAGGACGATATATATATTTGACAAATGCATTAAAAAATGTTTTTCTTACCCCACCCACATATTTGTGTGTTTCCAAGGGACCTCCACATGTTTACAACTTGAGGACATCGTGCATTGTATCCAGCATATATCAAGCTTTAAAGTTGTGTGTAACAGCTTTGATAAATTGTGGTCGGATGCAGCAGCTCCTTCAATAGCCCACATGTATGATATCATCTAAATGACTATGTTGTAAGTTACAGGGGGCATATTCAAATGCAGTCTAAAACCCTGTCTTGTATATATCTGTTAAGATATTGAGTGAAGGTGTTTTACTAAGATCCAAAAAGTTTGTATTTAATCCATAAACGGTTAGACTAACGTTTCACAGAACAATAATGCTATTATTTGTTTGTGTGGCTACCTATATAACTGTGTATAAAACACCCAACCCGCCATGTGCAATTTTACGAAATATATGAGCATTATTTTTGCCTATAATAAATTGAAACGTTTTCTGTATATCTCTTCAGGTTTATTTAACAATGAATTTATTAATTAGAATTATTTGCTAAGCCCTAAGTTTTTGGGTTTAAGACAATTTCAATTTGACAAATGCATTTCATATAATTTGTTTCTTATCTTACCCCATCCACATAATTATGTGTTTACACGGGACCTACACAGGTTTACAACTTGACAACATCGTGCATTGTATCCAGCATTTACCAAGCTTTAAACAGGTATATAAAATCCTTGGTACATCAGAGGTTAGGGGTGCAGCGCTCTCCTTAAAACCCTCCTTGTTTAAAAATCATTTGACGGACGATATTTTAATTTACAGGGAAATAGGGTCGCTTTCAAGATAAGCATAGAACTGTATCTTGTTTATATCTGATACGATATTTAGTGAAGATTATTTACCAAGATCCAAATAAGTTGTATTCAATCTAAAAACGACTGTACAAATGTTTCACGGAAAAATAGAGCGATTATTTGTTTGTGTGACCAAATGTTTTACTGTGTATAGATTACCCCACCCACCATATGCAATTAGACGAGATATCTGAGCCTTATTACCTCGTAAAATCGGTTGAAATGCGTTTTGCATGTCTCTTCTGCTTTATTCCATAATAATTTTATGAATTTGAATGAGCACATTCCTAAGTTGTTGGGTTTAAAACGATTTTTATATGACAAATGCATTTCAAATATATTATTTCGTATCTTACCCCACCCGCATATGTATTTGTTTACACGGGATCTGCACAGGTGTACAACTTGACAACATCGTACATTGTATCCAGTGTATTTCAAGCTTTAAAATGGTATATAACATCCTTGGTACATCGGGGGTTAGGGGTGCAGTGATCTCCATACAAATCCGCCTTATTTGAAATCATTTGACGGACGATGTTGTAATTTACTTGGAAATAGGGGGTACTTTCAAGATATGCATAGAACCGTTTCTTATGTATATCCGATAAGATTTTTGGTAAATGTGTTTAGCTAAGATCCAAATAAGTTGATTCAATCTAAAAACGGTTGTCCAAACGTTTCACGGAACAATAAAGCGGCTATTTGTTTTTGTGGTTAAGTGTTTTACTGTGTAAAAATTACCCCACCCACCATATGCAAATTGACGAGATATCTGAGCCTTATTTCTATGTATAATCGGTTGAAATTTGTTTTGTATGTCTCTTCTGGTTTATTCAATAACAATTGTATGAATTCGAATGGGTACATTACAAAGTGTTTGGGTTTTAGACGATTTTTATTTGACAAATGTATTTCAAATAATTCATATGTTATCTTACCCCACCCACATATTTGTGCGTTTCCACGGGATTTGCACAGGTTTACAACTTGACAACATTGTGCATCGTACCCAGCATATTTCAAGCTTTAAAATGGTATATAACAACCTTGGTACCTAGGGGGGTGCAGCGAAATCATTTTTTGCCTTGGTCATAAGACGGACTAATTGGTATTTTAAAAACTTTTTTTTCACTTTTATACAAAACTTATTTTGGTGATTTTTAGCCATTTTTGGTTATATTAATGAATATTCTCGAATATTCAAAATCAAATACATTATTCATGTAAGCCAAAGTGCAAATCATGTGCTTCATTTTGATACCAAAATAGTTGTTTTAGCTTCAGAAATGAGTAAGTTATGGGGTATTTTAGGAGGCATGTATGAAAAGTGCACCAAATGACCTTTGACCTTGATTTACAAAAGTTCCTACCACTTGTAAGCATGTCATCCACCCTTAACCAAAGCATGAGACCCTAATGTATTGAAAAATACCACTCTAATTTTTATAGGTCACCGGTTCCAAGAACTTTTAATTTAACCCCCTTTGTACAAGCTGGCTCCTAGACTAGATCAGAATTTGCTTTGTTGTGTAGTGCATTGTTTTTTCAGAGCTAAAAGGAAAGCAATTTTAGCTCTGGAACTAAATTTTTCACTATCAAGTTTCAGTGACACATAAATGTTACTATAAATATAAAGTGCGGATAAGTTTATTATTTACACTTGATTTAGAAGAACAGACTTAATTTAGAAGAACTAAATGAACTTCATTTGAAATTTACTTGTGCAGAAATGATCTAGCTATCCAGGTCGACCATTCCATACAATATTTCGTGAACATATTTCATATATGTTTGTATGCCCGACAACCTAGCATGGGTCTCTTTAAAGATAATTACGAAAATGCCGTCATTACAATGCTTACACCTGGTAGCGAACATTCGAACATGTATAAATAAAATGTAATTAGGAACAGAATATTGCAAATTGTGAAAACATATCACTATCATCAGTCTGGAATCTGGTTGTTATGATGTGTGGTTATGAAGGTCTCCAAGAGTAACCATGAACATGTTAGTACCGTATATTTGTTTATGTACATGCCTTCAAAAGGGATAACAGAGTATCTGGTCTTTTAATTAATTTTGTGACCCAATAAGCTTTAATTGTATAAGAAATTGAACCCAATAGTCCCTATATATTTTATTATGCAAATCATTCATTGCATGTGACATTATGTTACAAGTAAACAGTAGAAAATAAAGATACCACAGTTGTTGATCCATCCTTCACAATCCCATCATGATAACATAACTTTGTTTATTGATTCACGATTAATACATATTTGAGTAGACACAGAGAAACTTTCGGTATAAAAATAGTGGAAATCTTCGGACCTACGGTTGTTATAGCTCTAACCCCACAAAAATAAACCTAACAAAAATCTGGACAATGTTTTACTTATTACATGGCTAAAACTATTCCTGGTAATAGATTTTGTTGTAATCAATTGTGCATATATCATTTGTAAGTATCTATGTAATCTATATCAAAGAAATCATTAACCTTTCCCCAAACAAGACCTCGTTTTGACGTCCCTAGGAGAAAGGCTTGGGCAAAATTGATGCAAAAGGAGAAAATTATGATTATCAGCATTTTCTTTTGCCTCAATGTTTTCTAGGCTATATTGTACACAAATCAAATCTTTCTTTTATATCTGCTATTTTTGTCGTTTGCAGTAGCATGGCTTTTTGACTTTTAAACCAAAAGAGATGAAATTTTAAACACATATGCTTTGAAGAATTATACATTTGATTCTGCAACAAAAACGCTGCTGTTTTGATAAGTGCGCATTCGACAGTTGCTATGGAAACATAGGGTCAAGTTGAGCGGGAAAACTTTGGATAATTTGCAAAAATATGACTTATCAATCGCTTTTAAAGCGATCATATTTTGTATTTTTCACTTCAACAGTTGTCAAAAATGCTTGTTACCTTTGAGCGGACATTTTTCTCGGCAAACGTAACATCGTCAGCTGACATTTGGAGTCAATTTCCGTAAACAACCATAGATGAATACATCGCTTAGCTTATATAGCAAATATGGTGCTAGGGCAATGGTATTCAATAATGATTCGAGTGTAAATTTGAAAATTAAAATCCGAGACGATCTTTATGATTATGAACACGTACAGCAATACTTCTATGAGAAAAAAACAAGCATTTATGAGTGGTACAATGCATTTATAAATGATTTTACCCATGATGCTTCTGACCTCAATAGATCTGGACGTTTGCGAAATCGTCAATGACTTGCCAATTGTTTCCCAGAAACTATCTTTAGAATTTCCCAACTACAGTTCAGACGCTTAGATTTGAGGAATAAATTCATATGTGGGAAATGTGGATATCGTGCAATGGCAAATGTATAGAAAAGATGTAAATATTAGATGTGTAAGACAGACGTTCCTGATATATCCATCTCAGACCTAAGTTGCGCCGCTCAATATAACCCTACGTTGCCATGACAACTGTAGAATGCACCATAATTCAAAAAACTTAGATTTTGTTGCTGGATCAAAAGCATAATTTCCTAAATTTTAAGTTTTGAAAATATCCTAACAGTTAGTACATGAAAAAGTTATGACATAATTCCGGATACTTTATTAGCAGCCCTCATACAAACCAAATGAGCTTTTTATGTTGAATACTTTTTGAGAAAATGCCAATGTTTATAACAACAACAATTTAATAAGAATGCGTAAAGATCCTGCAACTCTAGCTTTGATTGACATCACAAAATACACGTGTTAAACTGACTGCCACACACGAAGGTGTAAGTGTCAAAGAGAAGATCTTTTATGCACTGATGCATGTGTTTGTGAGTCAGAACTGTGTATAAATAGACGTATCTTGGTGCATTAGACAGTGATAATGATTAATATATAAAAATATGGCCTGAATTAAGTGTATTGAAGTGTTTAGTATAGGGTAGCTATGGATATTTAAAGTCTGGTTATTGCTTCATGTGTCTTGTTGTTTTTGTTGTTGTTGCTGTTGATGATGATGGTGATGATGAGGATAGTGTTGAATATAAGAACATTATATTTAGTAAAGTATACAAGATACATAAAGTGAACAAAACAATGAGTTTATGCACGACTTCTGCTTTACGCAACTATTATGCAGAGGGCATTTCGGTCATCATTTGAAAAATTAAACTCTTTATATTGGTCTTACTTTCTAAAATGCACATTACTGGCTATCTCTCAAGAATTCATATATAATTCATATATAATTCAGCCCAATCTTGAAACAAGATGTGTTTGTGAAGCACGACTGCCTCTGAAAAGACCAATGATAAGTTTTCATGTTAAGCTTTTGTGTAAATGGTTGATAAGTTTTAATGGATGAGCTTGAGGAAGGTCATATTGCATGGAACAGATAGATATTATTAAAAGAAGGTTACATACCAAATTTGAGCTTTGTGTGTGAAATACTTTTGGAGAAAAGGCCAATGTTAAGTTTTTACGTTAATTAGTTTTAATGTTAAGATTTCATTTTAAGGGTTGATAAGGGTTAATGGATAACCTTGAGGAAGTTCATATTGTATGGAACAGATAAATATCATTGAAAGAAGGTTACATACTAAATTTGAGCTTTGCATGTGTAATATTTTTTGAGAAAAGGCCAATGTTAAGTTTTCGTGTTAAGTTTCAAACTGACGGACGGACGGACAGACAGATGGCTGGCTGGACGGACGGACAGACAGACCGACAACGTAAAACATTATGCCATCGATCTAACGATAGGGGGCATCAAAATGACTAATTTGTGGTATTATTTTTATCTATATTATATTTTCGACATATACACAATTATGGGGGTCAACTTGAATTTAGTTGGCCATTTTTGACAAAACACAAAGATGATTTTGAAAAAAAAGATATATCTGTATCCCTTATAAGTATGTAATACCAGAGATATTGTTTTATTCACTTAAACTGTAAACTGTGTTTCAAGTGATGTGTTATTCATCATATATATACTGACTGGCTTTAAAAACGCATCACTAAAGTTCATCCGGCAATAATATGCAAAATACGAGGGTTGTCCCCATAAATCGTAGACAACGTCGATAAATCAAAAACCACTCCACAGATATTTCTAATTTTTCCATAGTTTAAGCCCACACTTTTTCACGCCACTTTGACAAAAAATCAAGTTAAATGCTTACCTTATACTGAATATATAGAATTTTTTGCAAAGGCATGCACCCACCCGCGGCGCACGTCACAACGTCATGTTGTATTAACGTCTCATTTTAACGGGAAACCGAATTGCATTTTCTTGCCTTATGATTGAACTTTGTGCCTATATCCCAGATACTCTTGATTTTTCAAGTAATTTCAAAATGAATAATTATTAAATTAATTCGATCAAATGTATTTTACATCTCAAAGTCCGTTTTCTTCGCCATACTCTTGTGCGCTCTCCGTTTATTCTAATCAGTGCCTTCTTTTTACTATTTCACGCCCGTTTTTCTACACAATATTGGCCTTCATCGGGGACAATATTGAAATGTCTTTTTGAGACTTTCAAAAAAATGTCCATACATGTGCTATAGACACGTGGCAAAGTATTTTAATTCCTTTCATCTTCATTAAAGATTCAAGGTGCCATACTGCTCTTCACATCGCAGAACGGACAATTTTACGGTGCGCCGCAATTTTCAGCAACGTCGTCTTTTTACGTCAACGAAATTGTTATTCGTTTTCTTTTAAAACATCTTACTTCGAAAACAAATAACGACAATGCTGTGAAATTTGGCACAATTACAAAACATAATTTACTCGATCCGGCTGTGTAACTTTTTTGACTGAAAATAGAAACGAGATTTCTTTTATCACGACAGTTAATCAGGAACGACAAGCATGAAAGGCAATATTTTTCACGTGCGCCGCGCGACCACTACGCGATTAAAATAATCGGATAGAACTGGATATAAAAGAGATATATGAACAGCTAATGAAAGAAAATTAATTCAAAAATGGACGAACAATGTTCATACGGAAAATAAACATTATGCGACGTTAATAAGGCAAGTTATTTAATGTGTCTACGATTTATTGGGACAACCCTCGTACATGATCAACTTTGTAGTATTATATTTTAAACACCAGCTCGATATCTTCCCAACATTCCCTGAAAATTTCAGACAAAAGTTCGATTAAATGACTGAGATATAGCCATTTAAAGAGAGGTGGTGTGAGGAATTTGATAGTTTTCTCTATTTAACAAGTAATTCCGCTCTGAGTGTGAAAGACGTTCCAAAATCGTGAACTCGTCAACCCTTGAGTTGAAACAAAATCTTTATTCTTTTTGGCTTAAATTATCTACCATATATTGCTGGAGAGTATTCAAAAGTTTTGGCGTCCGTTTTTCATCATGTCTAGGCCCAACGTACCGTGATCTGATGATGACTTTCTGTAAGTAGCTGTCACGGGCATAATCGCCAGTACTGACAACCACAATACCTTTTTCGTTAATTCACTGCTATGGCAAGAGTTCGTCAGTTGCAACATTTTTGAATTACAATTGCAGTTGAAAACGTTGTTGTAAACCAATTATGTAATTGACGTTGACGTATGTTATTATCTTGACGTAAATTCGTTTTAAACGGTTGATCAGGACGCTGATGCTCAGCAGCAATCCCTGTAGATTTGCTACGTAAAGGAAAGGAAAAAATTGTCGATTGGTTTACATTTAAACGTCTCGCTCGTCCTCGATGACAAACACCTGCTTAGAATAATTCAGAAATTTGTGTGTGCTCAACGAAATTTGGTCTCTTGGCTTTATTTTTTGTTTAATTAAATTGATTGGGAATTAAAAGTTACTCCTGACCATTTGAATATGGAATATGAAAACAAAAATCCGATTGGTCACCTAAGGTGTAGTTACGTAAACGTTATCCATATATTGCACGTTGACGTCGTGCGAAATAACCTGGAAACTGTCTGCAATAAATTTTTTATTGGGTATCGTGTCTTATTGGTTGAAATATATATCAGAAGAACAAATTTGATCCTGTTGACTTTAACTACGAAAATATTTTGAAAAATAAGTGATGCGTTTTTAAAGCCAGTCAGTATATATATATAAAATTACATGATAGAACCGCAAAATTTTGTGTATGAGCTATTTGGTTCCAGCGCTAAATTCCTTTCCCTTTGGCTCTATAAAAGCAATGCACTACCCAACAATGCAAACTCTGACCGTCCCATGTTGTTCTGATTCCTAAAAAATCTGGCACGGGTCTGGGGAATATTTTCAGCTGCCGATTTATAATACATAGATACTTGATGAATATTCGTTTTAAGAGTCATTGCTTTGTCATTATGGTGTTGATATAATCTGTATCCATCTCAGATGCTGTTTTATTGAATTGTTATTTTGGCTCTTAAAATTCTAATTAATTTCCAAGAATATGCATTAAAAGCTTTACAAATCACTGCAAATATGATTTCAAAAGCATAATTTCTACTAAAACATCACATTTATGTGTAAGATTTTTTGTTACATCAATGTTTGCATATTTTGTAATTTTTGAGAAAATTTACCCCACCCACTTTTAGCTATGACTACAAGCCTAAGCTAAAGACTAATTCTGTGAAGAAATACATATAACTCAAGAACAGGTTTCTGGGCAATTATTAAGTATGACTTGAACCACACAAACATACCTTTTGTATTTTAAAACCTTTTTTTTCACTTGTAGACAAAACTTTTTTTGGTGATTTTTCGCCAATATTTGCTATATTTATGAATATTCACAAAAATACAAAATCAAAAAGCTGTTTATTATTCATGTAAGTCAAAGTGCGATTTATCAGCTTTATTTTGATACCAAAATAATTGTTTTAGCTTAATAAATGAGTAAGTTATGGGGTATTTTAGGAGGTATGTATGAAAAGTGCACCGAATGACCTTTGATCTTGATTTTAAAAAAATCCTACCACTTTTCAGCATGTCATCCACCCTTAACCAAAGCGTGGGACCCTAACGTATTGAAAAATACCACTCCAATTTTTATAGGGCACCGGTTGCAAGAACTTTTAATTTAACCCCCTTTGTTAAAGCTGGCTCCTAGACTAGTTTACATGTTCATAATTAAAACCGCTTTATTTCGGATTAGCGTGATGGTCGTGTAAAACTGTTACTGCTAGTCTTAAAGTTATACCGAAAACTATCTACTCTTCTAATGACCCTTCTTTGCTCACAAAATTAAAAAAAACACTTTGTTCTTTATCTTTGTAGTAAAATCATCCCAGTGGGCGTCGCCATTGTTTGAGTGTGCCTGACCCAATAACGCAGTATTAGGGGCAGGTATACTAGACTACTTTATTGGTAGATCATTTGTAACATCACGGACAATTCTGTTGAATCATACCTAAATTGGATGCATGTCGTGGCACAACTTTCAGGCTATGAATATAATAGAGCAGAATAGAACAACAAACCTACAACACAAAGCGTTCGTCTGTAACAGATGTCAAAAATGAAGCAACAATGATACTAAATTGCATTGTTTGCAGTTCCAGTGTCCTCTTTTTTCAGAATGATTACAACCTGCAAGTCCCGCAAGTTGTCATTGTTGTTTATTTGGATTACCTCGAAAACTTCTTTACGAAGCGTAACTACTTCCGGCTAAGAAATCGCATTTTTTAACATTTCTTCATACATACTTCTGAGTCGATGATTCGATCTTCGATGGAATTGTCCGAGGTGTTCCAAATGATTGGTAGATATTGGTCCCAATTGCGACCCTCGAGACTGTTTGCAACCTTTTGTCGTTTGGAACGTGTTTGCAACATGATCCCGAACGTAATACAGTGACCGCCATATTGAACGTGAAAGTAGACGCGTAAATGACGTTATCAAAACAAATCAATCCTTTTGCTAACGTTATAATTCAAGTGAAATACATTGTCAATAATCGGTAAATCACATTAATTTTTTATCAGATAAAAATTTTCACAATTAAACTATGAGGATGCAATCGACTTTTGAACGCTGTTTGTTTCCAGAGGAATCCTCCCTTGACGGCTTGTTGGGACATCCTCGGATAATGTCGATCAAAAGTCGAATCATCGACTTGGAAGTGTGTGTATGAAGAAATGTTAAAAAAAATCATACTTCTTAGCCGGAAGTAGCTACGCTTCACAAAGTAGTTTTCGAGGTCATCCAAATGAACAACCATGGCAACTTGAGGGACTTGCAGGTTGTAATCATTCTAAAAAGAGAGGACACTGGAACTGCAAACAATGTATTTCATTATCATTGTTGCTTCGTTGTTGACATTAGTCAGGCCCGTAGGAAGCAATTTCATATTGGGGGAGGGGCTAAAGCCATTGTCCTGAATATTGGTGGGGGGGCTAATTTGGATTTTCTCAAAATTTTCAGTGTAAAATTATGAAATTTGGCATTTTTGGCCAAAATTGGGGGGGGGGGGGCTTAGCATCCCCCCCAGCCCCCCCCCCCCCTGTTCCTTCGGGCATGTTAGTTACAGACGAACGTTTCGATTTGTTGTTCTATTCTATTCATAGCCTGAAAGTAGTTCTGCGACTTGCATCCAAGGTATGATTCGACAGAATTGTCCGTCGTGTTCCAAATGGACGGCTACTGTAATACACTTAACAAAACTTATAAGTACTCCGTTTTCTATTATGCGCAAAATTTTCCCCGGTAAAGGAATATCAAAAGTCGATATAGTTTATAATTTCCTAACTTAATTACTTGACCGATATCATTTTCATTTTGCAAAATTATGGTGCAAAATGGTAACTTCCGGCCAACTAAAGAAAATTGAAATATGTCTCCTGTGTTTCATACACGTATCCAACGTGCTCAATGTACAATTTATTCTTTTATGGATTGACGTGCCAAACATAAAAACATAAAATTCGTCGGAAATCTTTACAACAACAACCCATAACAGTTGGTGTTTTACAAGGGGGTGCAATTTAAACGTAGGTAATATTCTTGTATCCCCATTTCAAGCCGTTCTATACAAATTTAATACAGAATATCGTTCGTTACTGTCAAACATCAACATTTTGTTACATTCGTGCCATTTTTGAAAAGAAAAGCAACCCGTTTCATGAATGCACATGCAGATGCTATCACCCAACTTGTGGCCGAGTACAGACAAACCGGAAGTGCTGCCAACCTACCAAGACAACAAAGTGATAAGAAATCAAACAGGAATTAAGACCGTAACATTGTTTTGTCTCGCCTTTGTGAGTTGAAGCGTCCAGAAGCTGTCATAGAAAGGGATACATTATGCCTTCAAGGGAGACCATTCAGTGTCCAAACTATCCGATAATGGCTAAATTCATCATGCCTATGAACAAGTCACATCAACCATGACCTCACAACTAACATGGTCATGTTTAGTTGCCAGTGGTGCATCAAATTTACTGATTATGAAAAAGTGCTTTCCAGACTAACGATTTACTGTCCAGTAAGATGATGATCTGACACATGCTTAGCGAGCATAGAGAACCTTACACAGACTTCTAAAATATTGAGAAGATATCCCTACAGTATATTTCATGAATTACAAACTGTTTATGCGTTCCTCATACCATGCTATCATTGGAGAGAACATGCGACACACAAGAGATTGACTTTGTGACTTTTGCTACCAACAGTGGTCTCCGTTAGCTGCTTCTTGTTCAATTCAGGTTTTCGTGAGGGTTATGAAATTTCAACATATAATGGTAACATGGTTGAAGTGAAGTTGTGTTAAATTTGGTTAAGATATGTTATGCCTGTCCGGAGATATGCCTTATGATGTAGTCGGAGTACTTATAAGTTTTGAGTAGTATACATTCGAGCCGATCTAGAGAAACGACAAGATCCAAGAATATTGGAATGATATTAGTCCGAAAATAAAAAAAAATAGACTGGAAATTTTAGACTGACGGCTAGTCAATGGGTCAAACATGTTTCCCGTTGCATAAATCAGAGTTACAATAACACACCGTCTTAAAAAAGAAAAAGGTGAGGTAACATCCGCTTTTCTTGAAGTTGACACAGCCATATCTATAATCTGAAATCACAAATAGATAATAGGGATTAATTTTGTGCTAAAAATAGACTGATTATACCTGTAGAGATTGAGAAATCGTAGGTATTACTATGAAATATCGTAAATGCAGCTTCAATCAAATTGTAGTTACGCGGGTTTTGAATATTACCTATCAAATACTATTGTTCGTCCGAATTTTTGTTTTGTTTTTGAAAAGAGACGATATGTAGGGCCTGCACTATATACTACACAGCATAATTTCAAGATCAGACCATTGTTATAAATAGCTCAAAAACTAATTTTGCTCGTTATTTCTTTTTCAGGTTGATCATCTTAAAGGAAGTTAATCCTTACAGGAACACGTCCTTAAGGTCATATCGACGACCTAATAGAAAAAAGAAAATACTGGAGGAAAATAAGGCCAAAAGAAGGAAATGATGATAATCAGGATTTTCTCCACATTGCCTGTGCTAAATTGAAAACTAACCTCCCCCTTCTTTTTGGCAAAGTCCATTTTATCATATGTAGCAGAGCTTTTTAGCCCATTCCCACACATTGGCGCCTTTTGACACCCTTTCAGATAATGATTTGGAAAACATTACGGAAAATGAAGAAATTGCTTGTGACAAGCATTTTCTTCAATCCCACATTGTTTTCTACGTAAAGTGACCAAAAAATGTTAAATATCATTCACTTGAAATTGTCGTCTGTAACATCTTTGAATTTGGACCAGCCTAAAATTTTGCCGTTTGGTAATGGGTTAGAATGGAACATGGCTACAATTGGCACAATTGGTTTAAGGACAGGTTAAAAGTTCATGTATTGGTGTATACCCTCTGAAGTTCGACTTACATTTTTCGAGGCTTTGTTGTGAAACAAAACAGGATCCATTGCAAGCTTTAGTGGTCAAAGGCTTTCCTTCCATACCCACGTTGCACTTGACAGCGTCTATGCCTAAAAATAAACGAGACAGAATCTGAAACAATGTTACCTTTATCCATTACTTCATAGTGACTCCTTTTGACTCCCTGACAAAAAAGCATGGGAAACATTGTGGAAAAGGAAGAAATTGCTTGTCACAAGCAATTTCTTCATTTCCCACAATGATTTCTGGCCAAAAATGGAAATCTCAAACCAAGAATTGTCCGCGGACAATAAAGGTCGCCATAACGAAATCTTGTCAAAGAAAAGTTCTTTCCTAGGTCAAGGTAAAAGGTCATGGTCCAAAATAAAAATCCTTTGCAGGAGGTTACAATTTGTATAAGATAACGGCCAAACTCGAAGTTCAAGGTTACAAAATCAAAGATCTTGGCCGTAGTTATCGTTGTGTGAAATATAAAGGTTGTATCAAGAATAGTACATAAGATATATAGGACAAGTTTTTATCAAAATAGGTCAGACTCCAAAGTCAAATTCACGGGGTAGAGGGTCATAGTCAAATGTGAAAGGTCTTAGCAGGAGGTATCCATGTGTGAAATATTAAGGCTATATCAATGATATTGCATGAGATAATAGCACGGCCACCAATCCCTCTCCTTCATTGCAAAATGCTATGAGTGAAATCTCAGAAGAGGTACTTCTGGTTATGAAGAAAGGGGACCCACTTTGAGTAAGTAAACACACGTTGTTACTTTAAATCGGTTATTTTGCCAGTTTTTGGCCGATTCTCAAAAATCGGGGAATGCTATTCGATGGTGAGAATATTTAAACTTCTTTTGGAGTATGTCTCCTCGGCATAGTCTCACTGTGTTTGCTTCAAACTGCTTTGTCGTGCGATCACAGTGCTGTGTTTTGAAGATATGTCTAAATTGATCGAAAAATTATGGTTTAAATACTACCATAATTCCCTTCTTTACAGGTCCCATAAACTTCGAATGCTTTACCTAATATATTTATCTATCGTAGTCCAATGACTGATTTCCTGATAGAGAGAAAAAGCCCCCAAAAATGTTATGGAGAAGAGAGATCAGCTATTAAATAAAGGGGACTAGATATGAAGAAGATATAATACGCTATGAATAAGAGCTCTTACATTTAAAGGGCTTAACTTTGCCTTTTCGCTCGGAAAGTGATACGAATGTATTGTTAATTCCACTTCACTTTAAGGATTGTAAGATAAATCTAATTTCACATTTCCAAATTACTTAACGACTAATCAGTATACATTGTTGTTATATTTGGCATGAGGATATAATTATAATGTAAATAGCATTGGTCTGCACATGCGGACACCTATATCAATGTAAACTATTTAGGTAAAACTTGGCAAATTGTATAATTCTAAGCCTACGCAAGATAAATTTCTAATGAAAACAGATCTTATTTACATGAGTTTGCAAACCGGGTGAATGTCATCTGGTGCGGCCAAGGCCATTTAGCCCATTACCACTGGTGGTGAACTCGGCCAAAGCGTGGGACGCTTTTTCGCGAACAATGATTCCGTCGGTGTTGTTATAAAATATCGTAACTACAGCTTCGATAAAGACGTAATTACGAGATTTTATAACAACACCGACAGTTTGTCAATACATAACGGGAAACCCGGTCTATTTTTAGAACAAATTCATTGTCATAAGAAAAACTATCCAATCAGATCTTTAAACTCACTTTTAAACGCAAAATATCTATACCTTGTTGTAGAGAAAAACGTCGCTCGCTTTGGTCGAGTTCACCACCAGTGATTACTAGACGAAAAAATTTAGACTGGTCGAATTTGAAGGATTTGTGTATGAAATGATATATAAAATATCCAGACAAAAGGAGAAACTGATGGTTATCAGCATTTTCCTCTTTTGTCTGAATGTTTCCCCGTGATATTCTCTTTGAGACGTCAAAATCATGTCTTGTTTGGGAAATGGTAAAAAGGCCAAACTTCTTAAGTGCTTGTCTCAGAGAAAATCATGCAAAACAGTCCACAAGCACTTTTCACCGATTTTGATGATTTTTACCATGGCAACGCATAGAATAGGGGCATTGTGGTGGAATTTTGAAAATCATTTTATTTCCTCACAAAACCCCCCAAATATTGTAACAAGATATTTAACTTTCAATTTTGACAGCCAATGATGTGTTTTATCACTCACAAAAAAGTTAGCTCAAATATGATGTACACTAACCGGTAATTTCCAAGATTGCCGCCAAAATGGCCGCCAAATGCATTGAATTTGCCATAACTTTTGTACTGATAGCACCAGCAGAGTAAATTTGGTGTCTAACCCTATGTTTTTGGGGTCAAGGAATCTAATTCAGACATCCTTAATTAGATAAAACAAATATTTATTCAAATAAAGTGAGAACAAGAGGTCTATAATGGCGATAAGCTACTCAACTGAGTGAGAAAAGTAAAATTATTTGCCTTATTTAGCCATTTTCAGCCAAGGAAGTCAGACTTATCCCTATATATGACAGTATAATACCATACCATTTTCTGAAAGTAACTACTCCCTTCTTCTAATTAAAAGAAACAAATCAAGAAAAGTACCTAATATACTGGAGTGATGTCTCCTATGTTGTAGGTACCCAATGCAATATTGCTGAAAAAAGCACTTTTTGGCTGTTTTCAAGGCCTTAAATCTTTTTAGCTAGGGTTAATTGACAGTATTTATTTACATTTATGGATATTCCTGCTTTTGTTTACCAAGTTTAAAAGAATATCTAGATTGGCCCGCCATAATGGTTACCATGGCAACGCATAGAATAGGGGTAGTGTTGGGATATTTTGAAATTCATTTTATTTCCTCACAAAACCACCCAAATATTGTAAAAAAATATTTCAAAATAAATTATGACAGAAAATGATGTGTTCTATCACATACAAAACATTAGCCTAGTATGATGTACAGAAACTGGTTATTTCCAAGATGGCCGCCAAAATGGCCGCCAAAATCACTGAATTTCACATAACTTTTGTACTGATAGTACCAGCAGAGTAAATTTGGAGTCTAACCCTATGTTTTTTGGGTCTAGGAATCTAATTCAAACATCGTAAATGATATAAAACGAAGATTTATCAAAATAAAATGAGAACAAGAGGTCTTTGATGGCCTTCGGTTTCTCTCCTGGGTGAGAAAAGTCAAGTTATTTTGCCTTAATTAGACATTTTCAACCAAGGATGTCAGACTTTTTCCTATATACAATGTAACAGTATAATTTCATACCTTTTTTTAAAGTAACTACTCCCATCTTTAATTTGATCAAGCAAAGAGCCTAACATACTAGAATGGTGTCCCCTATGTTGTAGGTACCCTCTGCAATATTGCTGAATAATAACTTTTGGCTTGTTTCAAGGCCTTAACTTCAGGCTTAGGTCTTCAATGGTAGCGTTATTTGATAGTGTTTATTTGAATTTATGGATAGCCCTTCCCTCAAATACCAAGTTCAAAATATCTAGCTTGGTCTGTAATAATTGTTACCATGGCAACGGATGAATGGTTACATGGGAAATATTGAAATATCTGTTATTTCTGCAAAACACCTCACAAAAGCATATAAATACTGTGACAAAATGTTTTACAATCAATTATGGCAACCAATTCTGTACTGTCACACAACTTTATGCAGAAAAGGTGGCCAAATTTGACACACAAAAATGAATTAATTCCAAGATGGCCGCCAAGATGGATGTCAAAAAACACTGATTTTCCCATCACTTTTGTACTGATTGTACCAGCAGACTAAATTTGGATTAAAAAGGGGTACTGTGGAGAAATATTGAAATATCTCTTATTTTGGGAAAAGCCCTCGCAAAACTTCCAACATTTTGTGACAAATGTTTCACAATCACTTATTATAGTAATTGATGTACATTAAGCGTAAACATAATAGTTAGCTCAATATAATGCACAAAAACGGGTTATTTCCAAGATGGCCGCCAATATGGCCACCAAAAACACAAAATTTGCCATAACTTTTGTACTGATAGAGCCAGCAGAGTAAATATGATGTCTACCCCTATGTTTCAAGGGTCTAGGATTCTAATGCATATATCCTTAAAGACGTTAAACTGATATTGAATGAGAATAAGAGGTCCTTGATGGCCTACGGGTGACAAGTATAAGCCCTCATTTTCTTCGAAAAGTCGAGCTAAAAATACAATTTGGGAAAATATTGAAACAATAAAAGAATGAGATGATGAAAAGGATTCTTTCCTTTTCGCTCAATCGTTTTTGTGTTTTAAAAACTGAACACACGCCTATTCTCCCCAACTTAGATGTTGTATTGTGAAGTAGTTTGCAAATGTGAACAGTCTAAAATTTTACGATAATTATCTAGAGTTTTTTGCAGTTGAGCCTTTTAATTTTCCAAACAAGAATTGGTTTTCACGTCTATCATGATAGAAAGGGCACATGGAAAAATACTCAAAGTCTGGTTTATAAGGCAAAACATGGTTATTAGGACAAAATGATTTGACTTTTCTCAGTTGCAGGACATCGTGGACCTATTATTCTCACCTAATATTTCTTCTACCCCATTAAGCACGTTTGAATTAGATTCTAATTCCCTCAAAACATGGGGTTAAACAACAAATTAATCTTCCATCAATACCAGTACAAGAGTTATGGCAAATTCAGTGTTTCTTGCTGGCCATATTGAAGGCCATTTTGGAAATACTGTATATGTAGAAATATTCGCGGGCTTCTAAATTTCGCTATATTCGCGCTAGACCATCGACCCGCGAATTCATGATTGCGCAAATATTTGTACTCCCAATTCTTCCTGAATAGTTTAATTTTCGCGTAAGTTGAAATGTATCTTTGTGGCCAAATAGCATTTTATTGATCGAAAATCGCTAAAAATACAAAATGGTTCACTTGCAGGTTAGCAGACGCAGGCCATCAATGACCTCTCATTCTCACTCAATATTGGTCAAACGTCTTTAAGGATATATGCATTGGATTCCTTGACACTTGAAACATCGGGATAGACACCAAATTTACTCTGCTGGCACTATAAGTACAAAAGTTATGGCAAATTGTGTGTTTTTTGGCGGCCATCTTGGCGGCCATCTTGGCAATAACCCATTTCTGTACATCATATTTGGCTATTTTCTGGTATGTGATAAAACACATCATTTGTTGTCATAATTGATAGTGAAATATTTTGTTACAATATTTGGGTGGTTTTGTGAGGAAATAAAATGAATTTCACAATTTCCCCACGATACCGCTTTTCCATGCGTTGCCATGGTAACAATTCTGGTAGGCCATGCTAGATATTTTTTGAACTTGGTAACCAAAGGCAGGACTATCCATAAATGTAAATAAACTCTGTCAATTAACCCTACCTTAGAAGTTTTATGGCCATGAAAACAGCCAAAAAGTGCTTATTCAGCAATATTGCATTGGGTACCTACAACATAGGGACATCACTGGAGTATATCATGTAATTTTCTTGATTTGTTTCTTTTAATTAGAAGAAGGGAGTACTTAATTTCAGAAATCGGTATGGTATTATACTGTCTTATATGGATAATACTGATTTCCTTGGCTAAAAATGGCTAAATAAGGCAAATAATTTGACTTTTCTCACTCAGTTGAGCAACCGAAGGCCATCATAGACCTCTTGTTCTCACTTTATTTGAATAAATATTTGTTTTATCCAATTAAGGATGTCTGAATTAGATTCCTTGACCCCAAAAACATAGGGTTAGACACCAAATTTACTCTGCTGGTGCTATCAGTACAAAATTTATGGCAAATTCAATGCTTTTGGCGGCCATTTTGGCGGCCGTCTTGGAAATTACCGGTTTGTGTACATCATATTTGAGCTAACTTTTTTGTAAGTGATAAAACACATCATTGGCTGTCAAAATTGAAAGTTAAATATTTTGTTACAATATTTGGGGGGTTTTGTGAGGAAATAAAATGAATTTCAAAATATCCCAACACTACCCCTATTCTATGCGTTGCCATGGTAACGATTATGGCGGGCCATAAGAAGATTTAAGGTCTTGAAAAAAGCCAAAAAGTGCTTATTCAGCAAAATTGCATTGGGTACCTACAACATAGGGGGCATCACTCGAGTATATTAGGCACTTTTCTTGATTTGTTTCGTTTAATTAGAAGAAGGGAGTAGTTACTTTTAGTAAATGGTATAATATTATACTGTCATACAGGGGTAAGTCTGACCTTCTCGGCTGAAAATGGCTAAAAATGATAGGAATTTTAGTCAAAATTCTGGGTCCTTAAATTCAAGGTGCCTGACATAGATGGCGCTCCATAAAACAGGTTTCCATGGAGATATCGACAAAATATTTTGCAAATGGACATTTCGCCTATAGGTGGTTCACCATGCCAAAAATCATCAAAATCGGTGAAAAGTGCTTGTGGACTATTTTTTGGATTTTGCATGATTTTCTCTGAGACAAGCACTTAAAATGCTGTTTCGAAGACTATAAGTGTTTCACCTTTTTCAGATTATTGGCGTATTTAAGGATAAGAAGAATCGGGGTCCTACTAGTCTCTGTGGTGTGAAACGAAGTACTTATTGTAGATAAGTGTAAATAATATTGATCAGTTGATGCTTGTCTGCAAAAGCCTCGTAACTGCATTAAAATAAGTTGCGGTTACAGGGTTTTTTTTTTAAATACAACGATATGCCACATTCGCGTAAGAGTAATTGTTTTGTTTTATATGTTAATTAGGTCATGAAACAGGGAAAAATGCTAGGAGGCATCCAAACAAAAACGAAGTAAATCCGAACTACGCGAAACAATGAAGCAAAAGGAGGAAATATAGTGGTTTGCATTTTGTTCTTTACCACCAATATTTTCATCCATTCATAACCATTTCGTCTGCGATGCACTACAACAAGAAGAAAGACTTAAAACTTATAAGGAATTGCCGAGATTCAATATATTTGAATCAGTGATGAAAAGGGATAAAACAACCATTGCAATAGTTTTGCCCTTTTTCACCATTGTTCTGCTATATACATCACTCAACGCTTAGAAACAGATACATAGATATAACTTAAATATCGTCCCTTGACAGCCAGAAGTGGCTATCAGCAGTTAAATTTTAACTGCTGATAGCCACTTCTGGCTGTCAAGGGGCGATATCAGAGATTATGATTTTATACAGCTTTGTTTGAACACACTAGGAATAATACATCGGTATTAGTTAATCCTTAATCACATATATAAAGAGGTCAATTAGGTCCACGAAATGCACGTGCAATTTGTGAAATTTACCAAATTTGGTATTTGGCCTATACGTCATCATAGTTGTTTTATCGATTGTCCAATGAGATGTATTTCCATTGTCCAATAAAAAATATTCAATTACACCCTAAACCCTTTTTAAATCGTCGGTCGCGTTCAAAACAGCCGCAAATACAGCTTCTCGGAGCTGTGGTTGTGACAGTGATCGTGATCAACGATATTACGGTACGGAAACTACAGAGACAGAGCCAATGGCTCTGCCGCTTTAATCCTCTGGGGCGCTTCCGGCCATGTGTGGCTCTGTCTCTGGGATCACGATTTTTTGACAAAAACAGGTGAGTGTTCAATTTTGTTGTTCAATTATTTTCTCTTGGTGCGTTAAATCGAAAAACCGGGAATGTCATGCTCCCCTAAGACCATTTATCTGCCTGTTCTAATTCTGAGGGCTTTATAGCCGGCGGGTTTTTATAGGGTTATTGTCGTCGTGAGTCGAACCTATGTGATTTTTTCTTGTTTACTTCATGTATTCATGTACATTCCAACGGTAAAAAGCCAATTGCCGCAGCCAAAACATGTTATATACTTATCGATGGATACGTTTAGATTAGACATCCCTTTTCCATGTCACAAAACCTTAGAAATGATTGGCAAAAATAAAATTTGAGCTATTTCTATCAGTGACTCTGTCTCTTGCGGCTGGCTCTGTCTCTGACGGCTGGCACTGTCTCTGGCTCTGCGTGCTATGTTCAAAATTTTTATCCATCAAAATTCTTGTCATGTAATTAAGTAATGTATCGAATTAACTCACACACTGAAAAGATAATAATACGTATTGCGGTTTGTTCAGTCACTGATTAAACGCTTTCAAAAACATCGAAATTTCAGCGTTGTTCAATTTCAAAGCTACTACAAACTGGATGTTGACAAAGGAGCAATTAACATACGATTTGTCACATAAAAAGCTGTAACAAAAAAAGGAAAAAATGCTGATTATTTGGTCTAATTATTTTGCATCAATGTAATCCGATATCTTTCCATTTTGTCTTTCCCAAACAATACCTTGTTCTGATGCATTGCATCCATAACCAGCATTTTCATATTTTTCTCACAGATTTCAATGATTTTTTGATACTTTATTTTAATTATAACCATGACAGCCTTCAAAATGAATAACATACCAGATTATCTTATTAGGCCCTATTAAACATATATTTTAATAGACATTCATAACCTTGATATTTTTCTAAAAATTTTAAACTTAATTTTTAACTTGAAATCTTTGTTATCTGCGAATACTGATTCTTGACTATTTACTGCGTCTTCTATAAACTGACCACAATCAGCTGGCTGATTATTTTGACAGGGGGTTGCGCAAAAGAAATAGGTTAAAAGGGTGAAGTTGAAAGAGATACATACAGGGAAAGTTAATAGATATAAGACAGAGTTAGAAAAAAATGGTTGGCTACTTGGCTACTTGGGCCTTATTAGGCGCCAACTGTGCCTGCTGACCTTAGACTTACGGAGACGGTTCCAGTCTCCGGTGGTACGTAGGAAGAAGGAATCTTGATTAGATGTTGTTTTATTGTATGTAATCGCATAACTTTCTCCTTGCATGGTCATTGAAAGTCTGGTTGGTTTGCTAACGAATTTATTTGGGTCCATTTTAGCCTGTATGTAGTTATTTTTTAAAATGTTGTTAACCTGACCATTCTCCGTCTGTCTTTTAGGGACTGCCTTTTGAGATTTTCAATCATGTTGTTTACGCTACATCTGTATCTGCAAGATAATTTTGAAATGGACATTTATTCCTGGAAGGTTTAATATTTGCAGTTAAATTGTTATAAACTCCAAAAATGCAATAATAAAAATCACAATTTTTAGCTCACCTGAGCACTAAGTGCTCAAGGTGAGCTATTGTGGTCGCTTTTTGTCCGTCGGCGTCCGTCTGTCTGTCCGTCTGTCCGTCTGTCTGTCCGTCTGTCTGTTCACATTTTGTTGTTACCACTCTAGCACCTACAAATATTGACCAATCTTAACCAAACTTAGTCAAAACATGTATGACCATAAGTTCTCGTATGAGTTCAATTTTGGGTCAGATTGGATAAGGAAGACCGGAGTTATGCTCCCTTGAATATCAAAAATAGCTAGTTTTGACTTTGTTACCACTCTAGCATCTACAAATATTGACCAATCTTAACCAAACTTGGTCAAAACATGTATGACAATAAGTTCTTGGATGAGTTCTATTTTGGGTCAGATCGGATCAGGAAGTCCGGAGTTATGCGCCCTTGAATATCAAAAATCGCTAGACTTTTGACATTGTTACCAATCTAGCATCTGCAAATATTGACCAATCAAGACAAAACTTGGCTAGAATGTTGGTAACCATACAATAATGAATGAGTTCGATTTTCAGTGTCATGACGAAGGAAGTCCGGAGTTATGTGCCCTTGAATTTGACAAATTTGCCGTTTTCGACTTTGTTTACACTTTAGCATCTACATTTATTGACCAATCAAGACAAAAAATGTCAACAATATTGCTAACTATAAGCTGCTGAATAAATTAAATTTTCAGCTTGATTGGACCAGAAAAATCAGAGTTATTGGCCCTTGAATTTCACAAAATTGTCATTTTCAACTTTATTTTCACTTCAAAAAACACAAATACAGTCATTTAACCAGTTCCGAACCAGGACCAGTTCCGGTCCACTTCGTAATTCACCCTTAAATTTCTTCGATGAAAAAGTAAATATTGACCATTTTCTTTTTTTGATCACGAGGATCTATCAATTTTGTTTCGGAAAAAAATGTTTTTCGATGTGTAAGATCCGTCAAGTCCTTCCGACGCTTGAAATTTTCAACATGCATCTCACAGACGAAGGCCTTTTCGAGCGGCTGCCAGAATGCGTACCGGCAGATCAAATTCAATTTATCCCTGGAATAGGTATGAAAAGCAAGTCAATATGATATCAAATTGTGCATAAATATGTAGGCCAGTGGAAAATGATAATATTTTTTACAGCATGTGCATCGTAAGAAAGAAAATGTGTATCTAAGCGAGGGGTATGCGTGACCCAGTTCCGGTCCACAGATTTTACATTTAGGGGGATGTCTCAAAATTAACAAGAGTATAGAAAACTCGAATTTACGTGAAAAGTTAAGGGAAATTGTGACTGCTGATACAGATAAGTGTGATTGAAATTGAAATTCAACGAATATTGTGAGGTTTCAGTGTTTTCTTGCTAAAAAGCACATTCATTTTATATATTCGATGGTGATATTTTTTCTTAATAAGAAGTGCAAATGTCTTGTCTAGAACTAAGTAATCATGCATAGCTTACTTTGGTAAAACAAAAACGAGGGATATCTGTGAAGGAAAAATAAAAAAAGCAATAGATAAAAAGCTTGTTACAGTGGCGCATCCAGGCATTTCGGCGTGTCGAACGAACCCTCCATGAAACTTGGTTGAAATTGACATCTAGGCTATAGATATAAAGCATAACCCACCCATTCCACGCCGACCATTTTGTTGAAAGGTGAATCAACATTGAAGAAATCCTGCAATCCTCCTTTGTGCTAATCAAATCATTCTAAACCTTCACTCTCACCCCACACTCCCTACCCAAACCTAACCCCATCCATTCTTTGTATTTCTTTATGAAAAATCCACTCACAAAAGTTGTAGGCCTATAGATGTGGACCAAAGACAAACAATGGTTAAACTCCATATAAAAATAGATCTAGTCATTCTCAGACTTTGTAAAATGTCTTTTTACTGGAAGTCGATGAATGAGCTCATCTACAAAGATAATTAATATCATTCAATCAGTTTTACAATTTAATATTTACAAGTTTGGATCTAGGATACCTTTCCGTTGGGGTTCAAATGTCTTAAAGGAGGGTCTGAACTAGGTCTTTTTTTTACTTAAGCACTTAGATAATGATTAATGTTGGTAGGAATCCCATGAATCCACTACACCCCTTTTATATCAATAGGATGTATAAAAGGAACAGGGTTAAAAGAAATAGGTGAGTCTCATGAATAATTCCTTACCCATGTGTTGGGGCTTCTTTTCTAACACAATTTTCTCAGACAATCAATTTAAGAGCTTTGTCAATACTTTGGTATTAGCAATGTATATATATGCATTAGGTTTTGATAAATGTTAATTCAGACTTTTCTTTTTCTTTTATTTTCAGGTATGGAGAGCCAAGAATTTTTATCTACTGACAATGAAACCACTGCAACTTCACGCTAAACTGTCTATAAAACACATGATCATCACATATGGATCCAGTATTTTAATCGATACAAGTCACTTCAACTTCAGACAAGATATGATAAGTGATAATATGCGTCATTTAGTACAAAACTTGGAAAGCATTGCAGTAAAAAGGGGAAGTGTAAAGGACATCTTCCAAGCACAAAAATGATATCCGTTTGGAAAATTATCAGATGCTGGAATATTGATGGCTATTTCTTTTATTTCCTATCTTTACATGTATATCAAGCACCCTTCAGCAAAATTTTGTACTTTCCTATGTCTGTATGTAAATATACATATACCATGTCTAAAATCAAGAAGAAAGTAATTCCCAAATGTAACTAAGGAAAACATGTCCTTTTTCCCCAATCAGGCTGGTTTCCATTGTGTTCTCAAAAGTATGCAAAAGTCATTGAAGTACTTAAAAATTATATTATGATTAGCATTTTGTTGTTCTATCTGTCAACATTTTCCAATATAATACAATTGTATCCTAATTCATGAAATCAAAATTAGTAATTGTTTTGGAAAGGGCCAATCATCTACCCGATTGTAACATGTGGACACTTTTTCTCACTAGCCACAGTAACACCCATGTAATGACATGTCAGACATGTGCAAATATACAGAGAAAGCTTCACAGCATATATCATTATGTCAATACATTGATTCTAATAATAACAATGATGCCTTCGACAACTCCGCTGGATATGAAATTAGGAAGTCTTGCTGAAAAAGAAGAAAATGCTGGTAACTAACATGTTCTCCCTTTTCTGTAAAAAAGCAATAGGCCTAATTTTGTTGTTTGCATCTCATTTCAATGTGGATCATTCTAAAATATTGTCATTTTGAGAAAGGGTTAACATTATGTAATAGATTTATCAAGAGATAACAATTACTCAAAATACATTTTGCAAAAAATATGCATGTTTGGACCCTTTCCCAAAACAAGACCTTGTTTTCAAGTCCAGGTACCAAAAAAAATGATTGGGAAAATATTTAGGCAGAGGATGAAAATGATATTTGCCATTTGCCTAAAATATTTTGTTCATGACCTCTTCTTTTGTCAACATTCATTTCATTATCTGCAGCAGCTTCAAAATTGAAACAATACTTCTTTTGCAGTTTGAGAATGGGAGAAATAAGACTTTTCTTAGCTGTCCAGCAGCTACAAGTATAAACTCATTAATTAGTATGTTTCTGAAGAAAGGAAAAATAATTAGCAAAAATTTATCACTATTACATGTGTGTCAACAATGAATGTTTACCTTAACTGGCAAAAAGGGAAGAAATGCACCTAAACTAGGAGATAAAAAGGATCTTGAAAAACTCTGGAATCAGGTGGTATTTGATTCTTCCATTTTGATAGCACAACAACATTTTCCCCAAAAGTGCTTTTTGATTCACCCATGCTGTCAAATTTAAGCAAATCCCCCATTGCCATTGTATGAATAGAATACTAGGGTAGCACTCTATGGACAGAGAGGGTAGTATTTGACATGTAAAAATGTTTTGAGACGTCCCCTCGACTTTCCAATCGTATCAATCGATAGGTGGCGCCGTACGTTCGGAATGGGTAAAACGGTCACGGAACTGGTCCAATGGTATCGCACAGTTACGGGAGATGTTTACATATCAAAACTTACCATAAAATACAAGACTAAGGTTTGTTTTGAAGAAAAATGATTTATCTTTCGAACGATATCGATAATTCGGAGAAGGAATGGATAATAAGGGCATACGAAGCTCCCGATGAGAAAGTGGACCGGAACTGGATAAATGACTGTATTGACCAATCAAGACTTAACTTGGTCACAATGTTGGTGACCATGAGATCTTATATGATTTCATTTTTCATATTGATCGGACTAAAAAAGCCAGAGTTGTGTGCCCTTGATGGTGACAATATTGCTAATTTCGTTTTTAATTTCACTCAAACAGCAATAAATATTGACCAATCAAAAAACAACTAGGACATAAGGTTGGTGTATAAAGGTCTTACAGATACCCTGCCAGTAATACCCGAAAGGGGAGTTGGGCAGTATATATAGATAGATAGATAGAGAATATCTTTATCAGAACAGAGTTATGTGCCCTGGATTATGACAAAATTGATGTTTTTTATCGACTTGGTTTTCACTTTATCAGCCACAAATATTGATCATTAAAGATTAAGAATGCTGTTTTCAGCTGGATCATAATCTCGCATCTTAAGTTTCGTGTTCTTGTCTTAGAGATACCTAGGTCATGTAAAAGATGGGTCTTGTTCTGCATGGAGAAAGTTTCAAACTTCTATCAGGTGAGCGATCCAGGGCCATGTTGGCCCTCTTGTCAATAATTCTGTTATCACCATACCGATTTGAATTCTTCTTCTTCTTCTTCTTCTTCTTCTTCTTCTTCTAACATTACTTCGACACAAATTTTGTGACTGATTAAAGTTTTAGACCTAGCACGCAGAGCCAGAGACAGAGCCAGCCGTCAGAGACAGATCCAGCCGCCAGAGACAGAGCCATTGATAGAAATTGCTCAAATTTTATTTTTGCCAATCATTTCTAGATTTCTAGATTTTGTGACATGGAAAAGGGATGTCTAATCTAAATGTATACATCGATTAGAATATAATATGTTTTGGCTGCGACAATTGGCTTTTTACCGTTGGAATGTACATGAATACATGAAGTAAACAAGAAAAAATCACATAGGGTCGACTCACGACGACAATAAGCCTGTAAAAACCCTGCCGACTATAAAGCCCACAGAATTAGAACAGGCAGATAAATGGTCTTAGGGGAGCATGACATTCCCGGTTTTTCGATTTTATGCACCAAGAGAAAATAATTGAACAACAAAGTTGAACACTCACCTGTTTTTGTCAAAAAATCGTGATCCAAGAGACAGAGCCACACATGGCCGGAAGCGCCCCAGAGGATTTAAGCGGCAGAACCATTGGCTCTGTCTCTGTAGTTTCCGTACCGTGGATATACCTTCTCATACATGTTTCTTAAAGTAAAATATCGTGTCTGGAAAGTTTCAGATTGACTAGTCTAATATGCTTCCGCATAGATCTAACATACATGTATATCAATATACAATAATCCATTTTATTTCACACCCGAAAGTAGTAAACCAATCAAATCGCCCCATTCGTACCACGTGAGTATACAATACCTAGAGCCGTATTGCACGCACGAGATAATTGCGTGGACGCACGGGATTCTCGATATTCCAAAGCGGCTAGATCGATATTGTACGATGCACCGGTGGAACCGTCCAAATATGCATTGCACTCATTTGAACCCTACAAATATCGATTAAACCGTACAAATATGGATTTTTTTCCCAAATCGAGGCTGCGATACAAATATCCATATTCGCATCGAAGAGTAATCTCCCTTAGTAGAGTTCTCCTCTGCAAAAGCAAAATTGTGCATTAGATTTGAATTTTTGTTTCAACATGATATTTTGAATTCACTGTCCTAAACAAGACATAGCTTTGATTCTGTGATGAAAAAAACACATTGGGAATACATTAAGGCAAAAGGAGAAAATGATTTTAAACATCACGAAAGAGATTATTTTCATTTCAAAACACCCTTTCCCAAACAAGACCTGGATTCGATATCATATATTAAAAGGCTTGACAAAAAGTTCTAAGAGAAAAGGAGATTTGTCGTTTATCAGCAATTTCTCCTTTTCTGTCAATGTTTTCATTGTTGATTTACGCATGACATGATAGATGGTTTATATGACAAATTTCATGTACATTTCACACTATTATATGACGATCTATTAAATCTTTTGAAACAAACATAAACCGATAAATATAGATTTAATGCCAGATGCCATGTATATTTCACAGTGTTAGAAATGTACATGTAGCCTACATTTTTTTCATGACATAGGCCCATGTTGTTTTTCTTCCTTTTTTATTTCACGTTGGAATTCTATTTAAAAGTAATTAGATCTAGATCTTAATTTTATACAAAATTAATCTTTGTCATGTTTTGTGTGAAAAAAAAATGATGTGAAATAAAGAGGTCATTTAACATGTCTTTGTACAATACCGAATTCTATTGGATTCATACTTTGCAGAACAAGTCTGTATTTAGACTCGCCTATCGGCTCGTCCAAATATAGCCTCGTTCTGCAAAGTATTCATCCAATAGAATTCAGTATTGTACAAAGACATGTTAAATAACCTCATAGTATTGAAATTATAATATATAAATATCACATGCCTTGTCTACCCGAGACCGGTAACGCCTCGGTCAACATAACCTGTTCGAGGGTAGATTACCCTGAGAGGCATGCGATATTCATTTTTTATACCGAACAAAGCAATAAAAAAACTAGATCTAGATCTATTAGATCTATCTAGATATAGATCTAGATCTAGATCGAAGATAGGAGAAGTGGGGAAAAAAACACCTAGCTTAGGGTGAAAAACTTAGATCATGATCAGCCTATAGTGCAGTCCGCGCTGACTGACTCTGATCTTTTCAAAGTCCCCAGAAAGTCCCTTTTTGCGTGACTGTAAGTTCATGTAACAAAGCCAAATTTACTATGATTCAGCAAAATTTCTCCTAGATATCGTATGATGTCATCATGACGTCATAAAAAAGTGCATTTCTATTTAGTGTTCGTCCTAGTTTTTGGACCAATGAAATTGCAGTATATTTGAAAATATCGGCGCTATATTTCACATAAATGCACTGTCGGTCAGTTTATGTCACGGATATACATAGCCACGCGCCCGTTTCCTGTGCAGTTGTGAAAAATGATGTAATTTTTGGGGGAAATGATGTAATTTTGGGAAAATGATGTAATTCCAGTAAGATCCGCTTGATAGTAGCTCCGGTCGGAGGCGTGGTTTGAAGAATGACAGTAGAAGAGTTTGTTTTCATTGGTTAGCGAACACTAAGTCAGATAGAGTCTGTATAGTAGATTCTACGCGACATAAACGTTCAAAGGCTGCGCCTTTTGAACGTTTATATCGCATAGAATCTACTATACAGCCTCTATCTAATACTTATACTAATATAGCACACGTAGCGGTAGACATTATTATAATCTCAACCGGTTGACATTACGTAATGTCACCCTCTCAGATCTACGAGCGGTTGACAGTACGAAATATATAGTTAATGATTATTGAATAGGACGGTCACGTGAGGTATAATAATACCAATTACACTGGTGGTGAACTCGGCCAAAGCGAGGGACGTTTTTCGCTACAACTAGATATAGATATTGTGTTTACGTTTAAATGTGAGTTTAGAGATGTTTTTTTTCTAATGACAATGAATTTGTTTTAAGAATAGACCGGGTATACCGTTTTGTATTGACGAACCGTCGGTGTTGTTATAAAATCTTGTAAATACGGCTTTATCGAAGCCGTAGTTACTAGATTTTATAACAACGCCGACGGAATACAATGTTCGCGAGAAAACGTCCCTCGCTTTGGCCGAGTTCCCCACCAGTGAATAACCAAGGAAAATGTAGACCGATACGATCCTGCAACTATGCAGATAGGGTACCAGCCTGGATCTCCCGTTTTACTATTCAGAAATTATACAATATTAGGAAAGCTAGAAGGACATAATTCCACCAATGTATATATTTGTACATAAGTTTGCCATTCTTCATGCATATTGTAATTGTGCAAAGACCAGGAACTGTAGAGTTGATATTTATTTATCAAATAAACTGTTCTGTTCTAAAATGTATTTCCATCTAATGATTCGTCAGGTCCATATTAACATTTTGGGGCATTAATGGCTAAGGCCCATAAAGCTGACCAAAAATGCTGAATTGTCCTTATTTCTACACTGAAAACTTTGGGAGAAATCCAATTCGGTCCCTTCAAAATTCAGACAATAGCCAGGGCAGGGGCTTTACCCCCCCCCCCCCCCCCCCCCTCATACAAAGTAGTTTCCAGTCCTACTGACCTGTAATGGGATGGAATGAAATACATGTTTTGGCTTCATAACAATAAATATTGTTCTTTCGTCTAGAATTTGACTTTTCAAACGGAAAGGGGGTGTCTCACGAATAGGAAAAATAACATGGGAGTCTGCCCACGCTCGGAATTTAATGAAATTTGGCGTGAAGTTGATAACGGTTCATATTCATGGAATGTTTCAAATCGCACATTCCAGAAAACGATTTTCTCGGAATTTTAAGTTTTCACCATGAAAAAAGAGGGTACCCTGAATAAAACAGTGGGCAAGCGTTCTGGTTGTTAGTTTCATCGCGTAATTTATTCTAAAAATAATGCCCAGTAGTCCGTGATCCTGTATGAAACAAATATATATATAATCATGTACAAAAAATTGTTTTATATCAACTGATGTAAGGGGGTAACCCAAAAACTCATTGTTTTTAAATATTTTAAGCAAATTCTGTTCAAAAATTTTCTTTGTTCCAGTTTTTGTCAAGATTTGAAAATTATGTAAAAGTTGCGCACAAATATACTGATGATTATCATGAAATATTGAGAAAAAATAAAACCGGTAAAATGTTGTTTTTGGAATTTCCCCCTGAATAGTGCTCATTTCCAAGAATGGACAAAATTAAGATTTTTTAAAAATGACTTTTTTTCAAATGTTTTGTTTACTTTATGGTTATTTTAGTTTACCTGAAGATAAATCAAGATGCAAGGCATTTTTTCGGTCATTTCCTGTCATCTGTCCGTGTGTCTGTCTGTCTGTTGGCATTTTCTCAAAAATTCTTTTTTTCTCCCAATCCAATATGTAAATCTTTTTTGAAACTTGATAAAAAGTATTCTTGGGGTTAAAGGAATACAACTCTGTGTATTATAATTTCTTTTTGTCATAAACTTTTGTTGCTGTGGCAGCACAAAAGGGGAAACATTTCATATAATAAAAATAAGCTCTTTTTGTAAAGCTTTACACAGCCATGAGGTTTCAAATTTTGTATGTAAGTTTGCTAAGGGGTAGACTTCAAAACTGGTTACAATATTTTTGTCCAGGGTCACATTATATCTTGTCCTAGGTGTACCTACTTTACAAAAAAGAGAGGAAATTTTCTATAAAAATCATTTTAAATTATTCAAGTCAGCCGTGATTCATGAAAGGTAACAGCAAGTATTATTTATAGATCTTTTGAAACATGAGAAAGCAAATAAGAAAAAGCACCGATTTCTCTGATGGCATTTGACAATCGTGCAAAAGTGAAAATATTGTTGTGATGCATCAGAAACAGATAATCCAGCTCCCATGTGACTATTAAGGGCTATTGATGGCTAAACAACAGGTTAATCATATGACATCATTGAAATGTGTATAAATTGTGTATCAATACAGGTTAAGCAATGGTCAGAAAAATAATTTGAGGAAATAATTGCACCCTGTTTTATCCCAATAGGGTCATGTTTTGAAATAAACAAGCACATTTTCAACTGTGATACTGAAAAGATATGATGCTGTAACAATCTTTTACTGAATCAAAGGGTGCCTTCCATATCATGTTAGTTCATTAGGGGCGCTTAGAGCAAAATATTTGATTATGTATTGGATAGCCGGAAGGGCACCTTTTGATACTTTACCGTACCGGTTCTAAGCGTCTTTTCAATTTCATAACATTTGGCTTGACATTTATTGCATGTCAATGTGACCAAATAGTAAAGAAAACTTACAATGTGTATATGTATGCCTATCTTGGCTTCCATACATGTAATTTTGTAAATAAAAGTAATATTCATATTAATTCTATATTTTTTCCAATGAGTTTTTTTGGAATGAATATTGCTGTAGGTTTGTACTGTATGCTACGGTTGATTTTACTGAATATAAAAATGTTTTAGGAGCACAATCAAATTTTTACTGAATACAAGTTTTGGACCAACACATCACCTTCATCAATACATATAATATGTATTATATGACATTGTTACCGGTTTTGGATTTCTATATAATTTAGCTCAAAGTAAGAGGAAACATGTAGCATGTTTTTGTGATGATATGGAATCTTGACAAAGACTCCAACATACTTAACTTTGGAATTCAATTTTACTCTTTTCCAAAATTTTGCTGAAAAATATGCATTGTTTCATGATTAATTCAATAAAAAACATTCATAATAATTTCCTCAAATACCTTTTCTGGTATGAATGTAATGCCTTATATGTCTCGGATCAAATTCAATTGACAGATCATGAAAATACACAAAACTTAAGTTTTGGGACACATGAAAAAGGGATCATGTTTCATGTCATAGTGGGAATAAGTCAAGGTGGCTTTTTGGAATCCAGTTTGGATTATCTAAGAAACTAAATGCATTTTAATAGCTAGTATATGGTCCTTTATCACCATGCAGAATTAAAAGAAAATTCATGCGTGGGCAGATTTGAGACACCCCCTTTGTAAAAAAAAAGAAATTTATGTCTTGAATTCTTCCTAAACGCATAACCATTCCGTATATGTGAGTGTCAAGAAAGGATAATGAAGTCCTCACTTCTTCATAGCGTGCTCCCCTTTATTCATAGCTACCTACTCTCTCTCTCTTCTTCATAGCGTACTGCTCTTCTTTATTGCTTACTTATTTTTTCTTATATTATCTTAAAGATAAACAAATGTTTTCAAAATTGCTAGTGTCGAATACCAAAAGAGACCACAAAATAGTAAAATGAACGTGTTTCATTCGATAAACGCATATGACAGCGTTGTAGGAGT
The DNA here is from genome assembly GCA_963680895.1 of Fragum sueziense. Taxonomy (NCBI): domain Eukaryota; kingdom Metazoa; phylum Mollusca; class Bivalvia; order Cardiida; family Cardiidae; genus Fragum; species Fragum sueziense. The sequence goes on from OY804610.1 coordinate 11,356,568, forward strand.
CGTTTATGTGACGTTTGGTTTACAAACACAAGTATGTGCACTCATTTCGAAAGTAATTACAAGTTTACTCGGTAAGCTAGAATAATGGGCTTTGGGAATATAACGTATCGTTCATTTCCCCATCGAATAGCATTCCCCGATTTTTTAGATTCAACCCATAACTAGCAAAATAATCGATTTAAAGTAACAACGTGTGTTTACTTACTCAAAATGGGCCCCCTTTCTTCAGAGCCAGAATTCCCTCTTTGAGATTTCACTCATAGCAAATTGCAATGAAGGAGAGGGATTGGTGGCCGTGAATAGGCCATTTAAAGTTTTTTAAAGGAATGTCAAACTCCAAGGTCAAGGTCACTAGGTCAAAGACCATGGTCCCAAATGAAAGGTCTTGACAGGAAGTATGCAGAGGGTTGATAACAAAGCTGTTGTAACTCAATTTTTTCAGAAATTCATTTATTTGTATTTTCTGAATCTTTAGGAAGGAAAACATCATGTGTTCTAATATCAGGTTTCAATTCTGTATAATTAAGAATAAATTTAGAATTTTGAAAATATTTTCCCTCTTTAGCTTTGAGAAAATTATTGAGTTTTTTCCATCTCAAGTAAAATTTCATAAAACTGAGATACAACAGTGTTGCGTTGAACACTCGATTCACTTGTGAATTACATGTATCAAGGCTGTATCTCGTATGGTGCCTGAGATATAGACCAGGTCAAAGTTCTTGAAGACGCGATGCTGACGCGACGCAACGCTGACGCGACGCCACACTAGGGCTGAGACATTAGCTCCCCGGACATAAAGTCCCGGCTTGCTATAAAGGTTACCTTAACCCCTTACTGCATAGTGACGCCTTTTGACTCCCTGACAAAAAACATAGGAAACATTATGGAAAAGTAAGAATTTGCTTGTCACAATCAATTTATTCATTTCCCGCAATGTGGAAAATGGAAATATCTTAAAAAAATTGACTAACTTTAAATTGTCGTCTGCATTACCATTCAAATTAGAAGAGCCCAAAATTTTGCCGTTTGGTAATGGCTTAATATCATTTGAGACAGCCATATTTCAAAATCACTCTGTGCCTAAATGAAATCGACAGGGAGCCATGCTTCAATCATGCAGTTGAAACAGATCTCGAAGAAGCTTTCGGAGAACAAAATGGTTTAGGTTAGACTGTGTGTATACGCAGGCTGATCTGGAAACATGTTGAGCTAACAGTCTTAAAGACCTTTTTTACCAGTTCCTGGCTTATTTAAGTTTGTCGAAAAGCAAACGTGAACGCATCAAGATGTGTTTGGGAAACACAAATGTCCCCAAACTGGCTATTTTTCTAAAATTATAACATGAAATGATATACACCCAAACACACTTCCAGTTTGTTACTTAAAATAGTAACACTTTTTGATGCCAGATCGAGGCTCTGACCCAATTGAGAGCAAAGCTTCCAACGTGCAATTGAAATGAACGGGGGAAAGAATAAGTTTAAGAGGAATCACACTCCGTTTTGTGATGATTCCTCTATGAATCTCGACGGGATATCATTGACTGACTTCCAATTATGGCCTTTACTGGCTTTTAAGTCAGTTTTGACCCTCCGAAAACGTAGTATCCACGGATCTTTTGAGGACCTAGCCGCCAGGTTCAACTGTCATTTTCATGTATTTAACCCCCTTTCACCAACAAAAAAAATGTACGAAACATGCCATTTTCAGTGTTAAGATGACAATCTCAGTACCGAAAGGCTTATAAATGTAGATAGATAATTCATTATGGTAGATCAATTTGATAATAAAAGCATTGCTCTTAAAGCCCATTTCCCAAACGACAAATTATTTAGACTTTTCAAGTTTGACAGCGGCTTTTAAAACCCTTTTCTAAACGGCACCTGATTCAATTTGGAAGCTCTTGCAGATAACAGAATGGGCATCTTGAATGTAGGATTTTTGTATGTGCAAGGGCGGATCTAGAGGGGGGTCGGGATGTTCGTCCCCGCCCCCTGGAATAAGCCGAAAATTGAATGTTGACTATATAATCAAAGCGTCATAATTTAACATATTAAGTCATCATTTGGGCGTGGACTTCCCCTCCCTGGCAATTGGGCTTGGATCCCCCCCCGAAAAAATCCTGGATCCACCCTTGCGTGTGTACATAGAAGTATAGAAAACGTTGAGGCAAAAGGGGAAATTAAAAGTATTTCATTAATTTGTCTCTTGAAATGATTTTCGAAACAATCTCTGTATCACAGTTAAGGGCGGATCTAGAAGGGGGTCCGGACCTCGCCTTGAATTGGCCGAAAATCGAATTTTGACTATACAAAGTTAGTACAGTAGGCCTATACATGTATCGTTACACAATTCACAAATTTAAAGCCATCTTCCATCTTAAGGGCTAGACCCCCCCCCCTTGAAAAAATCCTGGATCCGCCCTTGACAGTCAAAACATTAACATTTCTTGTTTGGTAAAGGTTTAAAACATTTTTCTTTTCATTTCTTTTTTTAATTTAACACCTCTCAACAATATTTCAGCCATAAGTTTATTTATAATTGTCCTCGCTCCGAGGCTGGGAATACATCCTGTGACCTGTCCATTATTGGCTCTAATCTAGAGCACAAACACATGCAAAATATTACCGCTCACACTTGGACAGTACTAAGGAGCTCACATGCTTCTGCAAAATTGATTTTTTTTGGTTTTCAAAAGCAGTAGCTCATCCTGAACTTGCATTGTGGTTATGGGCGATGGAGACAGGGTACGAATGATTACAAGCCAAAAAATCTCTTTTTTTCAATCAAAGTTGCAAAAATATTTCTGTAACTCAAAACTCTAATAATTAACGTAAATGACTGTATAAAATATTCTTAGTTCTAAGGCAGAATAATTGAAAAATGCTCGCGTTAAAATAACGACTCGCCCAATAAATTATATAGTAAAACGACCACGTGACCTTTTATTTGCTCTCATGCATACACAGATCACGGTTAAAAATTCAAAGTTTGTTTGGGTGTATTTGACATTGACCTACATGGATAGCCGTGACCTAGGAACTAAAATTATCCTTTGTTATGTTGTTAGTGTTATATTTGTGTAGCAAATACTTATATTAATTAATACTTCATGTTAAGTTGCATTTTATGGATTGATAATTTTACATGACGACCTTCAGAATGGTCATACTGCAAGTGACATACAGAAAGATGTTATTCAACCCATTACCAAAACGGCAAAATTTTAGTCTAGTCCAAATTCAAAGTTGATGCAGACAACAATTCCAAGTGAGTGAAATTTTACATTTTTTGTTCTTTTTACACAGAAAAACATTGTGGGAAATGAATACATTGCTTGTCACAAGCATTTTTTTTTCATTTTCCACGATGTTTTCCAAAGTCATTATCTTGTGGGGAGTCAAAAAGAGTCACTGTGTGGTAATTGGTTTAAGAAGGTTACATACCTAATTTTGACATTGAATGTTTTCGACGTCGTTCGAATAATTCCGACGTCGCGAGAATCTCATTATTAGGGGTATACTACCTTAACTAGAAAAATGATTTTATTGTGATCGTAAAAGTCTTACCTGCAATTAAATGTATTGCCAAAATCAAGCAAATTGTTAAAGACACAATTTTCTCCATACTATTTTTGTTTATCAATATAATTATTATATTTTCTAACCGTCTAGTATTTACAAATATAACTAAATATTTTTAAACTAGTAGGCCTATAACGTGTGTACACAAGTTAGATAGGCTGAAAATTAATGCGTTCAGTTAATTAAGTAAGTTAAGTATACCATTCGAAACATTTGAGCTATCACGCAGTCTTTCGGATGATACTTTAACCCTTTCCCAAACAAGACCTGGTTTTGACATTCCTAACAGAAAAGGCTTGGAAAAACATTGAAACAAAAAGAAGAAACTGCTGATAACCAGCAGTTTCTCCTTTTGTTTCAATATTTTCAATGCTTTATTGTACACAAATCCAATGTTTATCAACACTATTTTTGTCATCTGGAGCAGCTTTTAAATAGGACGACCCTAAAATCTTGCCCTTTGGTAAAGGGTTAAAGCGAGAATAACCTTTGTAGTCGAATGTGCCCTATGGACTTCGTTGAATCCAATCTAAGCTACCCTTTTTGTTCTTTCAAAAACGACATATTTACCGGCGTAAAAACAACAACTTGTGTGTTTGCCATAAACTATAACAATCATTTTTGACGTTATAAAGACAAACATTTCATTAATATCAGGCCCATAGGAACAGGGGGAGGCGGCTAGGGGGCTTAGCCTCCCAAAAATTGGCCGAAAATGCCGAATTTCTCATATTTTGCGCTGAAAATCTAGGGAAAATGCATTTAACCCCCCCCCCCCCCCCCCCAATTTTTAGACTCGGGGGCTTCAGCCAACCAAATATGAAATTGCTTCCTACGGGTCTGAATATGCTAAACATTTATTCTATTAATTGACAAAATCATTCATAGTGCACCATCATTGATGTTAGGGATATTGCAGAAAATTTGGTCATGCCCTAACAGTGTGGGTTTGAACGATTTTCCTTTAAAATATAACGTTTCTTTATGAGTCTACAATCAGTGTTGTCAGGTTAATATAACAAATACCAAATTAAGGTAGAAAACCCGTAATGGGCCATTTAAAACCATAGAATAGCGGATTTTTTTTTTTCAAACGGCGTCGATACGTATCCGAAACTATTGGGGCGCGTTCGTAAACATTCGGCTGTGGAACTTTCCACCGCCGAATGTTTTCGAAGTCGCCCAAATAATTTCGAAGTCGCACGAATCCAATTCTTCAGATTTTGTGTTTGTGAATTTCGAAAAAGACTGATGTCTTGTATTTCGTCAATCTCCTTCGCAGTTATCTCCCCTGAATTGGGACTGGGGAGATCTCTGCAGGCACAGCTTGAGTTACCGAGTTTTAAGGTAACTGTACTTTTTATTTAGACTTTTATTTAAAGTACATAGGAAATGCCATTTTATTTACTAGTATTATCTGAAATGCCAAAGGTTTAAACAATTCAAAACTGCAAGTTTCGCCAATAAAAACCTAAAATTGAGTTAGTTATTCACGAAAAACCGTTTATCTCACCTGTGCTACTTTATCAAACGCGAGCTTTTATCGGGACTAGCGGTGTGACGTCATAAATTGGAGTGGCCATTTAAAGTCTATGCGTTTATTCTGTATTTCATTCATTTCCTATCGCACATTGTTGTATCCAAAATATCCACAAACAGGATCAAAGAAATTTAAGTTCATTTTTTGCATTCCTGAGATAAAGGGATAAATCACAGCCAATCTAGTCGTGTTTTTATTAGAATCGGTGATTCAAAGGGATAGCGCACACAGGACACTTCGTGGATTATGTCAAACTATTTTACCCTTCGCAGCAAATAACAATTGTTTACAGAAATGAAGTTGGATAATTAATTTATCAAGTTTGTACCTTTAGCAACTGATCCCATTTTTTATTACGTACATTTGGTTTCTTGTATAGTTCTAAATGTGAATGGTTATGCACTTTTACATGTTTGTATTATTGTTTGATTTTTTGAATGCATTTACTTTTTTGGGTATGATTAAAGAAATGTAAGAAAAGAACCTTAGTTTGATCTTTTCTTCTGAAATTCTTCCATCCATTTGAGAACAATTAAATATCAAAACTTAGTTTAAAAACATATATTTTATTGCCATCAGTGCGTAAGAACATGAGTAAATTTTACAACAAATTAAGAATCAACAGTTGGCAAAAGGGTCCTCTTCGGGAACAATTAAATCTTAAAACGAGATCTAGTCCAATTTGTAAGCAGTTGAGATCTATGGCAAAAAAGGGGGAATCGAAACTTGGGCTTGTTTGGAAAAGGGCAAAGTGATCGAGTTGGCATAGGAAAAGGTTGAAGAAAATTAAGAAATGCAATTTCTTCAATCCTCCACTATCTGTTTATCCCTAAATACTTCAAAATGTAAATTTTCGTTGCTTGAAATTGTTGCCCGTGAAATTTCTGAATTTGGACAAAACCAAATTTTTATCATCTTGCAGTGGCTTGGCTTACTGAGGTGATGATCATTTTCAAAAAAGTAATTTTTAGATTAGATGGTTAAACCATTTCACCAAGCATTTCCCCTAACAATGGAGTGTAAGATTTCTAAAATTTGAAATCTACAGAATATGACCAAGTTTCGGTAAACAAAAATAAAATTTGCGTAGATCCTTGTTACAGGAGAGAAACATTCCGGGAAAAGAAGAAATGGCAAATATCTAGACTGTTCTACTTTGAAAGATGTCGCAGACAACAAAATAGATTTTCTTGTGCAATGTGCAATATAGCTCAGAAAATATTTCTTTTCTAGCCGTATTTTCCTTAGAATGTTAAATAGAGCCCAATGAATGTAGAGTTTCCGAATCTTTTTCATTTACTTTTTCGGGATTCGAATGCATAAACGCAAACAGCGACTGGTCTAATATTTCATTCCCACAAAAACTGAAATTTACATCAATCATCGACAGATAACATTTCATATTACCGTAAGAGCTTATCTCTGCAAATCAAATATCAAAGAAAACAAAATGAAATTATGCTTTTTAGACAGATCGATCGCTTTTCATACGTGCCGAATCTAGTTAATTCAAATTGTCACGCCTACTTTCACATATAATACCAAATATCCAATCGGAATCTTTCTTAACCATCTGACACGCCCAATCGTCAATCAAACTGGATTATTACAACTTGTCAATATGCGTAATTGCCATTATCATGTGACACGCGTCGATGTGTTAATCTCATTGTAAATGTGATTATTGACGCGTGGCAGTCAAACGATCGGCTGAATGTTGATTTTCTTTTCTTTAAAAAACGCTTGCCCCTTGACGATTTTTATCGCTATAAATTTTCGATTTTTGTGAGTGGTAACACTAATTCAAGTTGTGTGTTTTCCAAAACTACCTCTGTTATTTCGTTCTTATTCGTCTTACAAAAATTTACAAAAAAATCTTGAGCTGAATGGTGGGTCAAATTCTATGTTTTCTTCAAAATAATTAGACGCGGTGTCATAACATGTAAAACCGTGACCATCGGTAGCCATTTAACTCCATTTGGTGACGTCACGCATATCTATCGTAGTTAAGCGACTGTTAGAGGAATTCTGAATATCGGAAAATTTTACAGGTAAAATATCACCACTTTTGGACTTAATTTCTCCAAAACTAGGCATCGGAAAACAACCGGAATTGTTTTATTGTTATCTTAAATGTGTAAACTATGTAGTTTACACACAAACAATTCTCATTTCCTTACTACTTTAAGTAATGTTTTAAGAACATGAGGTGTCAGATATAACGTTACGTTATCACGCGATATTTACCATGGTCACGTGATTTACATGCCTGCAGTGATAATGTAAGGCATTGTCGCTGTGTGGAGTTTGGTATCTCGTAGCAGAAAATGCCCTGTAAATTACTTCATATAACCAAAGTGACTACACGATTTCCAAGTCTTTCAATTGTTCCGAAATTGTTTTTTTTTTGTGAAAGGGTTTATAATTGTAACTGAATCATTGTTAACTATAATTCTCCACTGACCCGATTCCCGTACAACATAAATGAGACTAACCCCTTTCATGCTACGCTTTATACCGTACCGTTTTCAAACCGGAAGCCTTTAGTGCGTGTTTACTGTTACACGACGTAGTACAGGGTGGAAAATCACGTGATACAATATTTTCAGAAAATCTTCAATAACTTTGTAAATAATGTACCGATTTGAATTCGGTTTGAAGCAGAGAATGTGGGCAGACGCTACGCATTAGATTGACGTGGTTGACTTTTAAAAAATCAACTGATAAAAAAGTTATTGAAGATAAACCAAAATTTTGGTTTATCTTCAATAACTTTTTTATCAGTTGATTTTCCAAAAATCCAACACGTCCAGCTTATTCCTGGCTTTTTCCCACCTTCTCTGCTTCAAACCGAATTCAAATTTGTCAAGTATTGACAAAGTTTTTGAAGATTATCGGAAATTCTAAGTCACGTGATTATACACCGTGTTACTGTTACACGACGTAGTAGCAGATTGTATAAACCAGACCCTGGTTTCTCGAAAAAACTTAAGTACGATCTCATGCTCAAATCTGAGCACCGTGCTCAAATCGCACGAAATCCACGTGAACTTCAATCGAATAACCTCCAACGTTGAAGAGTATCCCTTTGAAGTTGAGCATATTCTCATGAGAATATACTTAAGTTTTTTCGAGAAATCGGGGCCAGATTAGATCGCACATGCGCTAAACTGCTTCCGGATGGAGATGGTGGAAACCTAGAAAGAGTCCATTCTCCTCCAAACAAGTTTTGGCTCACAGCTCCATCAATGAAAATGTTTTTTAAACAAAAAGTTGAAGGAAACATTATGAACAATTTTTTGCCAAATTCCTTCTACTGTTCTGGATATTTTTATATCTATAATTATGAACGTCGTGGGGCGCCGTGGTCTAGTAATAGGGCGTGGGTGTCGCGATCTAGGGGTTCTGGGTTCAAATACGACCGATGCCACGGGATCTTTTAGCCAAAACGTTACCCCATGCTACTCCTCTTCACTTAGGTGTAAAATCGGGTACACAAGAGAGTTAAAAGCCAAAGAGTTAACTGTCTGCATGCTACCTAAAGCCGCGTTCCCATTGCCGACCAAATCAACTCGATCAACTCGATTGCCTAAATTCCCCGATCATACCCGAGTAAACTCGATCAAATGCGTTTACACGACTTTTTCTTTATCTCTTGTAGATTAATTTCCAAACATTTTTGCCGACCAGGCTCGATCGTCCCGATCAATCTTGCCGACCATGGGAACGCGCTTTAAATGGAAGGCACCAAAATGAAAAAAAGTCACCTTCTATTTTGAGTTTTAATAAACCCTGAAAGATGGAGTTCCTCAATAATCCATACTTTTGCCAATTATTTTTCTTATCTATGTAAATGACCTTCCGCTAGCTGTACATAATCTAGTCTTGATATGTATGCTGATGATGCGATTTTACACAAATCTATTGTATATGTATATGTGCTAAATTCGACAAAATGGTCTTGATCGAGTTGAAAAATTGTGCAAAAATAACGACATGGTTCTAAATCCTACAGAGACGACATGTGTGTAGATAGGTTCATAGCGGATAATAATACGGTAGATAATCACGTGATACAACAATTTCAGAAAATCTTCAATAATTGTGTTAATACGGGACCTATCTGAATTCGGTTTGAAGCAGAGAAGGTCGACAAACGTCACGCATTACATGGTCGTAGTGGATTTTTGAAAAATCAGCCAAATAAAAAAATGCAAATGTTACGTCTTAGAAACTAATGGAATTTCATGTCGAAAATACTTTACGTTGAAAAGTGCTAGTCGACAAAATGTGCTCAAAATTATCATGTCATCATTTTCTTTTTATACCGGGGTCAATGGAATTGACCACGGCTTACGGTATTGTGGGCGTATAGATTAATTCAGTGGTTGTTACATTGTGTTTTTGGGACGAGTTGCACTAGCCTCGTTCTGAATTTTTACAGTTTTCGGACACCCTCGGTTGCCCTTTTACCAGGCTTTATCCAAGATACTGAGATTGTGAATTGGTTTAGTGCTAATTACCTCCGTTGTCTGGGGTCCCGTGACATTGAAATATCCAAGTTTAGTGAACCAGTCCGTTTTTGACTTTGTGACGTCATATAACTAGCCGATATGACGTCGTTCGGATATCCTCGGATAATGTCGACCAAAGTTCGAATCATCGACTCGGAAGTGTGTGTATGAAGAAATCTTGAAAAAAATTGGATTTCTTAGCCGGAAGTGGCTACGCTTCATAAAGTAGTTTTCGAGGTCAACCAAATGCACAACCATGGCAACTTGCGGGACTTGCAGGTTGTAATCATTCTAAAAAGAGAGGACACTGGAACTGCAAACAATGTATTTCAGTATCATTGTCGCGTCATTGTTGACATTAGTCACAGACAAACGTTTTGAATTGTTATTCTATTCTATTCTATTCATAGTCTGAAAGTAGTTCTACGAGATGCATCCAAGGTATGATTCGATAGAGTTGTCCTTGGTGATCCAATTCCGGATTTTCGTAATTCCGTCGTTACAGAGTTGTCGTTCATGCGGGACGGTATACCGTCTTCCGGTGTCAATGTAAACAAGCGCTATCGGTGCGAAATAACTGCTTCTGCATTCATAATTGCCATAATTTTGCAGATAAAGTTTGAAATTTTGAACTGCACAAACTATATCGAAAGAGGCAAATTGCAAGACGAGCTTGGATTCGTGTAATAAGTCGCAAGAATTAGAACCAAACATCGTATCTAGCCTAGGCCTACCCGAGTCTAAAAGAAAGTATTAGCCAAAACGCGTAGATCGTAGGGAGATCCCAACAAAGGAACCTCAGCGGAGAGAATAAAGTGAAATCCCATCGCAACATAGTCCCAACACAGTAAACGCTTACATATCAAAGTAGATATAGTCTATTGAGACAGAAGTCTGAGAAAATGCTGGTTATCAGGGTGCCCTTACATTTTGCCAAAATGTTTCCCAAAGTATTTTCTATTAAGTAAAACCAGGCCCCGGTTTCTCGAAAAAACTTAAGTACCTTCTCATGCTCAAATTTGAGCACCGTGCTCAAATCGCACGAAATCCACTTGAACTTCAATCGAATACCCTTCAACTTTGGAGAGTATCCCTTTGAAGTTGAGCATGTTCTCATGAGAATATACTTAAGTTTTTTCGAGAAACCGGGGTCTTGTTACTGGAAGCTTTAACGAACAAACAATGAATAACATAAATCTACTTGAATGAAATAGCAACGTTTTGTGAGAAAAGAAAAACATGCTGGCTTTGCTTTTCCCCCAATAATTCCTATTGACAAATGACAATGACAATTTTTTTTTATTCTACAATCTACACCAAACTGTTCTTCTTAGTAGATCTTCGTATCATAGTCTACAGCCTGCTTCAAATTTGAATTAAATTTGAAATGATGGTTTTTATTATGTTAACCAATTCCTATCCAATTTTTTGTTTAGATGCCAACAAATAGCAAAATCAGAATCATTCTGACAATTAGCTAGACTTAATTTGGAAAAGATCATATTTTGTTGTTTGGGTAGGGGTTAAAAAAAATCCGTCATTTTTTCGGCACATTTAAAAACGGATTCTCCATTTTTTAAAATGTTTTTTCTTAAGTCCTGTATTTGACCTGAGTATATTGTTTGTAAAAAACATTGAGAAAAAGGAAGCAATTTGATGATAGTCAGAAATATCGCCTCTTTCCGCAATATTTTCTTTGTTTTAACATTCACTTATTCTATTTCCCATATTAATCGTTTTCCGACAGTGGAAAACCGTTTGGAGAATGTTCTTACAAACAGTTACAAAATTTGTATTCGTTTGGAAAAACTCGCTCACAGCGTACATGTATATAAATGTATCTTTTTTCCCCCAAAGATGCCCCTCTTTTTATTTCTATGACGTCATATGACTAGAGTAAGCAACGCAAAGTCATGACGTCACAAATCGACACTGGCATGATTTGAGGCACGCCACGGGGAAAAATATTTTCAATGATAACCTATCATCGGATTATGGGAGATTTCTTTTGTTATAGATCTCCGAACGGTTTAAAAATGATGGAAGGTACAGAGGTATTATTAGATTCCATTATTAAGTAACAATAAAAATCATTTTCATTAAATTACTCATTGAATTTACGAAAATATAAAAGTTGCCGCTTGTCAAACAGGCAAATGGAAGTAAACATACCGTCCCGCAGGAACGACAACTCTGTATTACTGGAATTACGAAAAGACCCAATTGGATATGACGTCAACATGGATTTTTCTGCGTTCTCGCGACGTTCCATTTCCCGCGCGTAATCAGACGTCAAGTAGCGTTGTTTGGAAACGCGCGTCAAATGACTACGACGTTAGAAGTTTTTTAGTCCACGTCAATTCTGTCTACGGGGTTTAGGATTTGTGAATTATTATTCAAGCCCGTTTATCTTATATCGGAGATAGAAGCGCCTGCTAATTTGGAAGGAAAAATAGATTTTCCTTTTTTTAAACAAAATATTTTAGATATAGAAGGAAATATTGTGGGAAAATGAAGGAAAAGATTTATAGATCTAATCATTTTGAGAATTCTTCATTAGGCTTAAAGACTGTTTCACAGCAAAATATACATAAATCTCAGCATCTCGTGTTAACCCTTTCCCAAGCAAGACCTGCTTAAGCTGCTTTTGATGATTATCATGGAGATGGAGAAGGCTTCGGAAACATTTGTACAAAAGGAGAAAATGCTAGTTATCAGAAATTTCTTCACTTGCCTCAACGTTTTACTAACTATAGACATTTTCCGTTAAGCTTTCATACAATGGCGCTGAATTGAGTAAGGGTTACGTTTTGGCCAAATAATAGAAGTATATACTCACTGGTGGTGAACTCGGACAAAGCGAGGAACATTTTTCATGAACACAAGGTACAGATACTTCATTGCACATCCGGATTTTTGTAAACAATACACGTGTCATTTTGTTTTACTTCTCTTTCCGTCTTTTTTTAAAGGATGCACTCAAATGGAAGTTACTAAGGTATGTAGATATGATTTATAATACGCACGAAAATATCAGTTTTATCGATCATTATTTTCAAATGGTATAAACGGATTACAAGTGCACAAAGCGCATATTGAGATCATGTGGGTTGATCTTAATCGCCCGAACGAAATGGTACGATATCACTGTTTATGTTTATCTATTTACATTGCAAGTAAACAACAAAGACATATAAATGTACAAACAAATGGCAGTTTTCGGTGTCATGTCATTGAAAATCATTGTGCGGTTTCTTCGTGACAACGTTACAGCATCTTTGCGATGTTATCTTTTCCAGCTACGGTGTTTTATGAGTACACGTTTGATAAATTAATCGATTGCACTGGACTTAACGGCACATTTAAACATTTATTCGGTAATATTGCACTGATTTGAGCATCTAACCATAGATTTCCGGCATCAAAGTCGAGCACCGGGTACTTGTTTCAATATATATATATCAATATGTACTGCCTAACTCCCCTTTCAGATAAATTACTGACAGGTGATGACAATTAGATGACATCATCATCATCATCATCATCATCATCATCATCATCATCATCATCATCATCATCATCATCATCATCATCATCATCATCATCATCATCATCATCATCATCATCACCATCATCATCATTTTTATCGTTACCTTGGAGTTTCACCGGTAAGATTTTCGTTATGCCTTCTTAAATTTGGTACAGGTGGAGAATAAGCTATTAAATGAGAACAAGATGGATCTTGATCAGACAGTGCACATGCAAAGTCTGATCTGGATCCACGTTGGTCGCAAAAGCTATAAAGGATCTTTTCCAGATCTAAGCTCAAAGGAGGGTCCAATGTTTAACCTTTCCCAAACAAGACATTGGATTCACGTCCCTGTTAGAAAAGGCTTCGGAAAATATTGAGACAAAAAAAAAAGAAAATTATAAAATCCAGCATTTTTTTCATTTTGTATCAATATTTTCTGAGCTGTCAATATTGTACATCACCAACAAAATCATTGTTTGGGAAAGGGTTAAAATGTTTCACTCATGGGAAAGGATAATGATACGTTTCCTTTTAAGGCACCTACCAATAGGAAGAACACATGAATAAGAGATATCGGTTATGGCAATCAATTGTGTGCTAAAGTAGACTTGGTTACTGTTCTGTTTTTATAAACTGTTGGTATTGGTATAAAATGTCGTAACTACAGCTTCAAACAAGCTCTAGTTGCGACGTTCTACATTTACATATACGAAATGCCATCGTTTGTCCGAAATTAATCACTGCTTTCTCGTAAAATTGAACCCTATTCAAAGACGAAGCAATGAAATACATTATGTATTTCCGAAACAGTTTCCCCCAATTAGAAAGGTTTGGAAAAACATTGAATCAAAAGAAGAATAGATCTATACTGAAAATAATTTGGCTCCTTTTTTCTTAATATTTTTCTTTCATATTTTCTTATTTAGTACACACATTTTAACTTCTCAACATATAAAATCAATGTATTTTGACATCTAGAGCAGTCAGCTAGACAAATTGGCGGACGGGTAGAAAAACGGACGGACGGGTAAACGAAGCACTATCTACATGTATATGGTGGCCTTCTAATTGGGGGCTGCAATACCAGATAGGCCTATTGTTTTGGGAATGATTATTGTATACCATTAATTCGTCTTTGAAAAAGAATAAATTTTATCTACTATACCTCATATATAGACCTAGTGACGTTTTTTTCGGACAAACACTAGTGCTTCGTCGGTGTAAATCTAAAACGTCACAAACTCAACTTAATTGAAGCTGTAGTTACGGGATTTTATAACAACACCTACGATTTATCCATATTTAACCGAAAACACATTCTGTTGTTAGGACAAAAGTCATTGCAATTCGAACAGCCATTGAAAATGTTCACGGTATCATAAATAAACCGTACAAGTCCCCATCAAAAAACGTTAACTACGATTTTCACATAGCAAAAAAACTTCTACTCCAAGAATTGTAATACCAACTTCAGAATCAGTCAGAGAAACAAAATAACAAAACTTGCAATAGCCTCTAAGTGTTTCTCCGATTCGTCCATATTGTTTGGGGCGGATAAACACGTGCAAATCGTTGTGTACATGCTCAAACTAGTGAAACTGGTTTTTAAACGCGCATTTAAACATGAAGTATCTGTACCTTGTGTTCATGAAAAATGTTCCGCGCTTTGTCCAAGTTCACCACCAGTGATACTGGTCCAATTTCACGCTTTCTCAAACGACAAAATTTGAGGGTCGTTCATTTTGAAAGTTGCTGCAAAAGACGAATTCGCCGTTGATAAAGATAGCATACGATCAATGTGCAATATAGCACATATAATATACAGACAAAATGAGAAATATCTGATTTTCAACAAGTATATCTTTCGTCTGATTTTTTTTTCGTTTTGTCGTCTCTAAGGGACACCAAAATCATGTATTGTTTTGAAAGGGTCAAAGAAGTCACCATGGACGACAAAAATAGTGATTCTACATAATAAATAGCCTGATGAGTCATGAGTGACCGAATGAAACTTTGCAAAGCTAGAGTTTTTTTATTTAAATATTTATTTATTTTTGTTTTTGAAAGAAAATAAAATCGAGACCAAACTGAACGTATTCTAATTTTAACTGATATATCAGGAGTTTGCACGTCAATCACGAACAAACCCTTTCCAAAAGGCCTACATCATAGATCTGTCTTTGCCTTCGTCAATTCTGAAGGCTAATGAAAAAGACTAGACAAACGAAGAACGTTGTCTTGAGAACTGAAAATGAAACGAGGTTTTGAGGTTCTTTTTCTTGCATTTGGCCAAATACAATAATAATTAGACTACCGCTTGGGACCTACACCACTAAACGACTTCTCTTACTAATTCAAAAGCTAATTTTTTTCACGTCACTTAATCTGTCTTTTACTACCAGATTATCATTAAAAAATCACAAATGCATGGGCGGATCAAGAGGTGGGGCCGGGGGGGGGGGGGTCTGGACCCCCCTGGCATTGGCCAAAAATTAAATTTTGACTATATAAATTCATACATATTTACTACATTTTTAGCCATAATTTGGGCTTGGACCCCCTTGAAAAAAATCTTGGGCTTGGACCCCCCTGGGGAAAAAATCCTGGATCCGCCCTTGCAAATGCATGAATAGACCTATGATAGAAAATAACAACTACTAGACCTATATCTTGACCCTGGTTAGAGGCTCTGCCTTATTTTCATATTAAGAATTAATGCTATGGTCACACATAGCCGGGTGACGAACCGGCTTTAGTTCTCATAAACCGTACACGGTTTTGCTACGGAATTCGTGGATGATTTGCATACTCGACGGGTTGATACGGCAAGATAAGGTTTTTCAATACGGATTTCAGAAAGCAAGGTTCGGGTTGGTAAGGGTCGATACGAGTCGACACGGGTAGGACTGAATATTACCGGGGTCAATGGAATTGACCACGGCTTACGGTATTGTGGGCATATAGATTTCAGTGGTTGATATATTGCGTTTTTGGGACGAGTTGCACGAGCCTCGTTCTCAATTTTTACAGTTTTCGGACACCCTCGGTTGCCCTTTTGCCAGGCTTTATCCAAGATACTGAAATTGTGAATTGGTTTAGTGCTGATTACCTCCGTTGTCTGGGGTCCCTTGACATTGAAATATCCAAGTTTAGTGAACCAGTCAATTTTTGACTTTGTGACGTCATATAACTAGCCGATAATATGAAACTAGGCAAAGCCTAAATACGGACGAAGCAAACAGAAATCTCTAGGCCTATCTCTTTTCTCAAAAACAAGGCAGGAACCATTTCCAGAAAACGAGATCTAGATCTATCTAATCTAGTCACATTCCGATTGGGTTGAAGTCTAAAAGATGTGCATGTGGAGCACAAATGCCTATTTGAAATCTAGGCCTATAATTTCTGAAAATGTGCCCTTGACATGTGCCCTTGACTGAGGACATTGACCCACAGTCTAAGGAAAGGCATTTTGACACAGAATTTGCATTGAATGATGGATTTAAGTACATTGTAAGACATTATTATGGCTTAAATTTGATAATTTGATAAAGCGATGCCTTAGAATTAGCTGCGATATCGTAGACTTTTTCTACAGCCAAATTGGTCGGCATGACAAGTTCAAATGTCTGAAATTTACACCATCTTTAGAGCTTGAAATGTCCTTTCCAAAAAAGTATGCATCATAAGAGGTCGTAAGTACCACCTACGACCTTATTTTTCTAAAACGCCGTTTAAAAGTAGCTTTCGGCTTTGACTTTTTCAAATAAGGACCATCATCGTCCATGTAGATTATCCAAACAAGACCTGGCTTTACGTTCCAAATTGAAAGAGCGTAGAAAAAAGTGAAACAAAACAAGAACATGTTGATTACCAGCACTTCATCATTTTGCCCAATGTTTTGTGCAATAATTGACACAAATTAACTCTTTATCAACACCAGTTGTGTAGTTCAAATCGAAATCTGGTCCAACTTTAGGTCGTTTAACTTTTGGAAAGGGTTGAACATTGGGTTAGCTGTACATAAAGTTATATAGTGCTAAAGCCTCTCTTACAACCTGTCGTGCGTCTTTTTAAATCATACGTTTTAAAACTGCAAAATCGCACGATTGATAAAGACGCACGACGGGTTGTAAGAGCGCCTCAAAATAGTGTATGGTCAATTCTTTGCTGCGTGCAGTCTGCGTCGTGGTTGCGTCCACCAAAATCGTAGGCTGCACGTGCGTGCATCGCACGACTAAACGTACGTTTTAGACGCAGACCGCACACAGGATCACGTACGACCGGTTGTAAGAGAGACTTAACATGCGATCAGACGGTAGTTAAACATCCTGCTGATTTCAACATTTTCTCTCTCCATACCCATGATTTTCGAAGGTTCACACTAAATTGCAGCAACTATACGCAAAAATGATAAAGAAGAAATTAAAGACTTTCTGGGAGTGAAGAGACATGGAGAAGTACACCTGCACTATCATTTCGCTCTTCACCTTGATGGTTTTCAGCATTACCTCCCACGGACAGTAATTTAACAAACCCCAAAAATATTTACTGTTCCAATTTGACAGCTGGGCAAGTTTAAAAAAATGTGACCATTCACTTTTTACATGCCACGGCTTTTACAGAGAAACATATTCAACCTAATCAAAGCTAAAAAGATGTGTTATTGTGTCTATATACTGGGTACCAAGTTTAAAGAAAATCGCTTCACAAATAAAAAAGATATGTCATTAAAACATGTCAAAAATGTCAGGAGTGAAACGTTTTTGTGTGGCACTTAACACTTTTACCAAATTTCTAAGCTATGGTAAATAAAAGACAGTGACAGGATACTACAATAAGCACCTGTAATTCATAAAACAACATGTGCATCATCATCTTAAAATTACTTTTTTATCTTATCTTCATTGGTTTAGGATGTGGAGCCTGTTTTATACAATACCCCTCTGAATTTTTGTCAGGAATGAAACACTTTTATTTTTCAAAATGTGTTCTCATTTTTGTCTATTCAGCCAGAAATCTACAACTCAAATTTTTTTAGGACGCCATCAACCTTGTGGGCATTCTGCACCCTACTTTTTAGTGATTCGTGGGTTACAATTTCTCATATTGTGCAATATATATGCTGTCAGGAGTGAAACACTTTTTTGATGTCATTTCGCAAGATTGTGCACACAATTTTAGCTAAAAAGTAGTGAACATGAATTTAAAATGTAATTTGGGCACTGCTTAACCATTTAGAATAGTTTTTAAAATTAAGAAATCTGGATGATATTCTGTAAAATTAGCTGTTATTCTTAACATTTAAATGTCACACTTTGGTCACATTTTTTTAAACCTGCCCAGCTGTTTCAGACGACAAAATCCAATTTAACGAAAATAGGATTTGTTTATTATAATTATAACAAAGAAATATTGAAGCAAAATGGAATTTTTCATCAGCATTTTCTTCTTTTGTCATAACGTTTTCACATGCTCTTTCTATAAGGGACGTCATTTTAAACCAGTCCGTCTGGAAAAGGGTTAACAATGTAAATATGTACTTTGGAAGATGCTTTGAATTTTGGAAGGAACATTGACTCATGGATTGGAATACGGCTTGGAATAAGAGGACAGATAAGACATTGGATGGTCCTAAAACTCAAATCTCTGCACTACCTGAGTGTTACCAGTAATTTTAACACTTTGATTCAACCCTTTCCCAATTTCCCAAATAAAAATTTTAGTGGTGGTCCAATTTTATATATGTTGCAGGTGTCAAAGGAATGTTAATAAAAACAGGATTCGTTTACATTAAAGAATAATAAATATTGAGTCAAAAAGAGAAAATTGTGGTTATCAGCAATTTCTTCTTTTGTCTTAATATTTTCCTTAGCAGTTTCTATCAGGGATGTCAAAACCAGGTTTTGTTTGGGAGATAGTTAATGTGTTTACCAAACGCATGTCAACTGAAAGAATAACAAGAACAAATCAAATGAAAAATAAAAAAAAAATATTTTAATTTTCATAAACAAAAATGACACTTTAGCTAGTAAAAAAAATCTTTTTAACCCTTTCCCTAGCGACAAAATTTCGACTTTTCGAATTTAAAAGCTGCTGCAGAGGACAAAATTGGTTTACATCCATATGGAATTTGTATGTATTATAGCTTTGAAGATATTGAGGCAAATGAATAAAAATGCTGATTATCAGCATTTTCTTCTTTTGCCTCAATGATTTCCCAATCCTTTTCTATGAGGGACGCCATCTATTTTGATAACATACAATGTTACATTATGTATTTGGGTTTCTGCACAATATCTGTCTTAACCCATAACCAAATGACAAAATTCTAAGCTTGTCCAAATTGAAAGAAGTTGCTGACGAAATTCAATGTTATGAAACTTTAAACATACATGTTCAGCTCTTTGAGTAGAAAACATTGTGGAAAATGAAGAAAGTAACAAGCATTTTTTTTTCATTTACCAAAATGTTTTCCCATTCATTTTTCTTGAATTTTATACTTGAATATTGTAAACAACACAGTACGGACCCAAAATAATCCACAAATAGCACAATCAAGTCAATTAGTCAAAGTCTAGAATCTGTTTAAACACTGGTTACTGGCGGTTAGTAATCACCATCTTCATTCATCTGTACGCCTCATTGATCAACCTGCAATGATACAAAAGTAACAAATGAAAGTTTACAGCACCCTCCTGCTGCTTTTGGAAACATCATATCATGTTAAAAAGAGAAGTATGAAAAACATTTTCCTACTTCCCCCCTGTCCTAAGTGGCTTGAAAGTTATGGAAAATGGTATTAACTTTTCCCAAAAAAACAAATTTTAGGACAAAATACTGAGAAAAAGGGAAAAAGTGTAGATAACAATTTTGTCTATTTTTCTCAATGTTCTCAAAAACTATTTCTACCAGGGACATCAACGACTTCAGGTCTTGTTTAGCCCATTACCACACAATGACGCCTTTTGAAACACTGCAAGATAGAGGCTTTGGTAAACATTGAGGTAAAAAAGAATAAATTGCTGGTCACAAGCAATTTCTTCATTTTCTATATTAAATGTTTTCTATCTAAAGATACAATTTCATTCACTTAATTGTCATCTGCAAAATCTTTGAATTTGGGCCAGTCTAAAAATTTTGCCGTTTGGTAAAGGGTTAAGAAAGGATTAAATTGATAAGACACTGTGCAGCGTATATTATTATGATGTTCATATGACACTCTTGGTTATGGTGCTGAGATTTTAGATTAGATTTATCGGGTTTAACGCTGTTTTCAACTGATATGGTCATATTGTGGTGGATGGAGTGAATAACCACGGATTCTTGATATTTGTCTCACTAATACAACCACAATATTATCTAAACTGAACCTCCAGGTTCTCTCTCCCATAGATGATTCACACCCATAATTGGAGAGGGACAAATGACTTTTGTCAAATGACAGAATGGATAAGAGCTGGCGTTTGAACTCAGCACCCCTGGATTGACAGACTCCAAAGTTACCGACTGAGCTATCAGGGCCTGCTGACTCGGCTGTCAAAATTCTAGACAGGCAATTTGTGAAGGCAGAAACTTTCATTGAAGGAACAAAGAGAACTTGTCCCTTTTAACCCTTTCCCAAACAAGACCTGGTTTTGACGTCCCTAATACAAAACGCTTAAGAAAACATTGAGGCAACCAGCATTTTCTCCTTTTGCCTAAATATTTTCCATGATATGATTTACACAAACACATTGTTTATAATCTTCTATTTTGTCACCTAAGGCTGTTTTGGTCAAGTCTACAATTTGAATGTTTGGGAAAGGGTTAATTAGAATGACATTTTCCTCTGATTTTGTTATGTAGTAGTTCTGAACATTTCAATTATCAAACTGTTATTAAAACATGATGCAGAAGAAGCCAAATTGTTGCAAATGCCCAATCCTCACCTGGCTTTGAAGTTTCTATCCCAAAAATAATCCACCATTGTACAGTACACCACTCCAGAATTTAAGTTGGGTCATTCATCTTGGTTTATTTTCTGCATGTCTGAAAAGATAATGTTCAGTTATCATATCATTGATTCATAATATTATTATTTAGATCTTCCCTTTGCAAAGGAGATGTTGTTTTGACAGTCAATGAAGAAAAGTCCTGCCAAACTGAAACAGAACATTGAGTCAAAAGAAGAAAATGCTAAATATCCAGCCTTTCCACATTTCCATGCACAGATCCAAAGGCAGGGGTCTTGCTACCAATTTTTGTTTGGGGCCAGGGGCCAGTGAAATTGGGGAAAATAGCGACGTTTAACCTAGAAATAAAATTTGAAAAAACTAAAACAAGTTTGTATTCATACTGTCACTCAGTTTCAGTTGTAAATTGAACTGTAGTGGTGTAAAATGCATTTGTACATACTCTTGTTTAAGAATCTACTCTAAAACTGTCTTCAAAATGTTTGTAAATGCAGATGGGGTCTTAACAAGGGGCATTCTAGGTTCTCATTGGAAATTTTCATCAGAGAAGTGGGGAAAAAAGATACTTTTTGCCATTGGGAATGGGGCCCAATAACGGCCCCAAATTTTGGCAAACGAGACCCCTGAAAGGGTGGGGGGGTCTGGGGTTCATACCCCCCCCCCTGGAATTTGGTGAAAAAAGGGGTTATCAAAAAGATTACTGGTTATGTACCAAAGTAGCTGCGTCATTTGTCCCTGTGTGCCACGACAAATTGTTATTATATCTAGTACTTCGTGGTATTACATTTATCTGCATGCTCGGATCCAGTGGGACCCGGTCTGACCCCCTGACCCCCCCCCCCCTTGAATTTGGCAAAAAAGCGGTTAAAGATTGGAAGACAACACCCCCCCCCCCAACCCCAACCCCCCCGGCCCGGATAAATACTGGATCCGCACTTGATTTCTCATATGCACTTATTTGATATAATTATAAACATCCATTTTATTGTCTACATCCAGCATCTACCAGATTTTTTGCCATTTGGGAATGAGCTATGAGTCATTATTTTTGTTTGAGAATATGCAAAATTGTGACAAAGCTGGAATGGCAAAAAAGAATAATTTCTTCTTTTACCGGAAAGTTATATTCTTATGAATTAGATCTACACCTACATTTAAAATAAAGTCAATTATTGTGTAACAATTTCTTCTTTTCCCAGAAGGTTTTAAAATTATTATTTTCTTTAACAAAAGTTATGCCTACATCTAAAATAAAATAAATCAGTGCGTGGTAATTTAACACCACCAAGATACGATTTCGACATGCTTTTCAGAAAAAGATCTAGATCTAGACTCTAGAAAACATTCAGCGAAAAGAAGAAATTCCCGGTGCTCAGCAATATATTTTTTCCTTAAATATTTTGATGCAGGGGTAAAAGTTAAAAATTTTGAAAAACCTGAAAACCTGGAAAAGTCTGTATTTATATAGTAAAAATCGAGAAAATGGGGCATTTTGGAATACTCAAAAACCTGAACTTCAGGCATATGCCTGAAAGCTTTTACCCCTGTTGATGCAATTTACAAATTCTACATCCTGGTGACATTGATTTTTTCATCTCAAACAACAGGGGTAAAAGTTGAAAATTTTGAAAAACCTGAAAACCTGGAAAAGTCTGTATTTATAGAGTAAAAATCGAGAAAATGGGGCATTTTGGAATACTCAAAAACCTGAACTTCAGGCATATGCCTGAAAACTTTTACCCCTGAAACAACGTTCAAAATGGAACAGTCCATGAGTCTAGATTTCCTTTAGCTGTTTGGGAATGGTGAAAATTATTTTTGCTGGGTCGATATTTATTTGGGGCGAATGTCATATGCTATCGTAAACCTGTTCTATGTTGTTGAAAAGCATTTAAGACATACTTTACTGCATAGAATAAGAAATTCACTTACTCCGAATTGCATCGCCGACTGGAAACAGTGGTTGCCGCTGGCATTTCTGAGTGCAGACGAAACAAGATGGCCGTCATTGGAAATCTTGTAACTACGTCAGTCAGTGCGCGTGACGTAGTTAGACTGGATATCAATCCTCTGAATTCGGGACCGGTAATAAGCAAACGGAAGTAGATAAAAGGACCACACAGTCGACTGACCCGAGGCGTTCCGAATGCTCCATAAAAAAATAAAATAAACAAAGATGGCGTATTTTTCGTTGAACGGTATATTGATTTGAATGATTGATTCTGTTGATTTCAATGATTCTGATCTTTTTAATTTTATGCGTAACATATAGTCGGCCTTCGCCGGGGCCTTCGGCCCCGGACTTCGTCCGTATGACGTCAACATGGATCTTTCTGCGTTCTTGCGACGTTCCATTTCCCGCGCGTTATCAGACGTCAAGTAGCGTTGTTTGGAAACGCGCGTCGTTTATCAAATGACTACGACGTTAGAATTTTTTTAGTCCACGTCAATTCTGTCTGCGGGGTGTAGGATTTGTGAATTATTATTCAAACCCGTTTATCTTATATCGGAGCTAGAAGCGACTGCTAATTTGAAAGGAAAAATAGATCTAGATTTTCCATTTTTTAAACAAAATATTTTAGATCTAGATTCTAGAAGGAAATATTGGGGGAAAATGAAGGAAAAGATTTATAGATCTAATCATTTTGAGAATTCTTCATTAGGCCTAAAGGCTGTTTCACAGCAAAATATACATAGATCTCAGCATCTCGTGTTAACCCTTACCAAAGCAAGACCTGCTTAAGCTGCTTTTGACGATTATCATGGAGATGGAGAAGGCTTCGGAAACATTTGTACAAAAGGAGTAAATGCTAGTTATCAGAAATTTCTTCTCTTGCCTCAACGTTTTACTAACTATAGACATTTTCCGTTAAGCTTTCATACAATGGCACTGAATTGAGTAAGGGTTACGTTTTGGCCAAATAATAGAAATATTATTATACTGGTCCAATTTCACGCTTTCTCAAACGACAAAATTTGAGGGTCGTTCAATTTGAAAGTTGCTGCAAACGATGAATTCGTCGTTGATAAAGATAGCATACGATCAATGTACAATATAGCACAGATAATATACAGAAAAAATGAGAAATATCTGATTTTCAACAAGTATATCTTTCGTCTGAATTTTTTTCGTTTTATCGTCTCTAAGAAAGAAAATCGAGACCAAACTGAACGTATTCTAATTTTAACTGATATGTCAGGAGTTTGCACGTCAATCACGAACACACCCTTTCCAATACATCATAGATCTGTCTTTGCCTTTGTCAATTCTGAAGGCTTATGAAAAAGACTAGACAAACGAAGAATGTTTCCTGAGAACTCAAATAGAAACGAGGTTTTGAGGTTTCTTTTTTTTCTTGCATTTGGCCAAATACAATAATAATTAGACTACCGCTTGGGACCTACACCACTAAACGACTTCTCTTACTAATTCAAAAGCTAAATTTTTTCACGTCACTTAATCTGTCTTTTACTACCAGATTATCATTAAAGAATCACAAATGACATGGCCGGATCTAGAGGTGGACCCCCCCCCCCCTGGCATTGACCAAAAATTAAATTTTGACTATATAAATTCAGTGTAAAGTTACATATTTACTACATTTTAAGCCATAATTTGGGCTTGGACCCCCCTGGGAAAAAATCTTTGGCTTGGACCCCCCTGGGAAAAAAATCCTGGATCCGCCCTTGCAAATGCATGAATATGATAGAAAATAACAACTACTAGACCTATATCTTGACCCCGGTTAGAGGCTCTGCCTTATTTTCATATTATAGATATACATGTATGCAGCTGCGGGTCAATAAGGGTCGGAACGGATTTAGTATACGGGTCGACACGGGTCGACACGTAATATGACATTTCCGTGCATGGATATTGAAATCGACTTGGTGACCAAATCATAAAAATCGCAGTCACACATAGCCGGTTTTCGACACGGGTCCACACGGAATTAAAAACCGTGTCGACCCGTTTCAACCCTTATTGTCCCGTATCGCAACCCGTATCAATTCCGTGTGAATTTTGAGGCGATGATGCGGTTTTTGGTCTTGTTCAAAAATCTAAACGGATTTCAAAACTGTATCACTACCCGTATGGACCCGTGTCTCACCGTATTGACCTGCACGTACCCCTTTCAGCTAGAAACAAAAGCCGTATCTACCCTTTTCGTGTGTAGTATACCTCACAACAAATGACATGTCAGACCAGCCCATTCTTATCGAATGGAATTCTCTGCCAGGTCAATTCTCGACCGCTATATTGCCTTTATTATTATTATTATTATTATTATTATTATTATTATTATTATTATTATTATTATTATTATTATTATTATTATTATTATTATTATTATTATTATTATTTATTGCTTTATTTTTATTTCCTCTTTTTATTTTTAATATCTTATTCCTTTATTTTTTGTTTGCAATGAAGAGTAGACCACTGTCGATGTTATTTTGTTCGAAGGATATTTTTGTAAAGCGGCTACTAAAAGAGAAGCATTGATCCTGGCTATTTTCACTGGTGGTGAACTCGGACAAAGCGAGGAACATTTTTCATGAACACAAGGTACAGATACTTCATGTCACATCCGGATTTTTGTAAACAATACACGTGGTATTTTGTTTTACTTCTCTTTCCGTCTTTTTTTAAAGGATGCACTCAAATGGAAGTTACTAAGGTATGTAGATATGATTTATAATACGCACGAAAATATCAGTTTTATCGATCATTATTTTCAAATGTTATAAACGGATTGCAAGTGCACAAAGCGCGTATTCAGATCATGTGGGTTGATCTTAATCGCCCGAACGAAATGGTACGATATCACTGTTTATGTTTATCAACTTGCATTGCAAGTAAACAAAAAAGACATATAAATGTACAAATAAAGGCTGTAAATGGCAGTTTTTGGTGTCATGTCATTGAAAATCATTGTGCGGTTTCTTCGTGACAACGTTACAGCATGTTTGCGATGTTATCTTTTCCAGCTACGGTGTTTTATGACCACATGTTTGATAAATTAATCGATTGCACTGGACTTAACGGTACATTTAAACATTTATTCGGTAATATCGCACTGATTTGAGCATCTAACCATAGATTTCCGGCATCAAATTCGAGCACCAGGTACTTGTTTCAATATATATCAATTTGTACTGCCTAACTCCCCTTTCAGATAAATTACTGACAGGTGATGACAATTAGATGACATCATCATCATCATCATCATCATCATCATCATCATCATCATCATCATCATCATCATCATCATCATCATCATTTTTATCGTTACCTTGGAGTTTCACCGGTAAGATTTTCGTTATGCCTTCTTTAATTTGGTACAGGTGGAGAATAAGGTATTAAATGAGAACAAGATGGATCTTGATCAGACAGTGCACATGCAAAGTCTGATCTGGATCCATGTTGGTCGCAAAAGCCTAAATGAACGTTTCCAGATCTATACTGTAATGTTTGTCATTACCATTATCACCATTTATTCTAAGGAGGATCCACTGTTTCACACATCCCAGGCCCGTACGAACAGGGAGACTCTGGAGCCCCCCCCCCCCCATAGTTGGCAAAAATGCCGAGTTTTCATCATTTCACATTTAAAACTTATGGCAAATCTAATTTAGCCCCCCCCCCCCCCCCCCAATATTAGACACTGACCCAGACAGGGCCCATATGGAATTGCTTTCTACGGGCATGCATTCTAAAGTATACTAACGGGAAAAGTTAACTGTGTGCATTTCCTTTTCAATCAACACCTTGACTGCATACGGTACATGAATAAAATTTTACAAATGCACATTTAATCTTTTACTTTCAATAATTGTCAATGTATTACTATACTTGTTATTACCGTAACAATTCCTGAAAGTGGATAAGGATAAGATTCGCTTTTACAAGACATTTTCGAGTGTGAACACCGTTGGTATTAATACATGCTATGCAATTGTCCTTAGAAAACAATAGATGCTGTCTAACCCACTGTAGGTAATGTTGTCAATAACATCGTAGCAAGACTATGGGTATCGCAAGACGTCTGAAACGGATGGTCTAATCCGTTAATCAGCCTCTACTGCTGATAGAACTCAACTCAGGAAGCAATCTAGCCTATCTGTAACGTTTGCCTTTTTCTGTCGATTTCACAGGTAGTCGTTCCGATAATGGTTGTCTTGTCGGAATGACGTCACGTGTAGACGTTGGATGTGTTGGAATCGTCTCAAAATTGTAGCATGGCAAGTAAATCGAAAACAGTCTAATTAATGGGGTAATTCGACTGTTTTCGATTTACTTGCCATGCTTCAATATCTTGTATTAATTTCGGTACATTTATGAATAATCCTAAAATTGGCGACCATTTGCATTAGACAAGTGGCTACTTTCTTATGACGGGGAGTATATTTGTGCTACTATAATTAAATCCATTTGTTTCAATATTTTAGATTTCTTAAAGATAAAATGTTAAAAAAAAGA